>JAJHSJ010000003.1:20467304-20539285 GCA_021015155.1 Magnolia officinalis
TTAAAGGCCCGATTAGTTGCCAAAGGGTACTATCATAATCTTGCAGTCGACTATCCAAGACTTCATTTGTGACAAAGTTTTACCGCAAATTTGGATTGGCCACTACATCAGCTTGATATGAAGAATGCTTTTCTCCATGGATTGCTTGAAGAAGTTTACATGGAGCAACCACATGGGTTTGTTACTCAAGAGGAGTCAGATAAGGAATGTCGTCTCAAGGAATCAATTTATGGCTTAAAACAATCTCCAAGAGCTTAATTCGAAAAGTTTAGTAAGGCGGTATTCAAATTCGAGATGAAACATACTGGGCCAACCGCTCTGTTTTTTGTAAGGCAAAGTGAGATAGGCATTGTTGTGTTGGTTATGTATATAAACAACATTATCGTGACAAGCAGTTACAATACACGTATTGAAGAAATCTCTGCAACAACATTTCTATGTGAAGAACTTGGGTCGTCTTTAGTACTTCTTGGGCATTGAGGTGGCCAAGTCCAAAGTGGGCATCGACTTGTTAATAAAAATATAAGATGGATTTACTAGATGAGATAAGTCTTTCAGGAGCCAAGCCCGTCAAATTCCCATGGATACAAATCAAAAACTTAGTGTGGACCAGGGTGAGTTATTTGATGACTCAAGGAGATATCATCAACCTGTTGGAAAATTGATTCATCTAACAATTACCAGACCTGTTATTGTATACCCTACCAGCGTGGTTAGCCCAATTTATGTAGGCTCCCCGGGTCCCTCATATAGAGGTCATGTTTCGTATCCTCGCGTATTTAAAGGGAGCCTGGTCGTTGTATCTTCTATAAGCGAAATGGCCATCTTCGAGTGGATGATATATTCTAATGTAGATTGGGTTGGTGTCCATCTGGTAGGTAATTTACATTTGGCTACTGTAGTTTTGTGGGTTGGTGTTTCTCTCTTTATCAATCACACCACACACTACATGAAGCTTTCCCTACCGAAGACCTCTGCTACAAGCTCCTCATACCCAAAAGTATCTTTCATTCATTCCCCCCCAAAGCACCCATAGGGTTGCCATCAAAGCCAAACCCCCAAGTAACCTTTCCTTCATACCCAAGCTCAACACCATGCATGTGTAATCACCAATTGATCCCTTTCCTTCTACTACTTTTGAAGTCAATATCGCAACAATTTCATAATAAAAACTCCATATTTACCTTCCAATATTTTGAAAATCTTGCGGTAGCATTGCGATGATATTGTTTAGTGTATTTTTCATGAAATTGTCAGGCATTTTCAAAATCCCGGCGATATTTGTCACACTGGGTCTACTAGTTGTTGTTATGCTTTCATGGGAGGAACCTGGTCATGAATGAGTGAAAAGCAATGTGGTTGCTTGTTCCTCCATGGAAGCTGAATGTTTAGCAATCGTAAATGTGATGTGTGAACTTTTGTGGTTTCAAATAACAAGTTGGTTGGTATCTTTAGCAAAGGTTCCATTCAGCATCCTATTCAAGACTTATTAGGCAAGCCAGGCACGTGTGACATTTATACTCCATCCTGACGGAGTGTAAGCAAAGGGTTGGGTGTGCGAGTATTTATTTCAGTACACCAATGATGCAACTTGCCTTTATGGTTTCTTCGGGGTTAAGTGTGGCTATAAATAAAGCATGAGGAGAAGAGTACCGTAAGACTCTTCCTCTTTTTTGTCTCTTGCTTTTCCCTTTCTCCTTTTCTACTTGATGTGTACCATGAAAAGCAACACAGTTGAACATGCATAGCTTTGACTCCTTATTAACCATCTATTCAAAAGCTGCCAAATGAAAGCTTACTAAATTTGAAATTTTGAGGAAATTTTGGGGCAAGGTCGATCAATGGTTGGACCTAACAGTCCAATGGTCTGTAGCACTGAAGGCCATAAGGACCACTTGGTTGCATAGAGGAAGTGTGCAGGCCTAAGAGGAAGGGTGGTCAGCAATTTCAATCTATCAAGCAAATGAACAATTGCCCTGTTGGGCAAGTGGAGGTGGCATCAGAGTCGGTTCTGTGGAAGAGTATGCTGGTTGCAAAATATGGCACCACACGAAATGGATGGGGGATAATAAGCGTGAACCAAAGAATGGCCACATTTATTTGGAGCTGTTATTTCTGATGTAGAGATGGATTAAGTGTACTTGAAACAGAATTGGAACGAGGCACAGAATTCGATTCTGGGAAGATTGGTGGTGTGGAGAGATGCCAGTTTGCAAGAAATTCCAGCAGATGTATTCGATTGTGATGCACAAGGAATCAGTCACTCGGATTTACTACCATCGAAATGGGGATCACTGGGTCCTAGCTTCAGAAGAAACCATCATGAAGAGGAGACTAATTCTCCTTCCCATATGCTAAAATTGCTTGAGGAAGTAAACATTCCAATATCAAGAAACAGTTGTAGATGGTGGGTGGCTCTGTGGATGAACCTAAATGGGAGTTTTTTGGTCAAATCGTTTTACAATAGACTCAACATCACTCTAGATCATAGTCCTTCTGAGATGTTTTTTCCATCTCTGGGTTTGGACTGGGTCAATTTCTGTTGGAGGCATCTGCACTCTGCTGGACTTGATGTTAGATAAAATCCTCAAATTGGACCATTTGAAGAACAGAGGTCATTCTTTCCGAATAGACGCTCATTGTGTAATGCTCGTGGAGAATGTCCCCCATCTCTTGCTACACTACAGCTTCTCTTGGAAGATATGATCTGTTAAATTTGACTGAATTCGGTAGTTTATGGGTTATCCCATGCTCAGTGAAGAACATGTTCTTCATCCAGTCATCATGCTCCTAGTCACCCATTGGGCTGTTATTTAGAAAGCCGAAGTGCACATGGTCTGCTGGTGCATCTAGTTGGAAAGAAATGGAAATTTTTCCAGCGGAAAAAACTCTAGGGTAGAGAAAATCATTGGCAAATCAATCAATCTCATATCTTTCCAAAAAAAAAACTATCAATCTTATCCTTGATTGGACCAAGGATAGAGGATGTCAAGGGGTCTCGAATCAAATGATTAGAGCAAGCTGGAATGGAGTTGTTCAGTTGGGGAGAGATTGGTGAAGCATCTGGTCAGGGGGATGGTTTCCCCCGGTGGTCAATTTAAATTAAACTTTGATGGTAGTTTGATGTAGCCTGTGTCCAGCCGAAACAGGTGGCATTATCGGAAATCATCTTGGGGCTTGTCTTTTCTGAGTTTCTCTCTCTCTCAGGCACGACCAGGATTCATGATTCCATTTTTGTAAACTGCCATTCTTCAAGGTCTAAAATTTACTATTAGTCGGCAAATGGAGCAGCCCACCATGGAAAGGGATTCAGCAACATGCAATCAGATGGGCTGATTCAGGGCTTTTTCCGTGGGCAGTTGTAAACATTATGGAAGAGATTTATAATTTATGCACAGGCAGATCCATTTCTTTCGTCCATGTCCCTGGAGAAGTTAATGGGGAAGCTTTTTTGCTGGCCAAAGGAGTTTCAAGGGAGAGTTGATTTACTGCTAGTAGAGATTGAGATGGATCGGGGTCAAGTATTTTGGGGCTGTTTGTTAGCTTCTGAGTTTGCAATCATTTGTATGTCCGGTTGTGTAATTGTGGTGCTGCTGCTTTGTTCCTTTTTCCCTTTTCCTTACTAAATCAATAGTATTCACAAGGGAAAAAAATGGTCCATATCGCTGAAACATGGATCCCACTTGAACAAACTGAAAACACTAGTTATCTTCAAGCTGGATCATATAATTCCTCAACAAAGAAGCAGATAATGACCTAGCTACGACTAGAAATTTGACAAAAAGGGCATAGCAACACAACAAGTTAGAAGTTGAAAAAAAAAAAAAAAATTTGTGGAACAAAGAAACTTTCAGAAGTGGAGACTGACCTGTATGGTGAAAAATCTAGATCATCATCTTCAGCAGATTCATAGTTGGCATGATCTTGAGCAATTTTCTTAGAATAGCCTTCATCCCAGTATAACCTTTCCCAATTCTCCCTGAGTTCTTGATATAGTTCCATATATCTTTTGCACCAAGGTTCATGCTCCTTTAAGTTCAGTAAGTCAGATATTGTCAGGCATCAAGAAATATTAGACATTGCATACTCCATTCCAACACCACACAACAGTTTCATGATTTTTTTTCTGAAGATTAACAGTTTCATGATATTTATGCTCTCATGCCAACCAAGCAATGCGTGCAACAAAAAAACTGCAAGAATCTAACTGCATAACAGAAGGGCTCTGTCTCAAACAACAGCAAAAGGTTGGGAGCTAAATGATGAGACAGCAAATGGCAAGCAAAAAAAATTCTTAGCGAATACTATAAGCTGCACGACAACGGCAGACAATGTAGAATGGGTAGAATAAACATTCAAAGAATATATTTTAAATTTATGGGCAGGCAGACTCTAGTGGCATCCTGATTTCACATAAATAGTGTCTGCTAGTTCTGCTTAGAGTAATGTTTCAACCGTCTTGCCCATTCCAAAGTTTAGAATATGAAACATTCCTGAAGTGTATTTTTAGTATGGTTGTTGTAGCATGGCTTTAGATTATTTTATCATGTTAATTCTGAGAAATCCACCACTGCCAAAACTTATGTAGTAATCCAAGGTGAACGAGAATTCTAGTCCATTGATTTCCAAGCTTTTTCCTTTCTGGAAAATCTGAACTTATTGAAATGAAAATCAATTGAAAGCACACTTATTCATACCCCATGGATGTGGCTAGCATATTGTTCCATTGTCATCCTTCAAGGAAAGCTCCTGTCAATAGCAATTCCCTAGTTATGATCTAGGTGCATGCCACCAGTGTTCAATGTATACATTATCAATATTGCACTTATGCAATACGTGTCCAGGGGGCTTCACAAAACTCCCTACTATCGTGCAATGTACGTAAATATCTTGTAATATATCTTGCATGTTATCAATCAATACATGCAGTATTCGATGTCGGGTCCCGTAATTCAGTGAAATAAAAATAAAAAAATAAATCTGAAATTTTGAAAAACGAAATTACTTTAGATTATTCGGGGGAAGATCGTGTTTGAGTGTGTTTAAAAACCCCACTCGAGTTGTTTTGCATCAAAACACGATTTCGGTGGAGAATAATGATCTAGAGTGGAAATGGGCAGGAACCCACTCAGAGAGAAATCTTTGAATATGTGCGTGTAAAAAAAAATTATATAGATTAGCATCAAAACAGTTCCAAATCCATATCTATGCATGATTTTCAAGCACTAACATGGATTTCCGTTGTAGTCTAGTTGGTTAGGATACATAAAAAATAAAATAAAAATAAAAAAGGAGCACCAACATGGATTTGTTTCTAGATTTTTACAAATTTGAAGGTGGAAATTAAAAGCAAAAGAAATTGAGGAAATCCAATTTTTTTTCCATTTTCACCCTTTTGAAATGCAAATCGAGTGTGGAAAATAATGCCTTGATGAGTCTAGACCAGTCTATAGGTTGACCACACTCTCTTTTTAAAAAATAATAATAATAATAATTAAATATCATGAAAATCGATATAAATAGAATTTGTCAGAAAATGTGTTGACCATCAACAAATACATTGACGAGTGCAGGTCAATATACAGATTGGCCACACTCTTTTGTATTTTTTGAAAATATATTTAATAATAAATAAACTATATTTAAAAAATAAATGAAATATAAATATGAAGTGTATAAAATAGTGAATTATTTATACTAAATTACTGCATTGCTTCTAAAGATGAGTGCTTTGAAAACATATTTATTAATTAGATATTTTTTGAAAATTATGAAAAATGTAGAACATTCTTATCAATATGTATATAATAAATACATTGGGAACACTATTACATATTTTCTATTTAAAATATTAATTATTTAAATTTTAAAAATATTTAATCAATTAAAATAATTTAAAAATACAAAAAAAATAAATAAATAAATAAATAAGAAATGGTATTATTAATTGTTTCCAGCATAATCATTATTGTCCATCTCTTGATCTGCTTCACGCATCCGCTCCTACTTCCAAGCTATCTATACTTGCTAACATTTTAAAACAAACACTTCCCTGCTCGCACATGAAAATATGTTGCCACTTCACACTTCGTGCAACCATTGTTCAAAGTAGGTGCAAGGATCCCAAGATCCCTAGCAAGAGTGATCTACAATAGCAACAGGGTAGGAAGCCCCCAATCCATTCTAACCGCGAGGAAGATAGGCAATTACCATTGACAAACAAGACAGCTCACTGGTGGGCCCCATTTTAGATTGGCCATTTCCAAAACTCGCTCCAATACAATGATCCCAACCATCTTATTGGAGGACTTTTATTCATTGAATTGGGGTCATGGCCTATTATGTTTTGACTGCCCATTTGAATTATGTTGATTGTACACCCCAGACTAGTGTGAGTTTTGGACCATGGTGCATTCCACTAGATGAGCACAGCCAAAGGAAATTGCCCAAACATGAACACGGGTAAACTTTTTCTTTTTTTTACCTATTTGGAAGCCTGTAAGTTCTTTTAGTTGTAAGTGACTAGTTAGAGTTAAGTTACTTACAGGTGAACGTCACTTACAAATTATCCTGTTTGGATGCAAGCTGCAAGTCATTTATAAGTAAGTTGGTTTTTGTGTTTGAGTAACCTGTAAGTAAGCTATAGGTAATTTTTGTGTTTGAGTAACCTGTAGGTAAGCTACAGGTAAGAAGCCGTAGATTCACACCAAGTAGAGCTTGGAGTAAGGAATCCTTCCAAAATGTTATAATCACATAACAAATCTTAGCACCAAATATGTCATTTTGTTAAGCCCATCTAGATGAACATTTAAGCCGATATTAGGCTAAACCAATCATCAAGTGGGTCATAAAAATGGGCCTACGAATTCAAAATACCTACAATGTAAAAATCCTGGAAATGCTAAGATCACCAAACAAAAAACAATTACAAGTCAATGGCCTAATACATACAGCTCATCTTCAACTCCCGAGAAGATGAGAATAGCATTGGATTACATAATCAGATGCCCGGTTAGATACATCTTCGTGTAATAAACACACTATTTGACCCCACAATGTTACAGGTGGGACTCAAATTTCAGTAAGATAAGTTGTTCATCTAATTAATCATCATAACTAACATCAGTAATATAGATAATCCCAGCCATCCAATTGGTGGGATGTAAATAAAGAAATGCAACACATTAGATAGGGCATGTATACTAGAGTTCAGATGGATAATGCCCTAATGCTACAACTAGAATTCATGGATCCCTGATCCAGACTATTGACCTGATGGGCCCCACTCACATGGAGCCATATAAAAGGAGAATCAATTGCTTCAAGAACAAAAGGTTCCATAGTGACACATGGCCAGTCCAATCAATTGATCCGGATGTTTCGATCAAGTTCAGCCCACAATTAATGAACCACCAAGCAAAAATCACAAAATCAAACCAATCAGGTTGAGTGATGTAACGCCCTGAAAATCGGAGGTCGAGTAGGAACTTAACTCCCGAGTTCTGACGCATCACTTATGCAACATATGAAATGATGACTGTATGTTGTCTGTATTAGTGCATGAAACATAAATAAGATTAAGCTAAATCAGCAAAACATAATCCAGAGACAGTTATAATACGCAAGCGGAAGACTGAAACGAATATATATAACTGTATAAACCAGTGTATGTCCCCAACATATGTTTGCATTGCCACGTCAAGGATTACAAGTGTAGTTCAAAAATATACAAAATGTGACACACTTCGCTCCGGGCTCAAGCGAACAGCCCCGGGACACTATCTGGATTTGATTTCCGAGATGGTTGTCAAGCCCAACAAGGCGGTCCTAATCGTTTAGTTTTGCGGTAATCGGACTTTCGACGTGCGGTCCAGATCCGATACGAAATTTCAATGTGCTCCCGAGAGCAACTGAGCAATGAGATTGATCCTAGATTTTAGGGTAACCTAGCGTCAATGATTCTACAAGTTTTGGGTCTTGCAGATCGTATTGAAAGTGATTCAAGCGAATTTCACAAGTAGACTAATTTAGCACTAGATAAAACTCGCCTAATTTCTAAAGGATTTAGTCCTTAGTGATTTCTGACGGAGGTGGCACTCAGGTCTCAGTACGGATTTTTCCGAGACGTTACAAGTGACCTTATCAACAGGTTGGATGGCAAATAAACATTATGGTGGGCCCTAGGAAGTTTTTAATGGTGGACGTTCAATCTGAGATTTAGATCTCCTTCATGTTTGGGCCCAAGCCCTAAAATGAGCTGGCAAAACTAATGAATGGTGTAGGTATACCAAAATATATATTAAGGTGGGCCCCACTGTCATGGCCTCACCGAATCGGGCTGATTCAAATGAAATGGGAAAAAAAAAAAAAAAAAACGTAACCCTAACTGCGGAGAGGGAGAGCAGGGAGAGAGGGAGGCACACGGCGACCCTAATTGCAGAGAGGGAGGGAGAGAGAAATGTAGAGAGAGCTCACAGGAGCTTCTTCAATGACTGGAGCTTTGTTGTAATGGAGGTGTGTTTTTCCCCCCCTCTTTCCCTCTTTTCAAAATCAGACCGTTGGCCTGCAAGTCACTTATAGGGAAGTGACTTCTCACCGCTAGCCCCTAGAAGTTTTGCCTGTTACTGTAAGTGACCTACAGGTGAATTTCCTCCCCAAAACACCACTTGTAAGTGACTTCCCTGTCTAACCCAACTTACAGGCATCCAAACAGGCCCAAAGCTTCAAAATATGTGTACCAGATATTCTTTTTGAAAAAAAATTGCTTTCCTTCCAAAATTGCAGAGTTTTTAGTTTACTTTATTTTTCAATCTTTGTACAAGGTGGCATTTTCAACGTCCAATTCATATGACAACCAATGACTAGAACTTTCAATGTCCAAGAATTCAATATGCAAGAATTTCAATAATGGAAGAAGAACAGGAGCTAGACAATGAAGCAACTTTAGTTCAGGCAATTGCAGCTCCATGCAGGAGAGGCCCGCCTTGTACTGATCCAGACCGTTCATCTGGTGGGCCCAGCCATGGATGGGAGACGCGGGAAAAGAAACTGCCTAAGACAATCCGAACCATTTGATATCTAGTGCATTGGTAAGCATCCACCGAGCAGAGGAATGTGATTAATCGATGGAGGAGATTTCCAATCCATGGCCCATACCCAGTGCGAACCACCAGATGAACAGTCCGGAAAATCAAGAGAACAAAATAAAGGAGAAACGAGAAGAAGAGAAGTACCGATTCTTTGAGGACGAGGGGGTGCGGCGCATGAACTGCTCGCGCATCTGCTTGCGGCGCTTGTTGGGGATATTGTCGCGAGGGATAATGAAACGCTCCCTGGGCGGGACGTTGTCGCCAATCTCGTGCATCTCTCCGTCCATAATCACCCACTCGGATTTCTCGTCGCCCTTCTTTGCTGCGAGGGGAGAATGATGCCTGCCCCTCACTGCTGCTGCTGCTGCCCATCGAAGCTGCTGACAGAGAATGGAATGCTGCTGCTGCTGCATCAGCAGCAGACCACGCTTTGCATGCGACAGCATCGTCAATGGATGAAACGAGGCCGCTTGGCAGCGTAAACCACCTCTCTCCCCGCTCTGGTTTTCAGTGCACAGGTCTAAACTCCTGCGCTGGTTGCAACTTGCGACCAGGTTAGAATTTTACGAAAAACGACTTTATTAATATAGAATTTTACGAAAAAACTACTTTAAAATATAAACTCTTGTTTTGAAAATAGACTAGTGTGTAAAGTTCTAATTTTATCACCCAATTGTTTCTAAGTAACAAAAAGAAAAAAAAAAAAAAAAAACATATTATTTAAATCAAAATTTTTAAAACGAGAATTAACCGACGATCAAGGAGTTCCTTTATACCGCATTCACTCATGTGCCCGGGTGCACATGCCACAAATGTGTCGACGTGGACTTCGCTACAGATGCCGCAACTCCACCCAATATAGTATTCTTGATCAACTTATGAAGATTTTCGTTCCTCTGTGCCTTCATAACAATGAGTATCCCTTTAAAAACCTTCGAGATACTTTCATAGCTCGTAAATTTGCACTGGAGTGCATTAAGAGCTCTAAGAGATCAGATTCCTCTTCAATTTCAGAATGTGCTTCATATCGGTCAAAGTCTCCATCAAACATTCTAATGCGAATTGAACCAATTCCGATCATCTTGTAGACATGATCATTGCCCATAAGAACAAAGTTAAAATCATACTCACTATATGTGATGAACCAACTCCGATAAGGACACGTATGGTACAATGCCCCAATATATAAAATCCACTCATGATATAAGTGACCGAACTTAGACATTGACAACATGTCACAACCACTTGTCCTTTCACCAGATATCATTGAATTTACTTCCTTTAACCGAATCATCTGATTTATCCTCCTTTTTTATTTTGGGATTTTGACAGTCTTTCATTATATGTCCCATCTTGTTATAATTCCAACAATTCAACTTGCCTCAGCCCTCCAACTCGGATACCAATTGTGACTCCTCATTCTCTCACTCAGACCGTCTTCCTCGAGCAAACAATGTATCCATAGAATACCTTCGCCTCCGCTCTTCACTCTCAACAAAATTAGGGTTGTTATCTTCATTGATCTTCACTTCCACACTTGACAGTTTGCAAACCAGCTTATTGAATACGTTGATATGCTCAGATGGTTCCAACTCTTCCACCATCCTCAAAGTATAGAACCATCTCTTCATATACAAATGATCGGAGAGCGATTTCGTCATGTGAATGCTCTCTAACTTCGTCCATAATCCTGCGGTGGTCGTCTCATCAATGACATTGTACAATACTTCATAAGCCAAGCATAATTGAATTGTGCCAATAAGCCTCTGATAAAGTTAATTCCAATACTCTTCCTTCATAGATTTTGGACATTTCGCTTTTCCTAGGAGTGCATGTTGCAACTCTTACTAAATTATGATGGCTTTCATCTTCAACTTTCATAGTTCAAATTTGTTTTTACCTGTAAACTTTTTTGTCTCGAACTTTACATTTGGTCCCCTCAATCCAGTGTTTCCATATTCAATTAAATAACTCAACCTATGCTCTAATACCACTTGTTGAGCGTTGAAACCCCTTAATGGGCGCAGAAGCAACCTTAGATAAAAATTAACAATGCAATAAATAACAAAAAAGAACAAACAACCACAAAGACACACATATATTTTATGTGAAAAACCCATTGTGAGAAAAAAAAAAAAAAAAAACCATGGCACAAAGCGACGATCAATCCACTACATCAGAAGAACTACGGGAGATTGAGCAACTTACAGATAGAAAACCCTAGATTCCTTCAAAATTATTTTCTACGTGCTAAGCTCTCGCGATATAACCCTAATCATGTATTACAGGCGTACTTATATACTTCTGTATGTAATTAGAAATAAAACCGCACTAGCGTAGAACTTGTGCACACTGTCAAATGAATCGACATGACTTGACGTACCATCAATCGAAATTAACACACATGTCAATTGAATCGACGACGTATAAAAATGTCCAGCAAGCAAACATGAAATTTCTAGAAATATTTTGATTGAAACGACACTTTAGCGATTAAATCGAAAACTCCACTTTTTTTTTGCACTAGGTTTAAGTCAGTCGATCAACACCCCCCCCCCCCCCAACACACGCACACACACACACACACACACTCTCGAGCGAGAACATGCTTCTTGCTCTAGTGATCAGGCGGCCCCATAAGAAGCAATGAAAGCATCCTGGTAGGAGGAACCGGCTTACCAATTACTAGATGCCAATCTGAATGACCTCCGAAGGCTAAATCCCGAAGTACTTCTCCCCATCTCTGTTGCACCTACGTATACAATGGGGTAGCTTCCCTAAACTTACTTTCAAGTTACGAGGCACTCAAACCTCCGTTGAGAAACCATAGCCCAGGCTAACTTCCTTGTTGTATTTATAGTTGCACCCTCTGCTTCCTCGCTAAGTATTTAAATTTTGTATTCGGTAGAAATGCCTTCACGAGCTTATATGTAAAGGGACATCGAGTGCAATGTGTTCGTCGCCCTCATTCACGAGACATGCTACCTCAATTTTAGCAACCCATGCTATAGAAGTAGGTCCCATGCCGTGCCACCTAACTCCGCATAGATTGGTGAACCAATTGAGAAGTATGAGGGGTCTAGAGGATATATTCGCTTTTTGATTGAGTTAGAGGATGGAGTCTCGACGAAACGATGAGGAGTAGCCAATTCGTGAGGTTATGCAGGCCTGAGATTTGTTAACAACTACGAATTATAAGCCCCATCGGTTTATAGTTGATGCACTTTGTGTCTTATATAAGAGCATACAAGAGAGAAGTGTTGTTAGGGTATCTAAGGATTCAGGAGTCACACCAGTTTTTCTTGTGTTGCAAAGATGTTGGAAAATTATAAGACGCCGGTTTTGATAGGCGGGCCTTCAATGAGGTTCTTCGAGGGCATTCTCGTTCAAGGGGCCCATACACCTTTAGTCATTAGGGCGAATAAAGGAAAGACTGCAAGCAAAAAGAAGAATAATGCCGAATCACGGAAGAAGAGGAAGGAGATCGATCGATCGAACGATAAACCGTGATCATAAGTTAATCAACGTATGCTCCTCCCTTTCATAAACCTTTATGGGTTAAGATAGGGAAAGATGATTATATTTGAAATGAATGAAATCCTTTAGATAGTCGGAACTTTTGAGACTAATTCCATGGTTCAAGTGAAGGCACGTGCTAGCTTGCTCAATAATTTTTCAGCATGGCTTCAAAGCTTACTACATAAAATGCACTAGCACCTTAACGATATTTATAATCATTTTTCAACAACAAGCAATGACCGAAAAGCCATTGCGCGCTAGCACGCTCAGTAGTTTTTAAATAGGCTTTCAAACCTAATATTTTGTTGATGCATAAATCTTGTTAGCCCCTTTCGGACCGTCATATACCTACACAAGGAACGGACACGGAAGACCTCGACTCGTGCATGAGACCCTCCGATGCCAAAGTAAGGAAAGGGATCTAGGTATGGTCGAGTATTGAAGGTTTAGGGCTAAAGATAGTGTGTACCTTTCACCATTAGAGGTATCGCTATTTATAGTTTTAGGAGAGGCGGTGGTGTAGAGGAGATTTCCCTACTTGGTAGGCATGTGTTGTAAGGGGATTCGGATCCCGGACTAGTAGGAGGATCTTCCAAGATCCTCGGTGAAGATCTCGGGGTTCCAAGCGTATCACAGATATCCACTGAGATCTTTGGAGAAGACCTTGGTCAGATCTCTCTTGGATAAGATCTGATTATGTGAGACTAGTGGAGATGTGTGATGGGAGACCGAGGTGGATTTGGTTGACTTGACCTGGGAGTTGTATGCAACTCTAAACAATGTTGACCTGGGTCACACTGACCTGAGCTGTGCCGACCTGGGTCATGAGGACTTGGGTCACACCGACCTGGACTATACAGACCTGTCTCTTTACTTGAGTAGAGGGACGGGATATTCCTGACGAACTCCGAGATCTTGGAATCGTCGGAGGTGGTGCTCTTGTGGGCATGTTCCTTTGTCACGAACTTTGAGTATGAGCGGATTCTCGACCGAGCCCCTCGTCGTCGCTTGTTTGGTCCAACGTATAAGGTTTCGACCTGACCTTCTTCTATGGGTCAATCCTTTTTTTCCCATAACAATAAGCCCTCTACTTCCAAGTATGCGAAACGAAACAGGCTTGAGAAGTAGGTCAGACCCGGTCAGGTCAGATTGTTGTTACTCGGGGTATTGAGTCGTCATGTCATTAATGTTGAGTAAGGCAGCAGACGCGAATATTGGGGCATATCAGTGATCATAGTACGGTAACCTCGAGGTCACGTGGGCTGTCAGGGCGCCTTTTCAGCGTTAGGTGAGTGAGGCAGTGATGCGTAGCCTGTCGTCGATCGTGGGGTTGTGCGGCGAGTGGGAGCATACCACGTGTCGAGAAGGGAGAGCCGATGAGCCATTTCGACTATGGGGTTATTTACCTTAATGTCGGGCGGGGTTATTTGTCGCTTCCTCTCTCGCATGCTCCTTCTTCCTTGGCGTCAGGCGATTCCTAACGAGTGACCTTCCAGTATCTTCTCAGGCGAGCCATTTTCTTTGGTGAACCTTGCTTCCGCCCCCTTACTCCCCTCCATTTTCTTTCTTTTTTCTTCTGGTTTTTCCACGTGATTCGGGCCCACGGCCATGCTAGAAACTTCAAATCCACGGGAGGGGACCCCTAGTCATGATTGTGGGCAGGACAATCTTCACCCAATGTCAAACCCACCGTCATTGTTGATGATGATGAGCGACAGGGACTTTCATGCGTCCCAAACATCGTGAGTGATTGAGCGGTCCTCGACAGAGCGATCAAAGAGGCTTTCCCGGTGGAGGAGGGGCTCGTTGGATCCTCGTCGGAAGAGGAAGAAAAGGGATCAGTCAAATCTATGCTGACGGAGGCTGACATGATGCATATAAGGTCGGGGCATCACGTTATAGACTCTGTGGTACTCTGAGCTCCCTCACCAGGCAAGCTTCCTAATACGGCCCCTGAGGGCGAGGTGGCCATATTTCAGATCGCCCTTCAGTGCGGCCTTAGGCTTCCCCTTCAGCGGATAGTGAGGCAGGTGCTTGTGCGCTTGGGCTTAGCTCCTGGGTAGCTGATCCCAAACGCTTAGAGGGAATTGGTGGGGTTATTCGTACTCTAGTCCAAGCTTGACCAGCCCAAGCTTACCGTGGATGAATTTCTCCACCTATACCAAGTGAAATCTAATCCTCTTTATGAGGGTTAGTATTATTTCTCCTCCTGGTGGGGGTCCAGCAAGGCCATAATTTCAGACGTCCTGACCTCAAATAAGAATTGGAAGATGATGTGGTTCTAGGCGTCGGGGGAGTGGGAGACGCCAGGGATAGTCAGGTTATGTTCGTAGGTCCCGACCTCCTTCATTGTGCCAACTCAGTACATCCGGGCTTAGATCTTCCCTTCCATTTTTTATTTATTTTGCTTGGTCCTTGTTTTCGTTATGACTTATGTTCTTCCCTAGTAGTTCTTCCCAAGTATCCCACCGTGTTAGGTCCGGACGCTCTTGCTAGGATTGCTGGAGTGATGTGGTGAACGCCGAGCTAAGGTCTTAGAGGGAGCCTCTCGCACCCGAGCTTTTGTTCAAAGTAGGTCTTGACTCAGTCTTGATAGGTATAACTTCTGTTGTTTGGGATTTAGCGTACTTTGTGGAATTATTGTTGACCCTTCTAGTTGTGCAGATATGCCAGAGGCAAGGCCTTCAAAGCGCAAGGCACCTCCTCTCGTCAGGGTCGCCCAGAGGAAGAAGAAGCCGACCTCAAAGAACAATGGGAAGGTTGTTCCCTTCCACCGCTAGTCGAGAGGTCGTGGATAGTGCGTCGGACATGGCCCCCACTGCAATTGACTCCGAGGTGGCTGAGATGGTTGTGGGGTCGGCCTCTGCTATCGAGACCCGCACTCGGGTGGTCGTGGAGATTGGGGCCGATGTTTTTGTGTCTTAGGTAGAGGGCTCACTCGATGGTCGTGGCGAAGGGGGTCTCGGGTCTTCCAAGTCGGTCCGCAAAGCTATGGAGGGTCTGCCACCCTAGTTTGACTGGCATATCCCTAATGCTAAGTTTACTAGGGCAATGGAGATGCCCCCGGACGAGGTGGTGGGGCAACTATTGAGGGTCCTTGCTAGGGTAAGATTTTCTTTCGAGCTCTTGTCAGATTATTTAGTTGTTTTCGCCTTCTCTCGCCTTTTTTTAACATAAGCCCTTGCTTCAGTTTACTCCTCTCCTTTTGAATGTTCGCTACGGGATATTGCACGGTAAGGTGGAGTATAAGGAGGTTGAGGCTGCGCTGCTACAAAAGGGGGTTGAAGTTGAGCAAATCCACTCGGAGAATGTAGCTCTAAAGACGCAGGTGGAAGGGGTGGCCACGACTGTGAGGGCTTAGGTCAAGGCACCGAGCGTGTCTCTGAAGGCTTAGGTGGAAGCAACGCTTACTGACTGGAGGCGTCCAACGGACTTCTTGCAGAGGCCTTGGAGAAGGCTGCCAAGTGGAAGTCCGACCTGACTGAACTGCAGTGCAAATACAACGCGAAGATGAGAGAAGTTCAGGCGGCTATTCCCATGGCACAGGCGGCCGCCGTGGAAAAGTACAAGGCCTCTAAGGAATTTGAGGAGGATAGGGATGCCCTCTACAACCATGGGTACAAGAAGTGCCTTGAGGATGTCAAGGGGGCGCATTCCGAGCTCGACCTCTCAGCCTTTGAGGAGGCTGACTCCGATTCTGAGGTACCTCCAGAGGACTCACCCTCCGAGCAGCCCCCTTCAGCGTCGTAACCCCTTCCTCTTTTTGTTTTATTTTGCAATGTACTCCCCCAACTTGTTTTTAATGAAAAGGCACTTTCGGTTCACTACACTGATTGCTTTGAGTAGATCACTAGGTTTTGCGATGGCACGTTGGCATTTCGTACCGAGGTTAAACCCTTAATCATTTTTAACCTTATAAATCTTGATTCTTGGTCTAGCCTTTTTGTAGGTCTAATACTTCTATATTTTCAGAGTTTCGTCTTTGCTGCAAATTGTGTGACTCGAATGACGACGATAGTTCATGGTCAGACTCTTCTTGAAGGGTCGGCCTATTAGTGAGGGTTGTTCTTCCCTTATATTGTGGGAAGCCCTTAATATATTTATGGTAAATGGATCGTTTGTAGACGTGGAAGTATAAAGCAAAACTCATCCCGACCTTGGGATTTTTATTGCAATAGTTCCAACGTTGTAGACTAAAAATAATAGAAAGGTAAATTTAGGGGGCTCAGACCAGGTCAACCCTTATGCATAGTAGATCTTGAGATGCTCAACATTCCATGGATGTGGTAAGAGTCATCATTCAAACTCTTCAAGTCGATGCGATCCTAGTTAGCTTGTGCTTGTTACCATGTAGGGTCCTTCCCAGTTTGGTCCTAAGGTTCTCGAGTCGGGTTCCTCAGTGTTTTTTAAGGTTTCGCGGAGAATCAAGTCTCCAGCTCGGAACCTTCTTGCTTTCACCCTAGATTTGTAGAAACGAGCGACCTTTTTGTTGTTAGATCGCAACCTTGATCCGAGATCGTTCCCTTCTTTCTTCGATATGGTCGAGGTCCAGTGTTATCTTTTCAGCATTCTGTCGTTTGTCGTAGGAGCAGGTCCGA
The DNA here is from genome assembly GCA_021015155.1 of Magnolia officinalis. Classification (NCBI taxonomy): domain Eukaryota; kingdom Viridiplantae; phylum Streptophyta; class Magnoliopsida; order Magnoliales; family Magnoliaceae; genus Magnolia; species Magnolia officinalis. The sequence continues at coordinate 20,484,511 of JAJHSJ010000003.1, forward strand.
GCAGTTAGTAGCCCTATCTCGACTGGGATAACGGTCTCTGCACCAAAGGTCAAGGAGAAAAGGATTTCTCCTATGGCCGTTCGAGCAGTAGTTCGGTATGCCCAGAGGCCGTTGGGAAGATCTTCTGCCCAGGATCCATTGGCTTTTTCGAATTTCATTTGGAGGTGGTTCTTGATGATCTTGTTGACTGCTTTGACTTGTCTGTTGGCTTGAGGGTAATGGAGTGATGAGTAGACATTCCGGATCCCGAGATTTTTGCACATACCTCGGAACTGCTTGTTATTGAACTGTTTTCCATTATCTGAAATGATAGTGCAGGGGATTTCGTACCGACATATATGATATTCTTCCAGACGAAGTTCATAAATTTCTGCTCAGTGATCTTAGTCAGGGGCTCGGCCTCGGCCTATTTGGTGAAATAGTTGATTGCGGCGACTGCAAATTTAGTCGACCATCTGTCAGTTGGTAAGGGGGTCGATGATGTCGATTCCCCATTGGGCGAACGACCATGGTTTGGTCAAGGGAGTTAGCTACTCGGGGGAAGGGGAGGTTGTCGAGGTATCAGCGCTAACCACTAACATTTGTCACATTTCCGAGTGTGTTGTTGTGCGTCCATTTGGATGGTCGGCCAAAAGTATCCTTGCCGAATGACCTTATGGGCTCGAGCTCGGTCGCCGAAGTGGTTGCTGCAAATGTTTTCATGGATTTCTTTTAGAACATATTCTATTTCATCAAATCGGAGGCATCTGAGATATGAGAGCGAGAATCTTTTTTTGTATAGAGTGTCTCCGATCATGGCATAACGGACCACTTTTGCTCGAAGCCTGCGCGCCTGTGGATGACTTTTGGATAGTTTTCCCTCTCTTTGAGGTAATTGATTATTAGGTACATCCAGGTCGGCTTCGAGTCTATCAGGAGAACCGCGCTTGGGTCGGGTTCGCTGATGCTCGGTTTGGTTAAAAATTCGACCGTGATTAGTTTCAGGATGTCATCCTCGACTGCCAAGGCTAGTTTTGCCAACATATCCGCTTTAAAGTTGTTTGCCCTAGGGATCAGGTTGATGTTGTACTTCGGGAATTACCGATAAGCTCTCGGGCTCTCTCCAGATAGGCTTTCACTCGTTCTTTTTTGGCTTGTTATTGTAACACCCCAAATTTTCGCGGCCAGAGTTTATACCCGTGCCCGAGAAAACCGAGTGTTAATAATGTATAAATTAGATGTTTTAAAATTCGCACTATATATATATATATATATATATATATATATATATATATATATATATTCATTTAGATCGCAATAAGTTACATTCATGAAGGTAGTCATTCACGAGAATAAAATCGTCTGCATTTATTATTTCATTTGAGTAAATGAATTTAACAATTTATCAAATGTCATCTCAATGGGAGCTTATTACATTATCGACTCTGCAGTAGAAATATAAGACTAAATCATAAAACTATCTTCTAAGGCATTCAGTATAATCTTTTAAAGGGAGATGGTCCTCCAAGTCTTTAATTTGACATCACCTGCATCATCTGTACAGTTGGAGAGGGTCAATGCCCTACTCATAATGATGATTATCCTTTAAAATTAATAATAATTCAAGAGATTCATAAGAATAATGTAAGGGTTCTGATTTGTCTCGTACTCCACCACTACGAGAGATATCAACATGCGTAACCAATATATATGAATGCATGCCTAGTAAAGTATGTGCGGCTTATCATACGTAGTGATCATTATCACAATGTGGAAAGTAGTTCAAAATATCCGACTCGCCTCGCATTCTCACACTACAGAGATTCGTCGGCGTATCTAATGTTAATGTGGATTTATGCGAACATCTCAATGCGACGCAACAACGCGATTGAGGGATTTACGTATCATGATGTGTTCATGGAGTGACTATTTATGACATTCAATCCTGATAAGTGATGTAACACGTATGACAATTTACTTTCATCGATTATACACTATATTAATCTTCTCACGGAATTACGTGCCGACCAAGAGAGCCGCTACCCATAACACATTACGTCCACGATAAATATTTGAATTACTAGTTATGATACCTTTAACACATCACTTGCATCGATAGATAAATAATTTAAATCATGGAGTTTTAGAATTCCAAGACACATGCCCAAGCCATAAAGGTAGATAGCTATAACGCCCTGTCCAAAAAGGTAACAGTGTCCTAAGGTATTCACATACGAATTGACTAAGGATCGAACGATTCTATCGCACGTGCGGGCTTAAGACGAGTTAATTAACCCCAACTCACCCTTCCGTATAGTTTAAATTAAATTAAGATCCAATCGAGCATAGGCCGTAAAGCCAGTCGGTCGAGCCATACTTGGCAACTGTCCGTACGGGCTGTGTATCGCCCCAGGAAGGTTCAAAATTCCTGAAACTTTGTCAGATCCTTAGGCTCACTGGGCTTGTGGTCTCACACGGACGGCAGGCCCCAAAATGCCCAGAAGTGGTCGAATAACGCTAGCATGCTGACACTTGCAAACTGCAAGTCGCTTGGCCAAAAGTAATAAAATTATGATTTTTAACCTTATAACCCTGCTGCTTGAGTTTTCAAATTCGGGCGTTCCAGCCATCGGATCTCTTCTAAATTCACACACGAAAGTTGGAAATAATTTTAGGCCCGCGTCTACAAATTCTGGTTGTTGATCGCGAATCGGGTCGCTACGGCAAAATCCTGCATCCTTTTGCGATCAAACTTCTTCACCCAACCCTTCATCGAGACATGGGGTACCTATCCCACGTGTTTAATGGGCCAGGAGGCCATCAGGACAACCCCTATAATCAGAAATGGGCCCACAGGGTCATTAGAGGAATTTCACCCAAACTGCAGGGTTAACTGAATTAAATTCTAGATATAAATATCCAGCCCTTCTCTCTCAGCCCATTTTCCAGCAGCTGAGAGAGAGGGATAGAGAGAGAGAGAGAGAGAGAGAGAGAGAGAGAGAGAGAGAAAAGGGGGGCATTTCACTTACATGTGGCCCAGTGCCCAGATTTTGTCAATTTCGGCGACCTCTCCTCTCCTTCGCTGAAAATCCTGGTTAATCTCCGTCGTTGGAAGAAGAAATTTTCAACTCATCTAAGGTAATTTAGGATTTCTCACTTCATTTCCTGATTTTTCTACCACATTCAAGTAATTATTGTCCATCCAATGCAATGTAGGGCCCTAACACCTCAAGCTTGCGGACTCGGCGTCGCTAGAATCATCTCAACAACCTCCAACTAAGTTTAGGTGAAGACCATTACCTTTAGGTGGTCGGTTATCGCGCCTAAAACAAGTTTATGAACGTGGTTGGTGAATTGTTAGTGCATGTAGTTGAATTTTCATTTGGACTGCATATATAGGTTAATGGATTAGGAATTATCAAAATATTGGGAAGGGATTTGACTCTAATATCCCAAATTGTGACTTGTGCATTTACATGCTCACGTAGGGTGCAAGTATCTAAAATTCCCCAAAATTGTTGCTAGTTGATTTTTGTTTTCCTGGTTTGGTGTTAACTATGCTTAAGATAATGACATGGATTGCTGTAGAATGGTAATTAGTGGTTGATTTCCTGATTTTATGATTAATCATGTTTGGGTGAAAGCTTGAAACATTGTAAGTTGTTGATTGGTTGAGTCACTTGTTTGAATTTTCAAGTTATGGCTGAATAATGTGATGTATGATTGGCCTATAGGAAATTTATTTCAATATATAGTTGTATGGCTGTCCATTTGATCGTATAGGCTAAAATATGTCATGTTGAATTAGCAAATTAGGGTGAAATATTGTATGTTGCTGTCCTTGTAATGATCACACTGAAATCTTGCCTTCTATACTTGAATTGTATTCAAGAAATCTATATTTGTGATGCATTGTTGCATATTCCCCTTATGGATCGGCCGATTACCTGGAAGTTCTTGGACGGTCCTTGTTAGATTTGTCCCTAAGTGAATCTGACCCGACAGCTGAACCGTAGGTTGTTGGCCATAGTTGGACTACACGAGATCTTGTACTCATGCTGATTAGTTATAGTTCAACCCGTCGGGGCACATTGACTACTAGTCGACCATCCTTGTACTTAACCTTGTTTGATCATGCCTGCATGAACCCGAAGTACCCTAAGACCATCGCGCCCACTTCAAAATATAATTTATGACCCATAAAGTCTCATGAGCCAGGATGGTGGTATGGGATACTATGCCCGTGTTGTCGGCCTACGCTGGGGTGACGAGCCTCCTCGTAGTGTCCATTGAGCATTTGGACTCGTGAGCTAGGAACAGTGGTATGGGACACTGTACCCGTGTTGTCGGCCTATGTTGGGGTGACGACCTTCCTACAGTGACCGCGAGTGGGACATCTAAGTTCCAATTTGATTTCGTCCCTGTTATATTTTGTTTGGGATTGACGACCCCAGTATAGGGCTAAGGATTGCGAGAGTCACATGACTACGATCCTTGAGCCGCGCGATCAGGTTAGGGCAATAACTCCACTAAGGGTATTCTAGTTTCCTCAACTTGCTAGATGAATGGACTTAAATAATCAACATGGCTAACATGTTCCACGACATTGCATTTATATTGTTGGCGATTATGCAATCGAGGTCACTTTTGAGGGAGTGTTGTTTCATTGCGAACATCAGATGTCGTCGCTTGAGGGAGTGCTGATTTTTTGAGGAGCATGCATCATACCATAATCATGCATATGCATTAATAATAGTGTTTAGGAATCTATGTTGTTTGTTATTCATTAAATGTATCTTATGCATGATAATTCGATGTCTATTGTTAATGGTATCACTAAGTTGATCACTCACTCCCATTTTGGGATGGTGTTCTAAAACACCAACCAGAACCCGATATAGATGCAGGTACCCCGGAGCAGCACGCACTGGACGATGTCGGTGCCGACAATGACGAGGAGCGGGCGTATTACCAGGAGTTTGGCATGGCATATTAGCGAGGTGGATGTCGGCGGGACTGGGCCAGAGCCTAGGTCATTTTGTGGATTGATGTGTGTTTAAAATTAAATCCATGAATAACTGTTAAACTAAATTTATTAAGTTGATACGGTGGATGTGAATTTTAGCTGGTTAGTGGCATTTGGATCTTAATTACCTTATTAGAAATTTAATATGCTTAGATTATTTCGTCATTGCTTACTAATACCGATTAACTATATGCATTCGTGACTCATCATTGCACACGTGGCACTCGGGAATTCAGGAGCCGAGTAGCTACTCGGTCCTCAAATTTCGGGGGCATTACAATAGCATAAGGCTAGCAAAATAAGAAGGAGAGTAGCAATGGCTAACTCAACAAAGAGGAGAGTAGCAAGGGCTAACTCAACAAAAGAAGAGAGTAGCAATGGCTAACTCAACAAAGAGGAGAGTAGCAGTGGCCAGCTCAACAAAGAGGAGAGTAGCAAGGGCTAACTCAACAAAATTGGTAAAGGGCAAGGGCAAGGCTTGTATCCATCGCCTTACATAAATTAATAAATATCACACAAAATTAAAATCATACCAGGATCCTTACTCTTGCTCGAGTGGTAAACTCTTAGGAGTTTTAACACCCGGTCAAGGGTTTTAGTATCCATAGGTGGTAAAATCCCACTGCAGCATGAATGTGTGTGCGTGTGTAAAAAATAATAATAATAATAAATAAAATCATACCATAACCATAACTCTTAAAGGATAAATAATTATTAGTGGTAAATTAAATAATTATAGAGAGAATTCACAGTAACATGGAAGCATGTAAAAGGCAAGATAAATTATATTAACTCAAATTAATGCAAGGTTAAAGGAATCTCTCACCTTAGCCTTAAATCTAAACCCTAAGTAGATATCCATGTAGGAAAGTTTCTACATAAAAAGTTTCCACATGAATCACGACATTGCTTGAGCAAGAGGGAGACACCATGCATATGGAGAAGGAATAAGGCGTATAAGCTTCTCATTCTCTTTCCTTCTTTTTCTTTTTCTTCTCTCTCTCTCTCTCCTCTCTCTCTCTCTTCTCTCTCTCCTTGGGCGTTGGGAGATTGGATGTGTGAGAGGAAAGGGGAACACGCACCCCTTTTTAAAATGAGTGGGCGTGAGGGGTGGTTTTACATCCCACTTGGATTGGGTTTCTCCAATTTTTCATTCTGACGATATTTCTTTAAATCTAATTCATCCATTGTGTCAAGGTTGTCAAATAAAGCCCGGGGTATATGATTTTCTTGGTGATCCAAAATTTAGATTGACCTATCTTGAAAATTCTCCTAACCGTTGCCAAAACGAACTTGATCTCAATCAATGGTCCACACTTAATACTCATGACCCAATTTTGGAGAAAATGTGTAGTCAGGATAGGCAAACGGTTGGACAAAATTTGGTGGTTGATCGATGGTTATAAAAGCCTAAATATAAAATTTTACCTTTTGTACCAAATTGAAGGAACTGATGTCAAGCTTCAACGGTGTATGATCATAGATCGGGGCCTAAATTTTGTACACCTCGTAGTCATATGAGACCAGAGTGTAGTATAAAATTGAGTTGCGATGGACGGAAGGAAGTAGTTAAATCGAAAATCCAAATTTATAAAGAGTCGGTAGGCCTTAAAAAGAAAACTTTGCGCCTAAGGAAAAGCCTACCAAAGTGGGGTCTTCATATTTCACACTTGATCTATATGATGGATAGTCCAAGTTATTCATATGAAGGAAATATCCTACTACGACTACTCACTGAGGTTTCTTTTACTCGATGGACACCAAAATCAACAGTTAAGGGGTTGATTTGTCAACTGGGTCACTTTTGCAATGATCTAAGGGCCGGAATTTGACATGTATGGTTAATTTATGATACATTGACATGATATAAAATTTCACATCAAACGGATCGTGGGAACCATGTGATCTATAATTCATGGGTCTAAGTTAATGGCATTTTCGTAATTGTTGCTGATAAGGTCGGAGCGGTAATGTGGTACGCCTGTCGTATGTCACTGATCTGACCCTCTAGATAGTTAAGCTCGGCTCCCAGGGATCACTGCTATCAGCCATAAACCCAGGCGGCTGCTTCGTGCGCTTTGTCACACTTCTCTTTATCCAACTCATGGCGTAGGTCAAAAGCTGCCAGTGCGGCGGTTTCAGAGACGTGAGAAGGTGCCAGCTTTGAAATTATGGCGGAGTTGCAGCTGTTCTGACAGCTGCTTCATGAAATTCATGTTAGGGATGAAAGTCGGGCCGGTTCAACCCAACCGACCTTTGACCGGCCCGACATTAGGTTGGGCTTGGGCAGGATTTACTAGGTTTGGTCTCAGGCTTAGGTTATATAAACACCAACCTGATAAAACTTGGGTTGGGCTTGGGTGGAGGTCTCGGGTTGCCTGGCCCAACCCGAACCCGGTCGATATATAATTGAGTGTGGATCATCTATGTTGAAGGCATGGGAAATTCCAGTGCCGTCGAGTCTCATTATTTCCAATGACCCAAGCTAACAAGATACGCTGAATTTCTCTCTCCTAAATAGATTGCGTGCTACACAACATGACTTTTAAAGGAATGGTTGTCCTATATTTTATCTTGTTTATTTAGAAAAAATGAAGTTCTTTATGATAAATAATTACATACATAATTAATCAAATTAAAGGTACGAAAAACAAGACGTGTATAGAAATATAATAGACTAATGTAATAATGAAAATATTTAACATGTATCCACTCGACCAACCCAACCAACCCGACCGAGAGACCGCTTGGGTTGGGCTTGGGTTGAGAATTCCCAACCCGAAGTTGGGTTGGGTTGGGTTAGGCTTGAGGTATAGGAACCTTGGGCTGGGCTAGGGTTGAGCACCAACCCGCCTCAACCCTAGTTCATGTTATTGTTAATCATCTCAACTTGTTCCTCGAGGGAGACAAGTCGTCCTCCCCGACTGTGAGATCGTTATGTCGGCCCCACAGGCTTAGAATCAACCTACAACTAGGAAGAGAAGTTTCGGTGGCTAGCGGACTACTTCGTCGGTGCGAGGTCGAGGCAACAGGGGAGGTTAGAGCTTTCTTCTTCCCTTTTGTCATTGTGAAGATGTGGTGGGATGAAACGGCTTTCGATGTCGTTCCCATAGATGACGTCAAACTGTTGATGTAAAAATTTGGTTAGCCCCTTTCAAATCGTCGTGTAGGGGACCATCCGATGCAATGTCAGGAAAGGGATTGTGTCTAGTCGAGTATTGAAGGTTTAGATAAAGATAGTGTGTATGTAATGTCTCGGAAAAATCCGTACAAAGATCCGAGTACCACCTCAGGCAGGAATCATTCAGGACCAAATCCTTTATAAATTAGACAAAATTAACTAGGTGCTAAACTAGATTAGATGTGAAATTAACTTAAACCACTTTAAATACGAACTGCAAGACCCAAAACTTGCAGAACTGTTAACGCTACATTGCCCTGAAACTTATGAACAATCTCTAAACCCGGTTGCTCTCGGGAGCACACTGAAACTTCATATCGGACTCAAAGGTCTGGTTACGTTGAAACCATGCAGTTATGACCGCTTTGTTGGACTTGACGACTATCTCGAAAATCAAGTCCTAATGATACCCAGAAACGCACAACTTGAGCTTGGAGCCAAGTGTGTGAGAAACGCGAATATCGTTAGGAAATAAACTCAAATTTAAGTGATTTGGGTCATTCGCTTGCGGGCCAAATCTAAGGTTTCAGACCGTCAAAATCTGACCTAAATACACCCTCGGATCAGGAAAATTTCCCAGCACTGGTCCATGTACTCGTGGCCCTAATCGAGTGTCGACGATCGTTGAACTGAGACTGGTCCGCCACGGTCGATCTACAAATTCGATTGGACTGAAAACTTAACTTGACCTAGATCAAATGTCAGGGAGCTTAAGTCTGACCGCATGCTAAAAAGGGGCCTCCGGAAGTGCTCCGTTGGAACGGAACAACCAACTTTTGGCTATAACCTATGTATACCATGGCCCTGGGGCCATTCCCATCAGTTCTGGGCTTATATAAGGGCCTTAAACCCTCCCTCTCTCTCATTCCATACGAATTTGGAAAATCCTAAGAGAGAGAAGAGAGACAAGAGAATGAAAGAGAGAGAAAGTGAGAGAGAGAGAGAGTTGGAGCTTGTTCCTGGGATTCGATCCCGCTATTCCACGTGCTTAACAACCGTTATCGTATCGCTATTTCAGCGATTCTGACTCCGTTATTGGGTAAGAAAACCTAACCTTAATCTGTTTTAGGATTTTAAATAGTGTAAGTGATGAAATAGCTAACCTATTTCATGCTTTAGGTGGCCGTCATGCCATAGACAAGACCTGACATACAAACTGAGTTCGATACGAGTCTACCAGCGAAAGGTGCGGACTATGAACGTTTAGGTTATGGTTTTCAAGGCTTTCAATGTCGGCTAATGATTTATAACTAATTTGGGTGTCATTTCACATACTAAATGCGAAGATTCCTTCGTTTTACAAATATATGAACTATGTTGAGTATATAGTGCACTTCATGTGTTAGTTGAAATGATTGAATGCGTATAAAATTTGGATTCGTGTTTGAGATGATTATCTGTCGTGGATATAGGGTTGTTTTATGTGCGACAACCCCTTGGCGAAAGGGTTTGCCCTAATACATGTTATGACCAACATACGTCATGTATGTTATAGTGTGTAGTCTAAGTGTTTGTTGAAATGACTGAATGAATATGGGATTATGATTTGTGCCTGCCTTATCTATGGAATGCAAATACATGATTGATGTGTATCTGACAACTCCTTGTTGGAAGGATCTGTCCAAGTATATGTTATAATCAACATATGTTATGTATGTTAATATGTGTAATCTAAGTGTTTGATAAAATGCCTGAGTGAGAAAATGTTCAATGTAATGTGCTTAATGAGGGTGTTGAGATAGGATTCTTAATCCCCTTCTCTAGGGTTACAGTTTCCCTCAAGTAATCTATTTTACTACTATGTGATTTATGGATTAAATATTCATGTATGTTAACATGTATTCTAAGTGTTCGTTGAAATGTTGACATGGGATCTATATTTAATTGTATTGTTACATGCTATCTTGGTTATTACATTTGAATGCTATTGATCTGGAGTGGGTTTGGGACTATGGTATAGTCCAAGCAATCAATAACAAATCCTAGTGTGGTGGCTGAGGTTGTTTCGCTACACAGGACTTCAGTTGTCGACAGTGGTTAAGCCACACGGAGTGCTTATGCACTTTATGTCGATCATCTTGATGTGCACTCGTACCAGTCGAGCTCGTCAAGTAACCCGATTGACCCGATGCACGTTCACCATGCATGGACGCTATTGCTTGAATCTAAGGTACCGACTTACCAGTGGAATGCCCGTTAACCTTGGTACCCGACTCTGCATCCAGACTGTAGCTATGAGCCAGACATGGTGGTATGGGACACCGTGGTTGAGCTGTCGGCCTACGCCGGGGTGACGAGCCCACCCGTAGTGACAAGTGAGCAACACCGCCTCGTGAGCCGAATACGGTGGTATGGGACACTATGTTCGAGCTGTTAGCTTACACTGATCAGGTGACGAGCCCTTTGTAGTGACCTCGAGTATGCTTTGAGGCTGCGTTGAGGCGACAAGCCTTTCCATAGCAACTAGAGTATAAACTAGGCCTACACTGATAAGGTGACGAGCCCTTTGTAGTGACCTAGAACCACAACATCATATGAGATTTACTAGGACTGATGACCTTATAATGGATCATTGTCTGGGAATGATATAAGGGAGGTACCTTGGCTTCCCAATCCTGCTGTATGAAAAGGTATAATATGACTTAGTAATCACACTCATGCACCGTATTGCATGTGTCTTTAGCGTTGGTGTTGAGGCATGCCGCGATCGTAAAAGGAAGATCTTATAGGGAGTGCGGGCAAGGGCATGCATCATTAATTCATATCATTTTTGCATTAACCAGAGTACTTAGAGATGCTTGATTGTATTGTTTTATCATTATTGCTTGACTAAATTGATAACATGTTAACCTTTGCTTTATAATTCCACTAAGTTGATCACTCACTCCCACATTCTGAGACGGTGCTTAAATACCAACTAGACTCTGTCTTAGCTGCAGGTGATGACGATGCTTATAAGGCAGTGCTGGACTATTACGATGACGAGGAATTCTCCTATATGCAACTCTTTGGCGAGTCTATTTAGACATGGAGTTGCGCTGTCGAGGCTACAGGGTTTTGGACTAGATGACATTACACATTTCCGTTTTGTATATTTTGGAGAATTTACATGTATTTATTGACCTGCTAACATGATCATACTTAGGAGACCTATGATTACTTATACATTTCATATATCTATCATAGTCTTCCGCTCGCTTAAATTAATCGTCTCTGAAGTATGATATATTGTTTGGCTTAATCTCACTCATGTTTAATGTGCTAATACAGACAACATTTAATCATCATTATTTATGTTGCATAAGTAATGCGTTGGAACTAGGGAGTTGAGCTCCTGCTCGACCCCCGATTTTCAGGACGTTACAAGTTGGTATCAAAGCATGATTTGGATTAAACTGGACCTGGGTTATGGTCACACGACGTACGTTGACGTATTTTGACGTAGGAGGGAGCGAGAAAACGTAGAAACAGACTTAGGATCCCCAATTTCACTGAACGACGAAATCGACTGTAGAGGTTGGACCCTCAGGCTTTCCCGACCTCGTGGAATGATCCCTACACCCTTTTAGACTGTCAATCGATAGGTTTAGATGAAAATTTAACTGGTCCCACACTCAAATAACCCAAGATACGCGAATATAAGCAAGTGGGAACCCGAAACGACTCGAAACGGAGTCGGGGGCCAAACGGGCCAATCCGAGGGGATCTAAAGTGGACCCCGCATGTTTCCAGCACTCCTAGGGGATGCCATCGCTCAAGTGGCGAGGGCTCACCGGAATCACCAGAGACCGGCGATGGCATCACCGGTTGGGCACAGTGGGCCTGTCGGGCCGGCACGGGCCGGGCAGGCCAACGCTGGTAGGGCGCTGTGGGGCCCACAAAATCACTTGGGACCCTTTTATTTGCACCCATTTGCTCCCCTCCTTCATTTCCCACCCCTCCAAGCTTTTCTTTCTCTCCAAAGACCATTTTTTCCCTCTCAAATCTCCCCTTCATTCTCCCATTTCCTCATTTTCCTTCAACTACACTCCTTCACACTCCTTCACCGTTTTTCAGCCAAACCCTCTCTTATCTCCCTCTTTTTCTTCCCATTTGAGCACACAAACATCACTTTGTGTCTCAAAGATCTTGAAATCCAACACCCATCCTATTTCCCCATTTTATTCCACTCCAATGGCTCTTTTTGAGCTTGTGGCGACCATTTTCTCCATTTTCACGCTTCTTTCACTCATAGGGAAGAAGAGGGCTCCCGTGGATGAAATTGGGCCTAGCCGCCCTACTCGTTCGAGAAAGCAAAGAGGCGCCATCGCAAGCATGAGCGTTGACCGAGAGATACGGATGAAGCGGGATCTCGATCCCCAGGCTCCCCTCAAAAGAGTTCTACTGGCGGATTTGTCCCATGGAAGATTCGAGGGCCGTAGGGTCCTTTTTGAAGCGCATGTGGACGAGAGGCTCTTTGGGCAATATCTGGTGATGGACTGCCTGGTGGATGCCGGGTGGGGTCCCATATTTGAGGGCAAGTCTCATGCAAATGTGGGCACTGTTTGAGCCTTTTACACCCATATTCGAGAGCCTACGCTGGAGCCTTTACAGTTCAAGATTCTCGTGGGAAGAGGTCGGGAGGCCACAATTGATATTGACTTGATAGCCTGACTCATGGGAATGCCACTTGGCGAGGCCCATGCTAGTGAGGAGAGCCTTAAGACGGCACGTGAAAGAGATCGCCGCATGCGATTCCTTTGTGGCCAACTGACCCACTGGAATCCAAACAATAGCCTCCTAGCGTCCAATATGACCGATGACTTCCGCCTACTCCATCACATCTTCTCATACAACGTATATCCTAGGTGGAGTAATCGCAGCGAGTGCACACACCTGATGGTAGACTTTCTGTACCAAGCTGGGCAGGGAGAGGTTGTGCATGCCTACGTATGTACTGCGACAGATAGTTTTGACTGCACACTCTACTAGGACTACCATCTCACTTCCATTCGGCCAACTTATATGCAAGCTTGCACGTGAGTTTGGCTACAAGCTTGGCGCAAAACTTCCTGTGTCGATTCATTTCATCAGCGACACTACTCTCAACAACATGGAGATTGGGCCACGACAGTATCAAGCTCGACTCGACGAGAGTGAGGATGAGACGGAAAGCAAAGAGGAAGAGAGTGATGAAGAAGGCAATGAGGAGATAAAGGAAGAAGAGCAGGAAGAAAAGAGGAGACCTAGGATATTGATGAAGGCTCTTCTCCTGCTACACAGAGCGCTTTGGTGATCGGGCTGCTTTAAAAGCCCGTTTGACTCAACTTGAGGAGGGTTAGGCCGCCCTGTGACAGGAGGTCACTGCGACCCGATCCAAGGTTGAAGAGCATCAGGCCTTCACAAAGTGGAAGTTTAGCAAGGTGTCTCGCACCTTAAGGACCATCTTGTGTTGTTTGCAGGACAAGGGTGCACCTCCACCATCGCCAGACTTGGACGACTAGTCATATATGCAGTCGCCCCTTGGTTCGCTTTGTTATTTGTTTACTTATTTCTCTGTGTTGCCTTGTTGGCCTTAGTAATGTGGTAGGGTGGTTTGTAGGTTTTAATGTGTGGAGTCGTACTTAGGTTAGCTTACATGCATTTCCTGTCATGATCCATGTAATGCCGCATCTCATGTACTGTGACAATTTTGGTAAATGAAATGCATAAAGCTTCTTTGGATTCTAAATGTGATTGATGTATGAATGCGTGTAATGATCTTATGCTAAATCTCACGGGTCCCGAATCGGATTGAGTTTGGGTTAGGTACTTACAAAAACCAGATGAGTCGAGTTAGACCTAATTCGGTCCGACTCGACTCAATGCCCACCTCTAAGAGGCGGTGGCATAGAGGAGGTTTCCCTGCTTGGTAGGCGCATATTGTATAGGGATTCAGATCCCAAACTAGTAGGAGGATCTCTCGAGATCCTCGACGAAAATCTTGGGTTCTGAGTGTGTCGCAGTTATCATCTGAGATATTTGGAGAAGACCTTGGTCGGATCTCTCTTGGATAAGATCTGATTACATGAGACCAATAGAGACGTGCGATGGGAGGCCGGGGTGGCTTTGGCCGACCTGACCTAGGAGTGGTATGCCACTTAAAGCCATGCTGACCTGGGTCACACCGGCCTGGGCTGTGCCGACCCAGGCAAAGACCTGGGTCACACCAACCTGGACTATGCCGACCTGTCTCTTTAGTCAAGCAAAGGGATGAGATATTCCTGATGATGAAGATCTTGGAATCGTCAAAGGTTGTGCTCTCATGGGCATGTTCCTTAGTCATGGACTCCGAGTATGAAGCAGGCGTATTACAACCTGTCAGTCGTATGGTTATTAGGTCCTCTTCTCAACTAATGAATGAGGTCGAAGGTTACCAAATGAGCTTATTTAAAACAAGACTTGAAATTTTGTTTAAAAAAGCATATTAAAGTAATTCTTATTTGAAATGCCCTCATTAGATTATAGTAGAGATGCCGAACAAGCCTTACAATTCATACTTGTCTTATTATTTTCAGCAGTTATACAATTTAGATTGGCGGCAAGTTCAAATTACCAGGTGCTTAAATTAATTTTTCCTTAAAATATGGTTGTTTTTCGACTCCCCTCACATCATAATATTAGAGGCTTAATGTTGAAATCGATGATAGGTTAATATTTCTTTTCACTCTTAATTAAAGTATTCATTTTTATTTTTTTTTTTAATTTTTTTGAAAACTATAATCCAATACTTACTTTTAGGGCTTGTTTTTCAATTTATCCAACAACACAGTGCCTTCCACGTGATTTTTTCATGGCAGGTCAAGACGACCTGCAAGGAAAGAGGGCACAACTTGATTGGCCCCATTGTGATGTTTATGTGAAATCAACCTAACCATATGGCTAAAAATGACCGTCGTTTGTGATTAAGGTAGATCATAGGATTGAAAACAAAATACAGGGCAACACTCACCCTCTAAATTATTTTCCTTGATATGGTCTACCTAAATCATAGATGGGCTTGCGTTTTGCGGTATCGTGCATATATTTTAGCATGACATATAATGGTTGGAGTGGATTGTTGAATTATTTAGATGTGGAAATCCCGGAGATTTGTCTATGCATTGGGCATAGAGATCTAGGGTTTGGATGACTTACCTAACTAAGACGCCATAGATGCCAAAGTAGAATACCAGAAAACCAATACTGTAATCTTCTTCTCCTTCACACCCATATGCAGAATAATAGATGTGACTCAGGCTTTTGCAATAGTGCAGGATCGAGGACCCAACTCTCTCTTATATAGATTCTGTGGTGATGAGAGTTTGAAACCCATGACAACTCTCTTCCACAGCTTCACATTATTGTATTCTAGTTAAACTCAAACAACCCTGCATATCAGGCTATAACACTCTACCTCTTACGCGTCCCTAGGTAGCGTATTTGCGTAAATCACATTGAAGTGGGGTCCACTGGTTTATACGATCACACAGTTCAACAGTTAGGTCAATCTAGAT
This sequence comes from Magnolia officinalis, assembly GCA_021015155.1. Classification (NCBI taxonomy): domain Eukaryota; kingdom Viridiplantae; phylum Streptophyta; class Magnoliopsida; order Magnoliales; family Magnoliaceae; genus Magnolia; species Magnolia officinalis. The sequence continues at coordinate 20,500,211 of JAJHSJ010000003.1, forward strand.
CGTTGATCAATAAGGCCCACCTTATAGAGTTCTTACCTACATTTCACATATTCATACAATAGGCTCAATAAAAATCAAGGGTAGGCATCTATTTCCGAACTTGTGTTATTTTTGGTGTGTCCCTTTTAAATTATATGGTCTCTTGTTTTTGTTTTTATCTCTAGGCCTAATGTGGAATTGCAAATCTAATGGTCATATTTGATCTCACATACACATCACAACAGACCCATAAAACATCAAGGGTGAGCATCCCTCTCGTAATTGGACACGGATTGCTTGGTTAGATTTTCATACTTTTTTCTTCTTCTTTTTTCACATTGTCTATCCATCTTGCTTGGCCATTTTTTTGCCATGACACGAAAAAAAAAAGAGAGTATATTTAAGGCGCAAGAAACAGTGGGGTTAATGATGTTCACTTTCCTAAGCTTATGATGATGCTTACATGATATCCAATTAGTAGATAAGGTTATGTAAATTAGGATGAAGGGAAAACACAAATATCAACTTAATCAAAAACTCATGTGAGTTGTAAGAAATTTTCAATTGTAAACTTAAAACTTACGGCTGCTTATGGTATGGCCTACTCGAGCTTTGTACGTACATGCTTAAGTTATGATCTCATTGATTAAAATGAGCTAGCAAAACAAATGGATAGTACGTATAAATACACATATCACTGTGAGTCCTACCACCATCGAGGTTAGTGGTGGCAAGGTAACGCATGGGCATTTCAGACCGGACTCAAGTGGGGTAGCTCGCGAGATGTGGGGACACACTTGAGGTGGGGCGACTTCGGCCGATGTCCTAACCCATGACATGTGGGGCCTGGGCTATGAGATAAATGAATTAATTCACGTTCTAACAATTTGACCTTTTAGAGCAAGTGGTTAATTGTCTTACGTCAAATTAGTATCAGAGCACCATAATTCAATTTAAATAGAAGCGATTCTAAAAGTTAGTTTAAATGAAAAATAAGTTTTTATGTAATTTTGACTGAATTACATAACATATAACATATAATGAAGAAATTATTTAAGTTTTTCTTTATGATATTAATAATACAAATCTGTGGGATCTGACGCCGCGGGATCAGACGAGTAAACAACGTTTGAATTGACTTTAGTTGTCCAAAGGCTATGGATTGTAATAAGATCACGGATTACTCTTTCCACCCTTCCGCCGTGTCATTTTTAAAAATCAATGAGTGAAATTTCAGTTTTGCTTCAAATGTTCAATACAGTGACGGTACAGTGGGATACGTGGGTGCATCGAAACCCTTTTATTTTTGGTCCAGTGTGATACTTGTGGCACCATGTGAAAATGAATTGCGTGTAAGTTTGATCAAAAGCATCTGTGGCCCCCAATAAGATTTTAATGGTGGACGTTCAAAGCACTGTTTCCTGTAGCGTGGACCTCCTGATCTTGGATCTGCCTCGTGCTCAGGTGCAAGCACTAAGATGAGCTGGCGAAACGGATGGACGGAGTAGATTTAGTGCATACATCATGATGGACCCCACAGAACTTAGGAGTGCAGGAATCCCCCGTAGCTCCCGTGAAACAGGTTCCGACGTGGCGACGGGTGGCTTCCCATTTTTTATTTCCCGCGCTCTGCCCACACCTGTGGCTGACATCGGCACCGGTGAGAGAGAGAGAGAGAGAGAGTGGGAAAGAGGAAGAGGCGAAGCGATGTGTGGAAGAGCTCGTTGTACTCTAAGGCCGGAGGAAGTCCGTAGGGCCTGTGGCATTGACGATTCATCAATCCCCACCGTTGAAATGGAACGGTTTGCACTACTTCTCTCCTCCCATCCTATACCCTGCCCTAATCTCATCTTCTTTTCTTCTCCATCGCAGCAGATCCTTTCCTATACACAGATTATCATCAGTCTTCGCAGAGATTGCTATTCCAACATCAACAGCTACTTCCGCACCTCCGTACAACATCCGTTCAGTGCGTAAGGTGGGCCGCACCATTCAGATAGCTCGGCGCAAGAATCACGGCCGTCTACTCATCAGTCGGGCCACCCTGCACAAAATAAAATGAATCTTTCAACATAACATGGCCGATGAGTGGACCAGACTGATGTTTTCGCCTGGTCATCAGATGGTCGAACCCTCCATATACATGGCTCAGATGTACTACTACATGTGGGGCTGTCAAACCACCATCCTCTTTTCGTTTCTGGACAGAACCCATTCTATGTGTTAATCCACTGGATGTTTGGTAGCACCACACACTTCTACACGTAGCCTCATGTGCTATCCTGGTACATTTGTATCACATCAGAGCCGTATATCAGGTGTTAACCACTGTGGAGATGCTTTGGCCAAAAAATCAAAACAATCAACTACTAGGTAGGCTAGACTTTTAAGAAACTAATGGACGGTCTAAAAAAATTGGGAGTGTTTTTAGTTTTGTAGCTTGTTTATGTATGTCAGATGGACACGGATTGCGTTCTCATACTGCGAGTAGCAATGTTGCTATTGGACGATGTTCTCTGGATTTATGTGTTTTATTCATGCCTATCGACGTCATCCATCCATTTTGGATTATTATTTTAGGGCATGAGGCCAAAAATGAGGCAGATCGAAATCTCAGGTGGACCACATCATAGGAAAACAGTGGTGATTGAACACCCACCATTAAAAAATTCCTAGGGCCCACTTTAATATTTATTTTCCATCCAACCTGTTGATAAGGTCAGACAGACCTGGATGAAGGGAAAATGCAAATATCAGCTTGATCCAAAACTTTTGTGGCCCCCAAGAAGTTTTTAATGGAGGGCATTCAATCACCACAGTTTCCTGTAGTGCGGTCCACCTGAGATTTGGTTCTGCCTCATTTTTGGGCTCATGCCCTAAAATGAGCTGGAAAAATGGATGGGTGGCGTGGATAAAAAACATACATCATGGTGTGGCCCACAGAGCACCATCCAGTAGTGAGTGGCAGTGTCACTATGCAATCCGCTTTCATGTCAGATCATCCACGAGGTAGGTCCCACCTGGTACATGGTTTGGATGATGTGCTCTCATCTGTGGTGGATTGGCCATGCCCCAACAATCTCTCCTATTGAATGATGTTAATCATTTGACTTGTTGGCCTGTTTTGTCTTTATTATTTTTCTACTTCTATTTGTTAGGGGTGGAAATGGGTCATGTCTAGGGTGGATTGGGGTCAGCCCGTGCCCAACTCTTTTATGAAACAGGTTAATTATTTCCGGCCTGAACCCTGCCCTGGACCCATTACCCAGTCCCAGAGGCGTGACCAACCCACTTAAAATTCACTAAGCTGGACCCAGCCCAACCCATTGAATAGTGTTGGGCTTGATTCTACCTGAACCAACGTTAATTGGATTGTGGCAAAGGCAGTAAGGGAGTGTTAACAACCTTTGAGGGGTATAGGAATTTTTAATATTTAGTCTTGGATTTGGGTTCTGGTCATTTGGCCCACCCATTGATAACCAGTACATCAGGGTTGGGGAGGGTAGGTTTCAATCTGAGCCCAACCATTGATAACCTGTACTTAAATAGACATAGTTTGCTGCCCTGAGGCGACATGCTACCCATTAAGCATCGCCTGAAGTGGATCGTGCCAGTTGACTCACAAGTCAACTTGAACTACTGCCACCCTACTTGCAAGCCACTGCTCAACTGGCTAGGGTCGTCTTGTTATGGATATTTGTAGGTATGGTCCATCTCATATGGGGCTGCAGATAAAGCCTGAACATATGAAAGTGGGCACAGGTGCATGGTTGATGTGCCCAACATTATTTTGCTTGTCCAAGTACTGCTAGTTACCTCATGGAATATATAGTTATTTGGTTATTTTGTTATCATTACGAGTGGAAATTTTCCAACTAACAAACTTAGCTTTTTTCTTGTTTTCTATTGGTATGTTCATGGAAGCTAATAGCCATTTGTGTTGAGATGAATTTTTTATTCCAACACAACTCTTTTACCACTAAAATAGACCATTTTGGACATGTTAATGCCATTTTTGTGCAGCTTGAACTTCGCTTTTGGCAACCAATAGTTTGTTTTGTTTGCAGGTACCGTCCATCTTCAATGTTTCTCCTGGAGCCTACGTGCCTGTTGTTCGAAAAGAGAATGGGTCTGTCAAAGGGGCTGTTCTTCATTGCATGAAATGGGGACTAATTCCCAGTTTCACCAAGAAAATTGAGAAACCTGATCACTTTAGGATGGTATTACCTTTTTTGGTCTTCTATTTACATGAACTTGGGATGTGATTGAAAGTTTTTCATTTCTACATGCCCTGTATGGTCTATGAGACGAGAAACGAATCTCTATGAATTTGTTGCTGTAATGTAGAAGCCACAGAGAGAACCCAAAAGGATTTTCTTTTGGATCCATACAAAATAAGAAATTGGGAAATACCAAAATTCCACTAACTCTTGTGTGTAACCTACCTGTAGGAAGGAAAATGAGATGGAATGCAACATACTAATGAGTTATAATAGGCGTACGTTGGCAGCATTTGATTACACAAGGAATCCCAATAAGAATGTGAGACCATTAGTGCCTCATTTGAAAGCATGGGGAACTTGTCATTATCTACTTTGCAAGAGGTTCCATTTGGTTGTAGATAGCATGAAATATGCCATTGTTATTGTTTACTGAGGCCGAGGAGTGAAATTTTATCAAGTTCTGCAATAAATTTTTACAATCTATGTGCCCATACATGGATACCAATATGGGGAGCAGGGAAACAAGTTTTGCTTTCCCAAAATCCAGAGCACTAATACAGATAAGGGTAACCCAACCATAACATAATATTTGTATAAGTATTATGGTTTGTAATTGAATAAATTTGCACTGTACTATTAAGTTTTGTTTGTTCAGACAAGTGTGTGTGTGTGTATGTATATATATTGTATTCTTCAATACATGCTAGTTCAATGAAATTATTAATGTTGACAAAATCCTTCTGATAAGCTTCTCTGTGATACTTCTGTGTTTTTTTTTTTTTTAAATGACAAATAAATATGGACGTTGTTACTAGTTCAGAAATAGGGAACCTAGCACAACATGAAACAGTTTAGCTGAACGATTGGAGTATCCATGAAGTGTCTTATCAGTATTGTCACCATATTATGTTGATACTATATGCTGTGCATATATACCTACCAGGTTATTTAAGTTCATTGCAGGAGAAAATCATGATATTTCATAGAAAATAATGAAGTTTCTCAGACCCACATAGGCAGGGTGGTGAATGATTTGGCTGATGCCTTGGCTAAGAGTGATGTTTCTTGATCATCTCTTTGTATAGGGAACCCATTCTCTATCTTTTCTTGAAAATTTAAATAAAATGTTTTATTAATACTGTAAAAACTAATTATATTCAGCACAATTAAATTGGATGACCTCTATATGACACAACAACCTTCCAACTTCTTCCATCATCAATCCAAGTCCTTTAGGTCTTTCCTTCATCTTAGTGTTCCCTCTTCTGCCTTGCATGTAAATGAAAATGTTTGTTGTTATTCAAGTTCAGTTGAATTTGATGCTTCTCTTTGGACAAACTTATACCATGCAATTGTCATTGTATAAAAAAGACCTTTATTGTCTTGATTTACTCATGAATTGCAGTTCAATGCTCGGTCAGAATCGATATGTGAGAAACCATCTTTTCGCCGTCTTGTTCCTAATAACCGTTGCCTTGTGGCAGTGGATGGGTATGTTTCATTTTATATATTTTTATTATAAGTTCTCTACTCATGCATCATATTGTGGATCGCTTCATATTGTTCATTTGGGGGCACTTCTAGAATTAATTCTTTTTGATAAGCTAAAGCATATTGATGCCTTTAATTATTGATAAGCTAGTTTTGAGATTTAATTATTCCTTTTTTTTTATTACTGTTTACACTCTAGAAGATTCACCAACCATGTCGTGTTGAAAATTGAAGTTTAGCTTTATAGGGCCACTTGTTTGTTGTGGATATGGTGATGGATGGCATAATGTTGAAACCAAAAGTGTAACTTGGTTGACATTGTTACCCCTTACATGTCAATGAAGAATTGGAGTTCGCTCATGGATGCATTAGTGGAGTTGTTGCGATTATACTAAGACGCATACAGCCGGCTTCCCTTGCATGGTTGGCAATCTACTGTTGACATCTCAGGTTTTGCGCACGTCTTGATTAAAGGAAGTCTTACATGCACGTAATATGTTAATAACTCTAGGATAAGTAGTTCCCCGTAGTTATCAAGTCTTGCATGTGAAGGAGAAAAACAACATTTCCATTCATTTAATTGATCTCTTGGAGCAGCATATGCTGTATCTGACCTTGAAGGACAAAACACATACAACCATCGCCGAACATAAATTGTATGTCTCAAAATTAAAATGAGAACATAAATTGTATGTCTCAAAATTAAAATGAGTATGGTTAAACCATAGTTACTTGAAATTCAGTTTGACCAATTGGAGTTTGAATTCATTTTTCAATACTTCATGAAATTTCTTAATTCGCAAAGGTAGGCTCATTTAGTTTGTTTTCCAATTCACTTGATTTACAGTTTTTTGTTCATTAGAGCAATTCACCGCTCTGGTCCAACAAAATTTCATCCAATTCGGACCATTCACTATTTTACATTTAACCATCCATTTGATATTCATCAATTTGATGGTTAGGTTTGCTTGATCAATCTGATTTTTGGAGATACGCTGCTTCCAAAATGTACCCCACAATTTGGATGGCCTGGATAGCCATACATGAGTGCCACATGTGTGGGTGGATGGGTCAGCGCTAATTTTAAAACATTGTTTAAGAAGTCTAGTCCATGATTTAAGTTGGTTCTTAAGGTTTGGTGAGGTCACATGTATATGCAAGAGAGCCGATCTTCATGCCAACCCATGTGCCAACATGGCATTAATGTGGGAGTCCAAGTAGTCGTTCCAGTGGATCTCACCATGTAGGTGCCATTGCTGAAAAATAAATTCTGTCAACTCGTCGAACACACCATCAAGTGAGAAACAAAAAAGGCTGTCGAAAGACTTGGCAAACATTTTTAGCCTCTCACTTGTTTTATAACCTGTAGGTCCATTGGTTTGTGAACCGGCCCTGTTTTTGGTCAATGGCATGTACCTGGTGGGGCCCATCTGATGGACGGAGTGGATCGTCACACTATTGCTACATTTTAGTGTCTCTGCTGCACACTTAAGTGGACTTAGCAAACCTCTCTTTTCCTTCATCTAGTGTGTGATTCCTTTTGGAGGAAAACCTTGATACAGTCATACAGAAGCACCATTAGATTCTGCATGTGGCATATAAATTACACAAATTCATTATCATCATCATCATCAAAGCCTTATTCCAACTAACTGGGTCAGCCACACCAACCTTGTTACTCCTGTTGTCATGATTTACGATAGAAGTTGTGGCAAAAGTTTCATGCCTTCTGCCAACCCGATGCAATCCCTCCTTTGTCCGGGCTGAGACTGGCAATGAGAGCCACAAAATCCCCCAGGTGCTACCTATATAATCAATTACATGGGTTGGTTAAAATCATTGAGTTATAAATTATGCAAATTGAACTGTCAAAATCTTGATTGTCAATTTAAATGGGTTGTTAGCTGAAATGTATATTGATTGAGTTACAGCCCTATGTTGTAAATATCGTTATCGCGTAATGTATCGCACCCTGGGATATGGATACATATCGGTTATCGCATGGGATATATCGGTTGTATCGCATAATTTATCGTTGATGTTGGGAAACATGGGAACATTGGGAAATTGGTCGAATTTTTCAATGAAACTTCAAGGATAGTTGAAAAAGACATCAATACACACTTAGAAATCAAAACATTACAAATAAAAGTGCACATAATAAGGGTTTCCTTTGTATGGGGTCATAATATATGCACTTTCCAATTGAACTTATGGAAGTATATTCAAGTCTATTCATATAATTTGTAAACGTAAGAAGCCATGTATGGAAACCCAAGCAATACATTCAAAAGGAAAAGAAGAATCACTAAATGAAGTTACATACCTGTTTAATTTTGTGTTTGGATACAAAGATTGCAACTGATTTGTGAGAAATTGAGAAATTTAGATTTTTCTCAATTTTCCACAACTTAACCTCACCCATCTCCCCCAATCTGAATCTCGAAATCGAGTTCCAATGATTTTTCATGGAAAACATGAAGAATCATAGATTTGAAGCATACAGGTTTAAAGTGATTTACAACAACATGGATCAAATTAAAAATGCTGACACAATACAAAGATCAAGATTAGGTTGTATATATCGATACACCTGTGCGTTTGTATCTCACAGTTGAGATACAAGATATATTGTGGGATATATTGGCTGATATTGTCGATATTTAAAACACCGACAGAACCTGAAGATTCATAAACGTTTGGAAGATGTTGAACTGAACAATAGCTATTCCTAATTCAGTAAATAGGTGAATACAAATAAGAGATTCGGATCATTCAAACAATCCGATTTTTGCGTCAGGATATCTCTATAGTGGGTCTTGCAATTTGAATGCTTTATTTTGTGTTTACCTTTTGGTATGTCTAAAGTTTCTAAATGCATGTCTATCAACCACCACTCTGCCAAAGTATCAAAACAATTCATTATCTTCTCTTCTTTTTCTTTTCTTCAAAGAAAAAGAAGGCCACAATCCATTAGTTGCCGGAGTTTCATATCTAACATTTTAAACCAATCACCATCAACAATTGGTTCGGAGTTGCACATCCATCGTTTCCAAATGACACAAACTAACATAATTTGAATTGTGCATTTCCATGAGCTATACCTGAGTGTGGAGTCAAGCTACAACGATTCTAATCAATCGGAATTATTGAATCAAAGCGGTTCGAATTGTGAATTAGGTCACTTGAAGTGATTCATTGTTCTACTGTTAAAAAAAAAAACTGATTCATAGTTAGAGCTTACATCCAATGAATTAGGCAACTACGGATTAAACAATCCTCACATCTATTGCAAAATGATACACTAATATTGTCATTAAGAAGATGGATCCATTAGCCTTGGCTTGCTAATGAGGTAAGCAAACTGACATTCTCCAATGCTCTTCATGAGCAAGTTGACAGTCTATGATGTAGGGCATGAAATTCAAGTATGATGTGCAAGATTTTCAGGCTTTAGATCACACTAGTTCAGAAACAATTACACAAAATTCCACATCCCACACAAAAGTTCAAACACTCACCAAACAAGAATCAAAGGATGGTAAATTCATCCACACATGCACAGAAATAATTCCCCAATCCAAGGGGTTCACAGATTTCAATTTGGGGAACCCTAAGGTTGAAGAAAGGGCATAAAATTGAGGATTTGAGTAATTTAGGGTTAGGGTTAGGAATTTGGGGTGAAAGAGGGGTGAAAGAGAGAAGAGAGACGAACCGGAGAAGTACCGCACGTGTGGACAACAACAATGACCCAAACGCACGTGCATGTGAGTGGGGCCCACTTCAGAAAAAAGGCCACCTTGGCTCTGGTCGGCCAGGGATGGACTCCAAAACCCCCAAATTTCAGCCCGATCCGATGCACGGTTTGTGCCTGGTTTTCCGCCGAAGTTTTAGCCCTCCTGCAGGGCTAGATTCTGGAAATTTGGTATAAAGAGAAAAACGGCCGCAATAGAGGATGGATTTGAAGCGTAAATGATTGTAGGAGAAGAGAAATATGGATGAAAGAAGGTGGGGGCGAATCGGGATAGGTGTGGCTTCGCACCACGGTAGTCAGCCCTTCGAGGAAGGGAGAGTTTTGCACCCAATTGAATCTCCACAACTTAGAAATTTAGAGAAGTAGAAAAACATAACAATTTTATTAATCTTCATTGAGAAAAAAAAGACTACAAGGGGTGCCTATTTATAATAAAACCCTATACCCCAAAACTCGCGCCATGTGCGCTACCTATTACTTGGAGACGAAGTAATAAAAAATAACAACTAATCAAAGCAATGTAAACTGTCCATGATACTCCTAATAACAATAATAAGCAAAATCCGAAGTACTAGATTAATCAGAATAGTGGGCCACGATTATGAGAACTCATGGTGAGATTCACATGACTATTGGGTCTACTCCAACGAACCAAAACGCAGTCCTCTAATTAGGAGGCCCTCTCTGGACGTCGTCATCGATCCGGATCAATGGCGGGGTCCTCCTCCTCCTTGCGTACATGCGTATGCGTGTGATGTTCCCATCAGTTTAGTACTTGTCCTCGGTGTGAAATCTAAAGATCTCTTGTAGTTGCTTTGTTCAAAAGAAAGTGTCAGCCAACATCAATATGTTTAGTTCTTTCACAAGAGGCTGGATTTGCTATATTGTTAATTGTACTTTGATTGTCTCAAAATATAGCCATTGGATCACCTTGATAGGAGCTATTTTGGGTGCACTGGATATCTTGGTGTCCAAATGTCAAGCATTTTATTTATCGGAATGTATGTAAAAATTTGAAATTAATGCTAGATGTTACTTGCCTCGGCAAGTGATAGCTTAGTGTGTCAAGCGCAACTTTGAAATTTACTTGTTTTTATCTTTTCCAAAAGTTGTCATGTCTCTTGTTCTCCCTAACTCCTCGAGTTTTTGGGATTGAGGGTTGGAATAGGTTTGAGATCAGTGATCAAGATATCGCTATCTTCCACATTTAGCGGATGAAGATCAAATGAATATTAGGAGATTCATGTCGGCATATATCTATGATTTGCAAAGAAAGTTGGCTATGTTGATATACTTTTTGTTTCTTCTGGAGGGAAATGACCAAATCCTGATTTTCATAAATGTATGCGCTTTGCAGATGGATGAGTGGCAAGATGAGGAAGGATGGAAATTAGAAACGCATGCATTAGTGGGAAATTGGGAGTAGTACCAATAGGTAATAAGATGCGGGAAAGGAGACTTGGTTTGGTTGTGTGCAATGGAGACCAAGAACCGTGCTGGTTAGAAGTGAGTTGGTACTAGTTGAAGGCTTTTAAAGGGAAAGGCGAAGGCTCAAAAGGATGTAGATGGAGGTAGTAAGAAAAGATTCAATGACATATGGTCTAGTTGAAGGTCTAGCCCTTGATAAAGTGGAATGGCAGAACATGTTTCGTGTAGATGACCCCGATCAATTGGGATAAGGTTTAGATGATGATCATGATGATTTGTGGATTGCAAATCGTTAATTTGCAAACAAATTGGAAGCATGCCAAGTATTTGGGACATAGCTTGAGAGCATATTTTCAACTTTGAGTTTTCTAGACGTTACTCTGGGTATAGATTCAATGTCGGAAAGATTGGGACGTGATCCCTATCTTGATTTGTTGTTGGTGGAAATTGCAACAATAGTTTTTATTTTTGTCAAATAAAATAAAAACGGTGGGGTTGTATCGCCATAGATGCATCTATACAAGCTCGATAATCCTTGACCATATGCTTCTGGCCTCATGATTGCACAACAATGAACGCTTGTGGGGTGCAATCGCCCAGACAACAACATGGCCATGATAAAAGTAAAACTATTAAGGTTCATCCCATATAATTAGTGGTTTTTGGGGTTAATCTTTGTGGTGCTTTGCTAGAGTGCAAAGCCTTTCAATGCACAAACATGAATTTCCTATTAGTGTCATTGCCATGCAGGCTTGATGATTGCTCTTTGGGTGAAATCTATAACGATCTAGATTGCCGAATCTATCCAGGGAATGGTCATATGTTCTACACTGTATGTGGGGCCCATAGTTAGTGGTTCACGTGATCCTCCTGTTCAGATGCGTGGATATTTGGGCAGACTGTCAAAATTTCTGTCTTTGGCCTGCATCTAGATGGTCCAAAACGTTGCCTCATGGATCAATAATGACGATCCCCATTCAATGCTTTGAAAACACAAGCCTTTGATTAGAAAGATTGCAGACCATCTGAAAAATTAACAATGGAGTTTGACTTGGCCATGCCATGGCTTGTCCATATGTACGAGGGAACAACAACAAATGTGAAGACCGCTTTTGGAGAGACGAGTTTCCAATTATTGTAGGCTTATACCAGGGGTCGACATTACGCTTGTATCTGTTGCATTGGTTATAGATGAGTTAATGAGGCATTTACAAGAAAAGGTACTTGGTGTATGTTGTTTGTAGATGAAATAATTTTTTATCGATGAGATAGGGGAGGGTGTGAACACAGCCATAATTATGGAAGGATGCTTTAGAATTAGTTAAACTAAAATAGAGTCTAAGGAATGCAATTTTAGTAACAATAGGAGTAGGAATGAGGAATTAGTTAAGATTATTGATCAAGAAGTACCCTAAAGTGACCATTTTTGATATCTTTGGTCAATAGTTCGTGCGAGTCAAGAGATTGAGAAGGATTTTGCTCATATAATTCAAGGCGGGTGGAAGAAGTGAACATGTGCCTCTGGAGTTCTATGTGATTGCCTTTAACCAATCAAACTAAAAGAGATATAGAATGTGGTGTAGTTAAGGAACAACTTGTGTATAGGATGAGTGTAGCTGAACTGAGGATGTTGAGATGGAAGAGTGGTAAGACAAAGATAGAATTAGAAATGAATGTGTTGAGGAAACTTAGGAGTAGGAACAATACGTAACAAGAGGGGGAATTTAACTTAAATGGTTTGGTCATATTCATCGAAGACCAAGACTGTGCCAGTTAGGAGTGAGTTGGCTCATGTTGAAGGCTCTAAAAGGGCAAGGGAAGGCCAAAAAAGGACATGGATGGAGGTACTAAGAAAAGACATGATGACCTATGATTTAACTGAGGATAGGGTACTTGATAGAGTGCAATGGCAGAACAGGATTAGTGTAGCAAACCCCAATTAGTTGTGTTGAGGCTTTGATGATGATGATGATGATGATGATGATTGGGAGGCTTGGAACTAGTTATCTCCTTACTGTTTCTAGTAGGTCACCGAATTGCTATAGGATCCTTTTTACAATATAGAACCTATAGGCAATTTGAAAACTTTCATTAAGGTGACTTTATATGATGTTCATGACTGTACTTATTGTTCATGTTTTAAAATTGAATTTTATGTTAGATTTAGAAAAGATTGTATTCACAAAATAAAAAAAAGATATATAGAAAATTGATAAGCATGATGGAAAATTGTGAAATTTTAAGACAATGCCTTGATGTAGTTTCTTTGTCGTATGATTGGTTGAAGATTTTTATGTGAGATGCTATTAAAAAAAAAACCTTACATGAGACCTGTGGACAACGGCATGCAGGAAGATATCTTGCATTAAATTGTATTTTTTGAAATGTGATTTATTTTCTCCATTATCTAAGTGACTTCTTGCTGCCTTTCATTACATTTTTGCTAGGACAGACCTATTAATGGACAGCATACTTAGATAGCTAAAAGGGAAGAGCGAGATGAAAATTGTCTCTTTTTGTCATGCTATCCTATGACTGCAATTGTGTTAGTCTATGCGGATTTTCTTATATTTACATGTTTACTGCAAAGGCACTGCATTTTTTGACCAGTGATGTTTTTCTCCTGCTCATTCTCCCTCCGATCTCAATTCTTTCACATATATATATATATTCTGTTTTTGAATGGTAACTCAATATTTTATTAAACAAAACAAAAGAGATCACCTGCAAATAAGTGTTGTAATTTTTCCTGAGACTTCGATTTTTATTTTTTAAATGTGTATGGCCATAAATGATCAATAGTGTTGGCACCTTGTGTGCAATTTGCTCCCATTAAAGCTCAGTAATAAATCCTTTGTGGCTATTGTGTGGATGATCATATAATCCTAATGGATATGTGCTGAATAGACCTGGAAGGTGCTATGTTCATTATGAATTGTTTGACAGATTGTAATAGAATGTGAATAGAAGGGAAGGAGAGAATACAAAAGTGTAGAGGGGGGTGTGGAGTAGGTTTTTAGGTTAAAAGTGTGTTGCTTTTCCAAATTAGTAGACTACACCTTTATATCCTTTATTTTACTATTTTTGAATGGTTATGATAACGTCGTTAAAGCCAAACAAAAGCTAGACCATTCAAAGCACGCCGGATGACGACGACTCATCTGGTGATCCAACAAACTCCTTTTGATCCAACACCCAACTCATAATTGATGGGGACATCATGCGCACACACATGCCCCCCTACGCACGTACGCAAGGAGGAGGGCCCCACCATCGATCTGGATCGATAACGACGTCTAGGGAGGGCCTCCTAGTTAGAGGACTCTTTTTTGGTTCTTTGGAGTGGACCCGATAGTCATGTGAATCCCACCATGGGTTCTCATGATGGTGGCCCACTATTCTAATTGATTTAGTACTTTGGGTTTTGCTTAATATTGTTATTAGAAATATCGTGGACGGTTTAGATTGCTTTGATTAGTTGTTATTTTTGATTACTTCGTCTCCAAGTAATAGGTTGCGCACATGGCGCGAGTTTTGGGGATAGAGTTTTATTATAAATAGGCACCCATTGTAGTTTTTTTTTTTTTCTTAATGAAGATTAATAAAATTACTACGTTTTTCTGCTCCTCTAAATTTATGGGTTGTGGAGATTCAATTGGGTACGGAACCTTCCATTCCTCGAAGGGCTGAATACCGTGGTGTGAAGCTACACCTATCCTGATTTGCCCCCACCTTCTTCCATCTATATTTCTCCTCCTACAAGCATTCCATCTGCAAATCCATCAATATTTGCAGACGTTTTTCTCTCTACAGTAGATTTCCAGAATCTAGCCCTGAAGGAGGTTCAAATCCATCCTCTATTGCAACCGTTTTTCTCTCTACAACAAATTTCCAGAATCTGGCCCTGCAGGAGGGCTGAAACTTCGGCGGAACACCGCGCACAAACCGTGCATCGGATCGAGCTGAGATTTGGGGGTTTTGGAGTCCATCCCTGGCTAACAGGGCCAAGGTGGCATTTTTCTGAATAGTGGGCCTCACACACATGCGGTCGGGATCGCATGCACGTGCATCTAGGCCATTATTGCTGTCCACACGTGCGGTACTTCTGGTTCGTTTCTCTCCTCTCTTTCACTCTTTCACCCCAAATCTCTAAACCTATCCCTAAATTACTCAAATCCTCAATTTTATGCCCTTTCTTCAACCTTAGGGTTCCCCGAATTGAAATTTATGAATCCCTTGGATTAGGGGAATTATTTTTTTACATGTGTGGATGAATTTACCCTCCTTCGATTCTTGTTTGGTTTATAATTTTGATTGATCTGGCCCTAGCATGTGTAGGCCTGGACCCGCACAAGATTCCCCTTGATTGAGTGTTTGAACTTTTGTGTGGGATGTGGAATTTTGTGTAATTGTTTCTGAACCAGTGTAATCTAAAGCCTGAAATCTTGCACATCATACTTGAATTTCATGTCCTGCATCAAATTTGGTATTAAAGCACAAGGTTTTTATGGGGGAATGCATTGCATGTTTAGGGTTTAGTTTATTTGTGTCCATTATGCATTAAGTATCATCATATAGAGCTGTTTAAAGGTCCATAATTTCTGATATAAGCTGCTGAATTTTCTGCTATTAGAAAATCTGCATATCTATTTGTTGGATTTTTTGTAGACAGATTCTTTGGACAAATAGGGTGTTGGAAATTGAGTAGTATTGTGTTGTTTCCCCCATATAGAGTCCTATAGGAGCATTTAGTCCCATCTAGGCGCATATAGTCGTATTAGAAGGGGTCCTTAAGTTGAGTTAGTAGTTGTATGCCCACACGTACTGGTCGTAGTTTTGGCTTGCACCCTACACTAAACATGGAGCAATTGCAAGAGTCAATGAACAAGCTAACCTAGCAGTTTGAGTCTTTGGGTAAGCACTTGGAACAACGTATGAACCAACGCTTCGAGCAGCTTGATGTGCACATTACCCAACTAGAGACCTCCGCTAGGGCAAACCCCATTATTGGGGAAGATGCCCAATCTCAGACATGTGGTCAGGAGGATAGACCAAGGAATGGAGGTGACTAATGAATCGGTTATGGGCGCGCACCCGTGCACCCACCCCGTGAGGGACATCAAGACCACTATGACCCCGATGCGCAACTTCTCAAAAGAGTTAAGAGTGGATGCCCCTACGTTTGATGACCACTTGGATCTTAAAGCTTTTCAAGATTGGTTGGCAGACATGGACCACCTTTTTGAGTGGTACGACATGTACGACCTTGTGGCTAGAGAGTGCACCAGAGGCTAGTGTAGAGTTACCCACTGAGGCCATTCCGGTAGTGGATGAGTTTCGTGATATCTTTCTTGATGATCTACCGGATGAGTTTCCCCCCATGAGGGATATACAGCACACCAGGATGTGGGATACCGTACCACCTATATTCGAGTTTGCGTTTAATAGTTCTGTCGATAGGTCAACAGGTCTAAGTCCTTTTGAAGTCGTTATTGGTTATAAACCTAGGAAACCTATTGATCTTGTCCCTATGTCACTGCCCCATAGGCCGTCAGAGTCTGTAGACTCTTTTGCGCACCACATTCATTCATGGTATCAAGAAATCAGGCAGAAGATCATGATTAGTAATGAACATTACACACTTTCTGCAGACCAACATAAACGTTTCAAGGAATTCAATGTAAGGGACTCTGTGATGGTCCGCATCAGGCCAGATCGGTACCCTCATGGAGCCGTTCGTAAATTACACACGCGTAGCGATAGACCATTCAAAATTATAAAACGAAACGGTCTCAATGCATATGTGGTAGATCTTCACCCTCTATGGGAATTAGTTCCACATTCAATGTGGAGGATCTAGTTGCATTTCAGGGGGCCACTGATGCATTGTCCAGCCTTTTGTCTAACCATCCCAACTCCCCAAACTTTTCCCTTGATCCATGGCCCTTTTCCGACCCATTGTCCCAGCCTCTACCTCCCATACCAACCCTTCCCGACCCATTTTCCCAGTATCTACCTCCTATGCCTACTCTTCTCACACCCAAAGAGGAGATAGAGGATATTCTGGACCATCAAATAATATCCACGTCGGATGACAGGTTTTAGAAGTACCTGGTTAAGTGACAGTCACACTCAGCTTCAGACAGTACGTGGCTCACTGAGGAGGAGCTTCAGAGACTTGATCATGATATCTTGGAGTGGTTCAGGAGTTTTGTTTCACCAGTGGCGAAATCTTCGCAATCGGGGAGAGTTGATGGGGACATTACGTGCACATGTACGCCGCCCTACGCATGTACGTAAGGAGGGCCTAACATCGATCTGGATCGATGACGACGTCTAGGGAGGGCCTCCTAGTTAGAGGACTGTGTTTTGGTTCGTTGGAGTGAACTCGATAGTCATGTGAATCCTACCATGGGTTCTCAGATCGTGATCCACTATTCTAATTAATCTAGTACTTGGGGTTTTGCTTATTATTATTATTAGGAATATCATGGACGGTTTAGATTGCTTTGATTAGTTGTTGTTTTGATTATTTCGTCTCCAAGTAATATGTTGCACACATGGCGCGAATTTTGGGGTATAAGGTTTTATTATAAATAGGCACCCATTGTAGTTTTTTTTTTCTCAATAAAGATTAATAAAATTGCTGCGTTTTTCTGCTCCTCTAAATTTCTGAGTTGTGGAGATTAAATTGGGTGCGAAACCCTCCCTTCGTCGAAGGGTTGACTACCGTTGTGCGAAGCCACACCTATCCCGATTTGCCCCCACATTCTTCCATTCATATTTCTCTTCTCCTACAATCATCTACGCTTCAAATCCATCATCTATTGCGGCCGTTTTTCTCTCTACAACAGATTTCCAGAATCTGGCCCTGCAGGAGGGCCGAAACTTCGGCGGAGCACCACGCACAAACCGTGCATCGGATCAAACTGAGATTTAGGAGTTTTGGAGTCCATCCCTGGCCGACCAGGGATAAGGTGACATTTTTCTTAATAGTGGGCCCCACACACCTGCAGCCAGGATCGCACACATGTGCGTCTGGGCCATTGTTGTTGTCCACACGTGCGATACTTCTCTGGTTCGTCTCTCTCCTCTCTTTTACTCCTCTTTCACCCAAAATTCCTAAGTCTAACCCTAAATTACTCAAATCCCCAATTTTATGCCCTTTCTTCAACCTTAGGGTTCCCCGAATTGAAATTTCTGAATCCCTTGGATTGGTGGAATTATTTTTGTGCATGTGTGGATGAATTTACCCTCCTTTGATTCTTGTTTGGTTTATAATTTTGATTGATCCGGCCCTAGCATGTGTAGGCCTGGACCCGCTTAAGATTCCCCTTAATTGAGTGTTTGAACTTTTGTGTGGGATGTGGAATTTTGTGTAATTGTTTCTGAACCAGTGTGATCTAAAGCCTGAAATCTTGCACATCATACTTGAATTTCATGTCCTGCATCAATGACTCTATCCTGGTAATTTGTCATTTGACTTGGATTTGTTACAAAGAAATCTGTTATTGTGTTCCTTCCATATCAACCGTACTCCAGCAAGCAATGATAAGCACCAAAGAGTTTTTGTTCTTTCTTCCTTTTGGCTATCCCATCCAGGCTTGGAAGAGACCTTGAATCAAGCCTGGCATCACCCACTCTACCCCAAAAGAGAGCAAAGATCCCCCACCATATATTCAAAGGTAATCTACATGAGTGAGAACTGAGAAGGTGGTCCATAGTTTCTTCATCCCCAAGGCATAGGATGTGCGCATTGGGATTGATCATATTTCTTGTGCTTGGATGATTGATGGTAGGATCTTTTCCCTCCCAGCCAACCATCCAATGGCACTATGCAAGGCAGACCTTGTAATCTGTATGTGTTCTTTTTAGGAGGTTGACTGGGACCCTCTTCCTCTAGTAAGTGTTAGACATGTCACATTGGATAGACTATCATTAATGCTCCTGTAGAGCACTAGTAATCTCATCTTATATCCAAAAAGATTCCTTGAGAGAAGGTCAAACTACCGTTGGTTTCAAGGAATCTTTTTGGATTTAAAGATGAAATCACTAGCTGTTTGTGAGCACACTTAAAAAAATAAAAATAAAAAAAAATCTATGAATTAACCAAGTCAACCTGCCCAATTCATTATTTTTCTGTTTGAAAAGTAAAAAGTGTTTTTGAATCTATCATTTTGAAGTATAATCTCTAATTATCTAAAGAAAATGACAATTGGTTTTTTAATATATTTATTCACAACTCCCACAATACATGAAATTCAATAGTGAGGCTCGCATAATGAACCTTGTGCTTATGTTGAATGTGCCATCTTTTTGGCTGGGGGCATTGATTTATCATTATGGAGCTTCCTGTTTCAATTCTAGTCATTCTGCAAATTGTTGCAAATAAAGTTGTAGTTGTCTCTGAACTAGAGAAGCTATTTCTTTTTTATTGGATGCTTGATTACTCTATTGTCTTTTCTCCATCCAAGATCACAATGGAACTTAACCACAAAGAAAAAGGAAAAGAAAAAAGAATAAAAAGATCATGGTGCAAAGTACATCTTAGTTCTTACTCTATATTATGGACTTACCATTGTCTTTTTTGTTCACATTTTCTATTACTTCTCATGTTTTCTCCATGATCAATTTCACATGCTTGTTTGTAGATTCTATGAGTGGAAAAAGGATGGATCAAAAAGGCAACCATACTACATACATTTTAAGGATTGCCGGCTCTATATTGTGCTCTTTACGATTCTTGGGTAAACTCTGAAGGTAAAATGTTCTCTTGTTTGTTTTAGTAACTTTTGTGTGATGCTAGTGGGTATAGTGTTACTAAAACATTTATCGATAATTAAAAAATGATTAGCAAGGATATGGTTGCAAATGTATTGACTATTGAAGTTAACCTTTTCACATTTTGACAAGTATCGGTATCATCACAAGTTTTGCTAGCTGGAGATACGGAAACAATATTGATATCGTCAATAATATCGCTGATAACTGGAAATGCGGGGAACCTGGGGAAAATGATGGAATTTTTTAGTGAAATTTTAGGAGATACAAAAAATACACATATTTGCATATTTAGGAATTAAAAAATTGCAAAAAGAATACATACATGATAAGTTTTCATTTAATGGGGGCCTAAAAGCATGTGCTATCATAAGAAACCAATCCAACACGTTAAAGTCACTTGATATACATTGATACACCATCCTCTAATGGTTCGAGCCTTTAGAGCAACCGGCTGTTTCACATGGTATCAAAGCGAAAAGTCTTGTGTTCGAATCCCGACAGTAGTAAATATGCCACCCTACTATATTCTCCCACGGGGGACTGTTTATGGTGTGAGTTGTGGGTGTCCCTCCACCCGGGTGTGAGTTGTGAGTGTCCCTCCACCCGGGTGTGAGTTGTGACTGTCCCTCCACCCTTGCCCAATATGTTCCCGTGCGGAGTTCCACCTCGCATGTGCGGGGGAGTGTTAAAGTCCCTCAATATACCTTGACATGCCATCCTCTAACGGCTCGAGCTTCTAGAGAAAGTGGTTGTTTGACATATTATTAGAGCGGAAGGTCATGTGTTCGAATCTTGGGGGCAGTAAATATGCCTCTGTAATATAATCTCCCACGAGGGGGCCATTGTTTATGGTGTGAGCTGTGAGTGTTCCTCCACCCTTGCCCAGTATGTTCCTGTCCGGAGTTCCACCCCGCACGTGCGGGGGAGTGTTAAAATCCCTAGATATACATTGATACACCATCCTCTAACGGCTCGAGCTTTTAGAGAAAGTGGTTGTTTGACAAACCAATCCATGCATCCCATCTATCTGTCGAACCATCCCATTTATCCATCCAGTTGTCTAATCTTCTATCCAAACATCCATTGATATTTTAGAATATCGAAAACATGATTTTTTTTTCTGAGGAATCGCTAACAGCTGTAAAGGAAATGAAAGACCATTATGGTCTCAATATCGCATGAATGCATTGACTTTTATAACAGGAGAGGTCGGAAAGGTATAGTATGTAAGTTCAATATTGAAATCGCTCATGATTATGTAGACTGGGGTTTTTCGGGTTGCTTATTGGGGAGGATGGGATGTGGGCAAAAATGGCGAGCTTGGATTAGGGAATGTGCCTCTTCGGCTAAATTTTTTGTTTTGGTGAACGGATCCCCAAATGGCTTTTTTCCCAGCAATAAGAGGGTTAAGACAAGGCGACCCCATTTCCCCATATTTTCTTCTAGTGGTCATGGAGGCCCTTAGCTCCTTTGCAGAATAATAACAAAAGGTGTTGAGTTTAATTTGCTCAAAGGATTCAGAGCAGATATCTTAGACTTTTAGGTATTGCATTTACAGTTTGCTAATGACACATTATTATTTTGTGAAGCAGACCCTATTAGAGTAAGTTATTTTTGTTTAGTTTTATTAAGTTTTGAAGCGGTATCGGGCTTGAAGGTGAACATCAGTAAAAGTGAAATATTGGGATTATCAAAAGAGAAAGTGGAGGATTTTGTGAGCATTTTGTGTGTCAAGTGTGATTTTTTCCAACTACATATTTGGGACTCCCTTTATGTATAGGAAAGCTTGGGAAGTATCCGAGGGACAAAGTGGTTGGGAGGTTCGAAAGAAAGTTGTCGCAATGGCAGGGGAGATACTTATCTTTAAGGGGAAGGTTAACTTTAATTAACTTGACAATGTCTAATCTTCTGGTATACTATATGTCGTTATTTAAATGTCCGAAGTCAATTGTAAATCGATTAGAAAAGCTTAGACGTGATTTCTTGTGGCAGGGATCAGATGAAAAACACAAGTTTCATCTTATGAAGTGGGAAGAGGTGTGCAAGCCGTCGGACCAAGGGGGAGCAGATATCAGGAGTTTGGAGATTATGAATTTAGCATTGCTTGGAAAATGGGTATTTGGTGGTTTCGAGCAGAAGAGGGCTCTTCGTGGAGGGAGGTGATTGAAAGGAAGTATGGGATTGATGACATGGGTAGGTGGTCGAGGTTATCTTCTTTGCATAGATCATCATATCCATGGAGAGGAGTGGCGTCAATGAAAAGCAAAGTGTGGGAAGGGGTAGGGTTGCTTTTTGGGGAATGGGAAAATTATAAAATTTTGGGAGGACGTTTGGCTGGGGGATCAAAAGCTAAAGGAAATCTTCCCACATTTAGCAAGGGTAGCTCTAGAAGGCGATTTGAGAGTTGAAATGTGCTTTTCTGTTCAAGGGGAGCAAGTCATTTGGACTCCACCATGTCGAAGGAATTTGGATGATGAAGAAATAGAAGAGTTAATGGGGCTACTTCAAATGTTATCCAAAGTGCATCCGGTTATTTCAGAAAAATACTCCTACAAATTGTTATTCGATAAATCAGGGGAATTCTCAATGATGTGAGGTTTTAAGTGGGTGGAGGAATGTCAATGAATCAAGTCCGACATCTTTTATTTGGCGGTATGATGCAGGACATGAAATGTAAATATGATATGCAAGATTTCAGGCTTAGATCATACCAATTCACAATTACACAAATTCCACATCCCACATGAAAATTCAAACGTCAATTAAAGGGGAATTTATGCGGGTCCAGGCCTACACATGATAGGGCTGGATCAATAAAAATTATGAAGCAAACGATACTCAAAGATAAGAATAATCCTTCACACATACATAGTAATCAGTCCCTAATCCAAGGGATTCACCAGTTTCAAATCAAAGAACCCTAGGGAAAGAAAATGGGCATATAAGT
This sequence comes from Magnolia officinalis, assembly GCA_021015155.1. NCBI lineage: Eukaryota > Viridiplantae > Streptophyta > Magnoliopsida > Magnoliales > Magnoliaceae > Magnolia > Magnolia officinalis. Next base: position 20,522,817 of record JAJHSJ010000003.1, read on the forward strand.
TAGGGAAAACGTAATCTAGGGCTAGGTTTTATGAAAAAAAAAAGAGGCTATGAGAGGATAAAAACCTGAGCCAAAAGACGATCCCGCGTATGGACAGCGAGCCTAGGGCGCGGGCGTTGTTTGCAGAAAAACTCTCCTTGGCCCTGGTCGGCCAGGGGGAGGCTCTAAAACCCCGAAGTTTCGGGTCGATCCGAGCTACGGCTTGTGCGTGGTGCTCCGCCGAAGTGTCAGCTCGCCTACGGGCCGAAATCTGGAAACCTGCTGTAATGAAGAACTCTGATGCAACAGAAGGACGAATTCGAAGTATGGATGGTGGGAGAAGATGGAAAAAAAAATGATGGGGGATGAGGATGAATCGGGGTCGATGTGGCTTCGCACCACGGTAGTTAGCCCTTCGAAAAGGGAGGGCTTCGCACCCACTTTTGAATTCTTCCACAACTCACGAAGAGAGCAGAAAAATAAAGCAGGAATTTTTATTAAACTTTAATGACTCAAAAGAACTACAAGGGGTGCCTATTTATAGGGAGAACCCTATACCCAAAAACTCGCATCATGTGCGACACCTATTACTTTGTGATGAAGTAAACTAAAATAAAAACCAAACACATAAATCTAAAGCGTTCACAATGTTCTAAATAATAACAATAAGCAAACCTAAAAATGAAATCAATCCGACGAGTGGGCCACGATCATGAGATCCCATGATGGGTTTTCTTGACTATCGGGCCCACTTTTCTGAACTAAAACTTGTCTTCTAGCTAGGGGGCCCTCCCTGGACGTCGTCATCGAGCCAGATCGATGATGGGATCCTCCTTTTGCGTACGTACGTGCGTAGGGGTGGTGGGTGCGGCCGTGTGTGTGCACGATGTCCTCATCACGGTATTGTGCTCCTCCAAAGGTGGCGGCGTTTGCGTGGTTTGTGGGAAGTAAAAAGGTATTAACAGTTGATAATCTCCAAAAAAGAAAGTTGATCCTCCCGAATGTTTGTGTGATGTGTTATCAAGATGCTAAATCAGTGGTCCATCTTTTCCTTCATTGTGATTTTGCAAGAAATGTTTGGGAAAGCTTATTTAAACTTTTTGGGATACAATGGTGATTCCAAATCTGTGGATCGATTCCTCATGGTATGACATGGAAGGGGAAAGGAAAGGTTGGGAGACATGTGTGGTGCATTAGTTTATTGGTTAGTTTTTGGTTCATATGGTTAGAAATAATTCAACACTGATTTAGGAATAAGCAAAGGATTACGTCCGATGTATTCCAAATGGTGAAATCTCATATCAAAGAATGGGTGTATGCATCAAAGGTTATCCTGCAGTTTCCGGATAGTTGGGCATATTTGTAATTTTATTCCCTTTTTCATCTTTTGTATTTGTAGGCTGTGGCCTTTATTTTAATTAAGTTTTCACAGTTTGAGCACTGCATTCAACCATGCTCCCATACAAAATTTGAAAATGATTTTTTTTTTTTTAATAAACAGATTTTTGGTGATATCAGTACATTAGCATTATTATCAAAATATCACCAATAAACTGGCGATTCAAGCAACACTTGGGATTTACACAGTCGAAAATATTGGTGATATTGATACATTGGCGATACAAGTGACACTTGGAATCTACACAGCAAAAAATATTGGCGATATTGATACATTGGCAATACAAGCGACACTTGGAATGTACGCAGTAAAAAAATATTGGCGATACATTAGTAACATCGATATATTGGTGATACTCACCGATACATCGCTAATACCTGAAAATTTTGAGACTGCAGGGTTATCAGTATGACTACCAATGTTATTGATATCACTGAGTTGGATATTTTGATAATATCGGGGGTACTCTAAACAATGCATGTTGAACAACTCTAGCATTTTGAAGACCTTCTTGAAGACAATTGTCATCATTACCTTTTCTATGTATTTGAATACTTGGACATCTATTAGAAGAAGCTGGAATTCTTGTTCATTATACCTCGTAGTACCATTTGAAGTCTCTAGTAGCCCCAATATTCTGTGTTTGAAATGAACAGTCAATTTATTTTTTATGAATTCTGTTTCTTATTTCTTTTATGCTCATCGTCTTGGTCTTCAAAACTTTAAAAAGAAAAAAAAGTGTCTTCATCTCGATGCTGATTTTCTATCAATCAACCCCCCCACAATGCCACCTCTCCCCACACTCTCCATTCTTTCATTTCTATTCACTTTGTTACTATTGTCATCTCCTATAATTGCATTCCATAGTTTCGCATGCTAAAGTTGAAGCTACTAAGTAGAAAATGTTAGGACATTCGAGGGTGTTAGGGCCCGTTTGGATGGAATAGTAGTTCTGTCCTGTATAGGCTATCCTAGATAGTCTAACCCAGGCAATCTGAGTTGAATAGGTTGTCATTGGACAATGTTTGCCAAATACATGGAATAAGGAACACAAAATGGTTGGTGGACATGGGGGGAGCTTGAAGATGGATGTTGGCACATGTTGTTGAGAAGTGGAGCCACATCTGGGGCCGCCCACGACCAGTCGAGGTTGCGCGGATTTCGTGTCGCAAGTCCTTTCGCAACTGAGATGCGAAAGGAGTTTCGCGGATTTCGTGTCGCAAGTCCTTTCGCAACTGGGATGCGGAAAGGGAAGTTGCCAAAACTATAAATTGGGGTCCTTAAGGCTATTCTAGGTTAAGGTGAATTTTAGGAAATTATTCTGAGGTGTGGGCAAAGGATTTTCTCTGTACTTCTAAGGGAGAGGTTAGTATATTGCCTTGTAATCTTCGTTTCTCTTCATAGTGGAATTTTGCATCCGTGGTTTTTTACCCTAGTTTGGGGTTTTTCCACGTATATCTTGTCTTGTGGTTTGTTTTGGATTGCTTTGATCTATTTCTAGTTTATATTTCTTCTGTCTATCGTTTGTGGGTGAGGCCTTAGATTGGATCTAGGCTCATTGCATTGTTGGGTGCTGTGCGCAACAACTGGTATCAGAGCTATTGGTTTAGTTCTATTGGAGCGATGCGGAGAAGATGGAAAACTAGAATTGAGAAGTTTGATGGTTCAAAAACTGGCCTTCTGGAAGATGCAGATGGAGGATTATCTGTATCAGAAGGACCTCTATATTCCTCTAGGAGGAAAAGAGAAGAAACCAGAAAAGTTGACAGATGATGAATGGTTTTTACTGGATAGGAAGGCTTTAGGAACGATCCGACTCTCTTTGTCTAAGAGCGTCGCCTTCAATATATCCAAGGTAAAAACGACAAAAGAATTAATGGAAGCCCTAGCCACCATGTATGAAAAGCCCTCAGCATCCAACAAGGTTCATCTTATGAAACAGCTATTCAACATAAAGATGTCAGATGGTGGGAGCGTGGCTGAACATCTAAACGAGTTCAATACAGTCACGAGCCAGTTGGAATCCGTTGGCATTGCTTTTGAGGATGAGGTCAGGGCGTTATTGATCTTATCCAGTTTGCCAGACAGTTGGGATGGTTTGGTGATTGCTGCTGTGAGCAATCTTCAGGATCGACAAAGCTGAAATTTGATGATGTGGCCGGTCTAATTCTAGCGAAGAAGAATCTAGAAGGAAGGCATCAGGAGTTTCGGGGGATTCAGAGAATGCTCTAAACGTTGAAGGAAGAGGAAGATCGCTGAACAAATGAGGCAATAAACACGGCGTTCTAAGTCGAGGAAGAAGTCTAATGGACCGAAAGACAAAGACGGGTGTTGGCATTGCGGCAAGAAGGGGCACATGAAACGTGATTGTAGGGCGCTCAAGAAACAAGAAGGAAGCTCTCAAGGTGGGAAGGATTCAGTGAATCTGTCTGAGGAGAGCGACACAGGCGTTGATCTTGTCTCTTGATGCGAGGAATGAGTCTTGGGTTATAGACTCGGGTACTTCGTTTCATGCTACTTCGTGTAAGGAAGTTCTGCGTGATTATGTGTCAGGTGACTTTGGGAGAGTCTACCTGGTTGATGATGAGCCGTGCAATATTGTTGGAAAGGGGGATGTTCATGTAAATCAGAAAGACGGAACGGTCTTGAAATTGAAGGATGTCAGACATGTACCGAGTTTGAAACGTAATCTGATCTCAGTGGGACAGTTGGCCGATATCGGTTATGTGACGACATTCACCAGTAACTCCTGGAAGATCACAAAAGGTGCCTTGGTAATATCTCGAGGCAAAAAGGAAGGTACTTTGTACATGACTTCAGGATCGTATAGTTCACTCGCAGTCGCATCAACTGGAGTGAATGGGCAGTTATGGCATCGGAGGCTGGGACATGAGTAGAAAGGGAGGATGAAAGTGCTATTGTCAAAAGGGAAGCTACCAGGGCTGAAGTCTATTGACTTGGAATTCTGCGAGGACTGCGTGTATGGCAAGCAGAAGAGGGTAAGCTTCAAGAAGACGGGACGCGCTCCAAAGACACATCTGTTGGAGCTTGTACACACTGATGTGTGGGGACCGCACAGGTATTATCTCTTGGTGGCTCACGTTATTTTGTTACCTTTATGATGATGCTAGTAGAAAACTGTGGGTCTACTTCTTAAAACATAAATCTGATGTATTTGATGTATTTAAGAAGTGGAAAGTTATGGTAGAAAATGAGACAGGGTAAAACAGTAAAGTGTCTCAGATCTGACAATGGGGGAGAGTATTGTGATAAGAGGTTTGAGGAGTATTGTGCAGCAAATGGAATCAAACATCAGAAAACGATTCCAGGGACACCACAACAGAATGGTGTGGCTGAGCGCATTAACAGGACCATCCTTGAGCGCGCTAGGAGCAATGAGGTTACATGCAGGGTTGCCCAAGACCTTTTGGGCAGATGCTGTGAATACTGCCGCATATCTCATCAATAGAAGTCCCTCAGCACCATTGGATGGTGGGCTACCAGAAAAAACGTGGACTGGGAAAGAAGTGAACCTTGCACATCTCAGAGTGTTCGGTTGCACTTCATATGTTCACATTGATGCAGAGCACAGAAACAAGCTGGATGCGAAGTCCAGGAGGTGCACGTTTATAGGCTATGGGCAGCATGATTTTGGCTACAGGTTCTGGGATGCAGAAAACAGGAAAATCATCAAAAGCAAGGACGTAGTCTTTAATGAAAAAGTGATGCATAAGGACAGTATGCAAGAAAATAAGGCCGAGAAAAAGGAATTCGTAGAGTTGGAAGAGTTACCGGACATGGGTGTTACAATGCCACAGGATGAGGCAGAGCCGCATACACCGGTTGTGAGGAGGTCTACTCGGGAGAGGAGACCCACGGTCCGATACTCACCCTCCTTACATTATCTACTACTGACGGATAATGGTGAGCCAGAGTTATTTGAAGAGGCGTTACAGTCAGATATACGGGTTAAGTGGGAGCAGGCCATGGATGATGAGATGGACTCTCTTGAGTCTAATCGTACATGGGAGCTAGTCACTCTACCCAAGGGTAAGAAAGCTCTTCATAACAAGTGGGTTTACAGACTGAAGGAGGAGCACGATGGTTCGAAACGGTACAAGGCCAGATTGGTTGTGAAAGGGTTTCAACAAAAGGCAGGTATCGATTTCACTGAAATATTTTCACCGGTAGTGAAAATGTCTACGATTCGCATGGTCTTGAGTATAGTGGCTTCAGAGGACTTACATCTAGAACAGCTAGATGTTAAGACAGCCTTTCTTCATGGGGACCTTGAAGAAGAGATATATCATCAGCCGACAGGATACGTGGCACCAAGTAATGAGAACAAGGTGTGCAGACTGAAGAAGAGTCTATATGGCCTGAAGCAGGCCCCGAGGCAGTGGTACAGAAGTTCGATAGTTTCATGTCGGGAAACGGTTTTAAGAGATGTCATGCAGACCACTGTTGTTACTTGAAGAAGTTTGATACGTCATACATCATCCTTCTTCTGTACGTTGATGATATGCTTGTGGCTGGCTCAAGTATGAAGGACATCTCAGATCTCAAAAGACAATTGTCTAGAGAATTTGCCATGAAGGATTTAGGACCTGCAAAACAAATCCTAGGCATGAAAATAAAGCGTGACAGGGAAAACAAGAAGTTACTTTTGTCACAGACAGAGTACATAGCCAAGGTACTTGATTGATTCAATATGGGAGGTGCTAAGCTGGTTAGCACACCATTAGCCAACCACTTCAAGCTATCTAAGGAGCAAGGTGTAAAAACGCGAGACGAACAGGACTACATGGCTAAAGTCCCATACGCGTCAGCTATTGGGAGTCTCATGTATGCTATGGTGAGCACGAGGCCAGACATTGCTCAAGCAGTGGGAGTTGTTACCAGGTTCATGAACAACCCCGGGAAGGAACATTGGGAAGCTGTGAAGTGGATCCTTAGGTACTTGGTAGGTACTAAGGATGTAGGGCTGTGTTATGGTGGATCGGAAATCAAGTTACAAGGCTACGTGGATTCAGATTTGGCAGGAGATATCGACAGCAGAAGAAGCACTACAAGTTATGTTTTTACTCTGGGTAGTGCTGCAGTCAGTTGGGTCTCTCAGTTACAAAAGATAGTATCTATCAGTACGACAGAAGCAGAATATGTTGCGGCTACAGAAGCATGCAAGGAGATTGTGTGGATGCAAGGTTTTATGGAAGAGTTGGGTAAGAAGCAAGCAGATTGCAAGCTGTACAGTGACAATCAGAGTGCAATACACTTGGCGAAGAATTCAGCCTTTCATTCAAGGACCAAGCATATTACCATCAGATATCACTTCATACGTTCGTTACTGGAAGATGGATCGATTGCTCTGGAGAAGATTCATACAAGTGAGAATCCTGCGGATATGCTGACCAAGGCGGTCACAAGGGAGAAGCTGAAGCTCTGTTCAGCTTTGATTGGTCTTCAGGCTTGAAGACGGGGAGGTGGTGCACTCCGGATGAAGAAGACAAAGGTTTATGGAGATGTGTCTCCAAGTGGGAGATTGTTGAGAAGTGGAGCCACATCTGGGGCCGCCCACGACCAGTCGAGGTTGCGCGGATTTCGTGTCGCAAGTTCTTTCGCAACTGGGATGCGAAAGGAGTTTCGCGGATTTCGTGTCGCAAGTCCTTTCGCAACTGGGATGCGGAATGGGGAAAGGGAAGTTGCCAAAACTATAAATTGGGGTCCCTAGGGCTATTCTAGGTTAAGGTGAATTTTAGGAAATTATTCTGAGGTGTGGGCAAAGGATTTTCTCTGTACTTCAAGGGAGAGGTTAGTATATTGCCTTGTAATCTTCGTTTCTCTTCATAGTGGAATTTGCATCCGTGGTTTTTACCCTAGTTTGGGGTTTTTCCACGTATATCTTGTCTTGTGGTTTGTTTTGGATTGCTTTGATCTATTTCTAGTTTATATTTCTTCCTGTCTATCGTTTGTGGGTGAGGCCTTAGATTGGATCTAGGCTCACTGCGTTGTTGACGTGCTGCGCAACACATGTTACACAAGGTTCCATGCGCACAATTGGCACATTTGGATAATGAAGATTGATGGTGCAAATGTTGCACGTGTGGAGCTTAGAAGATGGACATGGTGGGCGTGGCACCGTGTCTGGTAAGGAACTCATGTTTTAGAGGATATGGAAATGGGAACTCAAATATACACTTTTTAATTTTTATTTTTTATGGAGCACAGTATCCTAAAAAAGCCCTTAGTTATTAACAAGCTATTCGATTTTCTCAATAATCTCAAAAAAAAAAAAAAAAAAAAAAAAAATCAAACTAGAAACATGTTTTCTTCCTGAACAACCTCTGTGCAATGGAACTTCAGTGGCTGATGGACCACAAATTGCTTTGAGGTAAGTTTTGCAGTCAATATTTCACCGTCAACATCTTTGGAGACAACCTCATAAGTTTTCCAGGACTAGACACTCACAAGTTCTATTTACCTTCAAACACATGGGGGACTCCCTTGCATTTGAGTTAGATAGCTGTTGAATAAGAATGGCTTTGACGCCGGCACGTTTAAGTCTTTTATTGGCAGAGTTTGGACTTGTGTGGCCAAAATTGTAAGTCGTATCTCATGAATTTTACATTGTTCATGGTTTTAGTAGCCTTTCATGTTGAATGCATTTGAAAGTTAAGACAATTAATGAGTTGAGATTAGTCTCCTTGTCTGACAAATTCTTGGCCAAGTCTTTTCTATTCCATGATTCGGGTTGGTGCGAATGCCAGAGGCCACGAGTGTTTTCATTCTTTCTAGTTGTACGGTGCACCCCTGAAAGTGGCTTCCTTTGCTTGGCTGGGGTGGTAGAAGGAAGTGCATCCTAACTTTCGACAATCTTCAGAAGTGGGCCATGATTCTTCCAATTTTGCCTTCTTTGCACAGGGTGATGTAGAGTCGATTGACCACTTATTCTTGCATTGCCCATTCGTGTGTTAGGTGTGGTCGCATTTGCTAAAGGTGTTTGGTGTCGGTTGAGTGATGCCTTAATTAGTAGATCAATTGTTTTGGATGTGGCATGACGTCCGACTTGTTCTACGGCTCCTATCTTTGCTTGCAGCTCTGTTGAACATTTGGGGTGAGTGTAATGCTCAGTGCTTTCATAACAAAGTGAGGCTTTGGGAAGAAGTTGCTTGGAAAATTAAGAGGGATGTCTTATGATAGGCATTGAGGGTCAATCATGTTAAAAATTCATAGTGCTTTTTCTGTTATGGGTATGTAATGCAAGTCCCCTCTAGCTTTCTTTCATGCATTCTTTGCTGTCTCTTAGTTGCCTAGCAGCTTCTTAATGAAGTGAGCTTATTATGCTTAAAAAAGGACGTATAAATTTGTTTGCATTTTGAAAAATTGTTTATCTTCTTCTTCTTCTTCTTCTTTTTACTTCGGAAATTTGAATTAGGTTGCTATTGTTGTTGCATATTAGATGATTATGCCACACTTTGTGCTTAGGTTTCAATATAAAAATCTATTTTTGAATATGTTTGGAACTACCCTATTTGTAATTGTTTAAATGGGTGGGTATTAGCCCAGATGGGAGAATGTATCAGTCTAGATGAGTGTATCATTATAGTTGAGGGTGTATCAGTCCAAATTGAAGGTTAGGTTAGTCCTTTGTGGTTGTAATTTGTCTGGCAAAGATTGGTCCATGCTTTAGTTTTTTTCTTCTTTGTTCTTATTCTTTTGCAGTTTTTCTGCCGTTTTAATAAATTGTTATCCTTCAAAAAAATAAAAATAAATGTTAGTCCCAACGTGTGCCATAACAGTTACATATTGGTCGTATTGGCTGATACATAATGGTAACGGTCAGGACTGTTACACGATATGGGTAAAAAATGTGCAATATCTAGAAAAACATGACCGCAACGGCTGTTGCACCCCCCATAACACCTGTCACCCTCATAGCGGTCGCCTAAAAAATCTTCTTTTTCTTCTTCTTCTTCTATTTTCTTCAAGAAAGAAAAAGAAAAGGAAAAATGCATACATGAAGCATGGGTGTAGCCGAGCACATGAACAAAACTATTTTGAAGCATGCAAGGAGCATGAGAATCCATGAAGGCTTGCATAAACAGTTTTGGGCAGATGCTATAAATACCGCAACTTATTTGATTAACAAAGGACCCTCAATTACTTGGATGGTGGATTGCCAGAGGAAGCATGGATTGGAAAAGTGGTAAACTTGTCCCATTTAAAGGTATTCGATTATATCTCTTATGTTCATATCGATTCTGAAAGCAGTACCGAGCTTTATCCTAAGTTCAGAATGTGCACATTCATTGGATATGGCCTTAGGGCCTGTTTGATTTTCCAAATTCAGGGTAAATACCTTGTAAATAGCCCATTATTATAATTTCAGCTGTTTGAAAATGCCAGGGTATTCCTGCTTTGAAAAAGGTCCAAAATGACAGGCATAAATTTGTGGGCCCAACTGTCATGTATATGACATCTGCATCGTCCATCTGTTTTACCGTAACATTTGAGGCATGAGCTGAAAAATGAGAAAAAATCCAACATTCAAGCGGCCCACACCAAAGTAAACAGTGGCCCCATGAAGTTTTTAACGATAAGTGTTCGATTACATTTTTACTGTGGTGTGGTCCACTTGAACTTTGAATCTGCCTCATTTTTTGGCTCGTCCTAAATTTGGTTGGCATGATGGATGGATGGTGTGGATAATCCACATACATCATGGTGGGCCCCCCGTATATTTGGTAGCCTCGATTTTTGCGTTGAAAAAAGTAGGAGTCAAATCAACATAGGTAACGATGAAGGTAATTACCAGGGAAATAATTATTGCCCATTTCCACTTCATTTACAGTTACCCGAGAAAATCAAACATGCCCTTAATGATTTTGGTTATCGATTTTGGGATGCTGAAAATCGAAAAGCAAGGATGTGGTATTCAATGAAATTGTCATGCATAAGCACAAGTTGGGACAACAAGAAGAGAAAACTGAGTACGCTGAGTTTGTAGAACTTTATGAGATACCTGATAATGATATTTTAAGGCCCTAAGATGAAAATCTATAGGCAGAGCCTCAGACCCGTATTCTAGTGAGGTGATCATCTAGGGTTAGCAAGCCCAAAGCCCATTATTCTCATTCACTGCATTATTTGTTACCGATTGATAATTGTGAACTGGAATGTTATGAACATGCCTTATAGGCCGAGACTAGGAACAAGTGGGAGGCAGGCTATGGATGGTGAGATGGACTCTTTGATATCAAACTAGACATGGGACCTGGTCCATTTACCCAAGGGAAAGGCAGCTTTGCGTAGTAAGTGGATAAATATTGAAGGAAGAATATGACAGTACTAAGCGATTCAAGGCTAGGTTGGTTGTAAAAGGTTTTCAACAAAAGGCAGATATTGACTACACTGAAATCTTTTCTCCTATTGTTAAGATTTCTACTACCAGAGGATTTGCATTTAGAGCAGTTGGATATAAAAGCGACTTTTCTTCATGGTGATCTTGAAGAAGATATTTATATGAATTGACCACATGGATATGTTGCACCTGGCAAGGAGGACACGGTCTGTAAACTCAAGAAGAGTATATATGGTTGGAAACAGGCTCCAAGATAGTGGCACAAAAAGTTTGACAGTTTTATGTCCATTAATGGCTTTAATAGATGGCATTATGATCACTGTTGTTATTTCAAGAAACTTGAAAATTCCTATCTCATACTTCTTTGTATGTAGATGATATGCTTATTGCAGGGTCAAGCATGCATGAGATTTCAAATCCCAAGGTACAATTGTCTAAGTTGTTTGCAATGAAGGATTTGGGTGATGCAAAACAAGTTCTGGTATGAGAATCAATAGAGATAGGAAAATAAGAAGTTGAAATTGTCACGGGCTGGATATGTTGCAATAGTACTTAAGCGATTCAACATGGAAGGTGCTAAGCCATTTAACACTCCCTTGGCAAGCCACTTCAGACTCTAAAAGAACTAGGTGCAGCAACGCAAGAAGAACACGACTACATGGCTAAGGTTCCATATGCCTCAACCATTGGCAACTTAATTCACGGCATGGTTTTCACATGACCAGATATTTCTCATGTAGTGGGAGTTGTCAGCAAGTTTATGAACAATCTAGGGAAGGAGCATTGAGAAGCTGTCAAATGGATTCTCAGATACTTGAAAGGTACTACTGATGTGATGTTATGCTATAGAGGGTCGGAAATAAGTTGCAGGGATATGTTGATTCAGATCCGGCATAGGATATTGGTAGCAGAAAGAGCACTACAAGGTATATGTTCACTTTGGGGCAATGCAACGGTTAGTTGGGTCTCACATTACAAAAGATTGTTACCATCTTGACTGAAGCAGAGTATGTTGTTGCAACAGAGGGTTGTAAGGAAATGGTATGGTATGGTTACAGGTCTCATGGATGAGTTGGGTAAGAAGCAAGAAAATTGTAAGTTGTACAGTGACATTCAAGTGTAATTCATCTCATCTCGCAAAGAATTCAACCTTCCATTCAAGAACCAAGTATATAAACATCAAATATCATTTCATATGACCGCTTTTGGAGGATAGACAATTTTCTTTGGAGAAGATTCACACAAATCAAAACCTTGTAGATATGTTGACCAAGGTGGTCACCAGAAAGAAACTGAAGTCATGTTCAGTTTCTGTTGGTATTCAAGCTTGAATACCATGAGGAGATTCACACTGAGTTTTCTACGAAGGCATGGCCTTTTGCAGATGCAACAAATTTAGTGGGAGATTGTTAGGATTTGTGGAGCCTGATCATCAGAGATGTATTGTTCATCCAGCCAACACTTTTGTGGGTCGAGTTATTTCGTAATTTCACATGGGAGTTTTATGTAACCCTAGTTCGTTTGGGGTGATATATGTTCTATCGAGATGAGAGAGAGAGAGAGAGAGAGAGAGAGAGAGAGAGAGATCAGGAGAGAGAGAGAGAGAGGAGAGAGAGAGAGAGAGAGAGAGAGAGAGAGAGAGAGAGAGAGAGAGAGAGAGAGAGAGGAGATAGAGAGAGAGAGAGAGAGAGATGAGAGAGAGGAGATTGTCATTGCATTGAGAGAGAGAGAGAGAGAGAGAGAGAGAGAGGAGAGAGAGAGAGAGAGAGAGATCTGTCATTGCATTGAAGTGTTTCTTCGTTTTTGCCTTTTAGCATAATGGATTGGTGTGAATCGAGGAGGTATCGAAAGGGAACCACATAAATCTCTGTGTTGTAGTTTGCATCTTCTCCGTTTTCTTTTGATTTCAATATTGTGTGTGTGGTCAAGAAAGGATACTTCCGCAACACCTAGTGGGTAGCAACACATGCTTCCTCCTGTGTCTCAATCGATACATTACACTCCCACCTACATGTACAGAGATGGCTTAATATTCAGGTTCTGACGACTTGCATTGTAAGTACCTTCCTAATATGCCCAAAGTAGATTGTATAAGCAAAAATGAAGTCCAACAACTTACAACCTACCCTTTTGTGTCACTTTCAAGGCAAAAACCCCAAAAGCTAAACCTCAGTTGCACACAGTGCAAGCAAGGGTGAAGATGCGTCTCTTTTAAAATGTTAGGAAGTGGAAGCATGGGCATTACCTTGGGCAGCAGGTCCTTAAAACTAAGCTCTAGCCTCTAGTTTAAGCTTCTTGAAAATTGTTGCATTGTGCAAAAATAATTAAGAATATATGAAAATGTAGTTGATGGGTGCAACCTTGCTAGTATTTTGTTTAAGTGTATGCTTGCATTTTCTTGGTCATTATCTTTATACCATGGGTGTTTTGGGAAATTGGCATTTGTAGATATTTCGAGGATAGTTTAGGCATTTTTTAAAATCATGCAAAAAATTTTATGCATTTATGTTTCTATTTTGGAAGTTGTCTTTCATTAGGAAGATTTGTTTTAGAAATTATGAAATTTGAAGTGATTTGAATGCATCTTTGTTATTTTGCTCGTGGATTTAGGAAGTGATGTTCATTCATTACGAATGCATTTTTTTTTCCTTGACTCTACAAATATCATATACATAGATGTTATTTAAGGAAGGATGCCTTGTGGAGAGAAGAAAATTAAGGCCCAAGTTTCTGTGAATTTTTTATAAGCTTTCTTTTGATTAAATGAATGTTCCATCCATGTAATTGAAATCGAAGCAAAAATGCATGCATCTTTTGTTTGTTTGGAGGTTGGCGTGTCTTGTTTCTTCGAGTTTGTTACTGATTTCGGGCTTGTAGGATTTTGTACAATCGGGTTTTAGAATGGTTTCTTGTTTCTAGTAGACGGAAGAGAATGTCTAAAACTCAACATAAGGCGCAATCAAGGCCTATAGGGCATACGGAGAAATTTGTTAATAATGTGTCATGATAGAGAAGAGTACACCACTACACCTAAACAAAAAGTAACACTTGTCATAAATTAGGGTATGAATTTCCCTTTTGTGTATTTTGTTTGAACTTTGTCGTTTACTCATCTATAGTGGAAACTGGTTCTGGAACATTTTCTAGTCCATCATAATCATCAAAGCCTAGTCCCAACTATTGATTGCAATCACTGTTTTAATATCGACGATATCAGCCGATATACCACGATATATCTTGTATCCCACCAGTGTGATACGAAACGCACAAGTAGTGCGATATATCCCACATGCTCGATCTAGTGAGCATTTTCGAATTTCGATGCTCTTATTTTCTGTAAATCATGTTAAATTAGTATCAAATTGTTACAAATTCATGATTTTTCATGCTCTGGATTGGAGCTTCGATTCTAGATTTGAAGGAGATGGACAGTTGCGAAAAATTGAAAAAAAAATCAAAATTTCCCAATTTCTCGCAATTCGTTTGCAATCTGTGTTCAAACATCACATCAAACATGTCTGTAAACCTAATCTAGTGATTCTTCTTTTGCTTTTGAATGTATCGCTTGTGTTCCACACGTCTTCTTACATTTATAAATTATATATGAATAGACATTGAATATACTTGCATCAATTTAGTTAGACAATGCATATATTAGGACCCCATACAAAGAAAACATATTATGTGTACTTGTTTTTTGTAATGTTTTGATTTATAAGTGTGTGTTGATGTCTTTTTTAACAATCACCAAAGTTTCATCAAAAAATTCAACCAATTTCCCAATGTTTCCCCACGTTTCCAACAACAACGATACATTACACGATACAATCGATATATCCCATGTGATAACCAATACGTATCCGTATCCCACGAATGCGATACATAATGCGATACCGATATTTCGAACACTGATTGCAACCTAGTTGAATAGGTAGTCCAAAGTGTCTTTGATCCTCCACAATTGTTATGCTTTCCTGCAGGAGAGATTTTTCACACGTTCACTATTTTGACGACCTATTGTTTCATCGGCTTTGCAATGGCTTCATGGTTAGTCTTGTTTTTTTTTTTTTTGTGCCTTGGTTTCAATTTAATTAATTCAATTTTAATTTCTTTGAATGATTCAAGATAATATTTTGAGGATGTTGCTCCTCATCCTACGTAAAAGACCTCAAAATCCGATGCACTGTACAAGTATCCATCTTAATGCTTATTATTCACTAGCATAACGCTTCCACTAGATGCAATTGGTTTTAACTTTCCTGTCAAAGCATGACTGTCTTGATAATGAAGATTGAGCTCATTGCTCAGTTGTTTGCCTAGTTTGTTTTCCTAGCTGTGTAGATGAAGTAGAAAGATGAGAGTGGTGGTGTGCATGTGAGTGCATGGTTATGACGAGGCATGCTGTGTGAGTGAACTGATGAGTAACCAATCATAACAGGCAATGTGGTAGGATGTCTCACACATGACTTCCATATTATTCACCCTTTTGCTTCTTAAGCTGTGGGTTGATGAAGTAGTGCTTCTTAAATAGGTAGGACGTCTCACACAACTCATTGGCGGCAATGTTATTTGTCCAAGTAGTGACTAAATGTGAACTTGTCATGTGTATATGGCGTCCAAACCATTCAACAAGCTGTGTCCCACCATGAAGAACACATGTTAAAATCAGGCTGATCCACTCATCATGTGGGTCACACCATAGAATGGGTAACCACCAATCTGGTCAAAAGTGTAGGTGTGGCCTGCCTGATAGTGGTGGGCTTGATTTTTGCACCATTTGTTCTTGAAGGCCACTCCAACTCGTTGGATGGGTTGGATGCCATACACAATGGCATGTTAACACTTAGGTGCTAGTTGGATGATACCATTATTTCCAACTAATTTGTGTGAGATCTCAATAGGTAGTTGGTTTTACCCATTTTATAGTCTTTTTGCAGAAGTAATAGTTAGATGCATTCTCTAATTTCTATATTAAGCAAGGATGTCCTTGATTATGCATAAAAAATTAGTGGTGTTTCTTTCTTGTTCATAGAACAATATCCTAAAGCTAATCTCCAACTATTTGTGACATTGTGAGATCATATTCCTTTTTGATTTCTTCATGCACTCGACAAATCAGTTGGTTAATCAATTGTTTTCACAATCGCTTAACGTGAATTCATATATTAAGGGACTGATCTCGTGTTGAAGAGGGGGTGCATCCAATAGGCAGATCGTCAGTGATGCAGGACATGAAATTCAAGTATGAGATTCAAGATTTTCAGGCTTTAGATCACACTAGTTCAGAAACAATTGCACAAAATCCACATACCACACAAAAGCTTAAACACTCAATTAAGGGAATCTTATACGGATCCAGGCCTACACATGCTAGGGCCGGATCAATCAAAATTACAGACCAAACAAGAATTAAAGGAGGGTAAATTCATCCCACACATGCACATAAATAATTCCCTCAATTCAAGGGATTCAAAATTTCAATTCGGGGAACCTTAAGGTTGAAGAAATGACATAAAATTGGGGATTTGAATAATTTAGGGTTAGGTTGAGGGATTTTGGGAGAAAAAAGGAGTGACAGAGAGGAGAGAGACGAACTAGAGAAGTACCCGCACGTGTGGACAACAGCAATGGCCTAGACGTACGTGCGTGTGATCTTCGCCGCACGTGTGTGGGTCCACTATTCAGAAAAATGCCACCTTGGCCCTGGTCGGCCAGGGGTGGACTCCAAAA
>JAJHSJ010000003.1:20539385-20892187 GCA_021015155.1 Magnolia officinalis
CTATCTTTTAAAGCAACTCCAAAGCAATCAACAGAAGATCAAGCCAACAACTAGCAGCAGTGACTTCCACCATTTTGACAATGTTTGGCTCAAATTTGGTTGTATGTGTATGTGTTATGACGAGCATGCTAGAGTTGGATGCGACTCGTGTCAATCGTCAAATGGATTTATAAGGATACAATCGTCGTTCTTTTCATATCTACATTTAATGCAGATAATGATGCCAGCTAAATTCCCTAGACAAAAGCTGTAGAAAATTATCGTCAAGCGATAGGGCGTTGCCACGTGGAAGTCGTTGGTACAGTTTTCCAAAAAAGTGGCTGCGTCTCTTCCCATTTAGGTTGAATGCGAAGAGAATGTTCGGGGCATTGCTTACACTTGATCTAACATTGTCAGATCAAAGGATACAAATGATGCCACATGACAATAATATCTTAGAATAAGACAAATACAAGATCTTCTTGGCTACTTTGACGGTTGAATTCGATCGAAACTAAAGAGTCATAATTAGTTGGAAAAGGCTAAGTCCAGCTAGTTACTGTCACAGGACACATGTCACACAAACGAGATTCACGGCAAAATCTGAAAAGATCACAATAAGCTATCTGCCATAACGATCACGACCGATAACTGTTAACAGCCGAAATGAGATCAAGGAAGACTTCACGGCAGAAATGCTTGGCAAAAAGGAGTCGTAAGAGTAAGGTAAGGATAAAGCCAAGTTGGCCGATTTAGCTACCACGCGATGCACGTTCAAGTGAGAGAAAAGATAGCTACCATCTACATGTGGCAAAACATGGAAGGCTCCAACCCATGTAGTAGCCTAAAGACATGCGCATTACAGATGACCAATCAGTAGTCACCGTTTGCTATGCTTGGAGGAATGTGATAGGCCACGACTACCTAATGACCTAGATGGTTATTTACACTTAAACAACATGGGAAAGTGGTTACAAAGATGATTCTCCAGCAATCGCCCAAGAAATTCTATAAATAGGAGAAAGATTAAAGAGCTCCAAACCCTCACCAACACAACTCTACAGCACAACACTGCTTATCGTTGTCTTCAAGGACCCTTTAGTTTAGTTTAGCTCTCCCTCGCTCACCAATGCCACACTACTCTCCCCATGGATCTTAGCTCTTAACTTAGTGTAATTCCCTTCATCCACACCATGTTATCGGATTGCAAGGAAGAGCAGTGATAGTTGTTTGTTTAGTTCTCCATTGCTCATCAACATCGCTGCTCTCAGCGTGGATTAGTTTAGATTCCTTCACCTATGCCGTAGTCGTTGGACCACGAGGAGAATTATGCGTAATTAATTTCTTCATTGACTTCATCGTCGGGCAATCTCTTGTTTGTAAGTGCTTACTTGTGAACATTTTAATGCAATTCCAATTCTCTTATCTCTTAAATCTTTTATCTCTATTGCATTACTGTTGAATGACAATCGCTATCACGGTTGTAGAAAGTCTTTTTGACCAAAAGGTAAAAAGAACTCAAAGAAGGACGAACCCTCTCTTTCACAGATCATCTAGCCTCAATAGACAGCTGAGAAGATATTATATTTGTCTTACTCTAAGATATTACTATCACGTGGCATCATATGTATCATTTGATTTGACACCATCAAATCAGGTATAAACAATGCCCTCCATGTCTCTTCGCATTCAACTAAAATGAGAAGAAACGTAGCCGATTTTTTGGGAAACCGCACCAACGGCTTCCATGTGGTTGCGCTCTATCGTTTGATGACCCCTCTCTACAACTTGTCTCAGGAATTTGACTGGCATTATTATTTGCATTAAATGAAAATATGAAAAGATTGATAATCATATCCTTGTAAATCCATTTGATGATCGGTTCTAGCCGCATCCGCTCTGGCACACTCGGCACAGCACATGCGTCAAACATCGTCAAAATGGTGGAAGTCACAATCGTTGGCTTGGTCATTGGAGAACTGCTTTGGAGTTGTTTTAAAAGATGGGCAAAAAGACGAGCAAATGAAGATCCTTCAACCACTGTTGAAAGGTCACATATTTCTACCACTATCGAAGGGTCACATCCTTCCATTGTCAACATAATCTCAGTACAGCTCCTGCTACATGGCGACACTTGACCAGTGGACTGTAAGAGCTAACATTTGATTTTTCAAAGTTCAACTTCATGTCGATGAGTAGATTGGTGAATTCGGTTTGTGGTGGCTTTGGGTGTGTGTAAGAGCTAACATTTGATTTTCCGAATGCCATGTGGCGACTGGTGGATGGATGGATTTTGTGTGGCAAGGGGATGTTTGTTGGTTTTGTTATGTTTGGCTATTAGTTGTTTTTATAGGGCTGGTGGATGAGATGATTTGTGGCTATCTGCTTATCGGTGGCTTGATAGGTTTATTGTCAGTTTTTTGGTGGGTTTTGGGCTCGTCACCATTTTACAATGTGTGGTTTGGATTGGTTGTTGCTTGGGACCCAATGTGTGGGTCCTTGTTCAGCATTATGCATATTTTTTCTTAGGTGTGGCCCCCACATTCTTTTTGGGCCTACTCTTGTTTATAGGACCCTCTAATCCGATCTCACAATGATCAGAGCCGTCCATCCAACTCTTGGTCAGCATCTACACTACCGATGATCCAATGCCCATACGATAACCATATCAACCGTTCATGTTATGAGAAGAACCTAAACAACAATTGAGATCGTCCATTCAAACAACAATTAGAGTCATCTTCTCGGTAAATTTGAACTACTCATCGACAAGCCCACACAAGGTACAAAGCATTGTACAGTGCATCATGACCGTTCCACACTATACACACGTGTGTACGCGGCTCTCATGTGACCCCAACAACAAGACGTTATGCGTCTTTGGAACTAGTTACACTCCTCCCCATTCACTCCTTCTCAGACGTCGTTACATAGATATGACAGGAATCAAAGACAAACTCCATCCCTATAAGTTGAGGCCCACCCATCAGAGTCGTTCAAACCATGGAACCCTCCAACGTCCATCAGCCCTTGCTTTCTAGATAAACGGATCAAGCCACACCACCAACCATTGAATCTATCCCGATTCTAACTGTGGACCTTAGAAATAATCGTGTATGACGTCTAATCCCGATGGATGGTATTCAAAAGCAAATCATTCGCGTGCGCAAACTTAACAAAGATGCAAATGGTTGCAATGCCTTGCCCATCTCTAGCAGCAAATCCAAGCAGTATTAGCCATTGATCTAAGACAATCATCAAGAATCCAAACCATCAGCCGATCATTATTCTCAAACTACACGAATATGCATCTATCTGGACCATTCTTCGCATGGACTTTCAATTATATCACTTGAGAAAGATGTTTTAACATGTTGTCTGTTGCACGTGTGCAAAGCGTAAACAAGAGAAGGGCCCAACCGACGTTGTTCCGTTGGAACTCTCTAGCGTGGACAACGGGTATTCCAATACAAGAAGGAATCTTGAATCTAGTTTCTCCACACGTGGTAGCACAAGCATGAGTAAGCGGTGGGAGGATACAGTTTCCCATAGGCACGTGCGTGCATATATTGGAAGAGAGAAGAGAGGAGGAGTAGGTGGGTCCCATATATAAAAAAGGGAGGGTGTTAGCCATGGGCTGATGTGGAGAGAGAGAGAGAGAGAGAGAGAGAGAGAGGAAAGGAGGGTTGTGCGGCCTAGCTTGGGGCGCGGAGCACTCAAGCAAAAACACCGGGTTCAAATTCATTCGGGTGATATTCAAACTAATTCTGCAATGTGAGTGAACGTCCTCACTTGATTCCTTCATTGTTATCCTCCTCACTTGATTCATTTATTGTTAAATTCTATTTCTTTCAATTCCTTCTTATTTGTCTAATTTCACATTCTTCTATCATTGCCTCTAGATTTTGAAGTTATTGATCCTAGGTAAGAGATATTTCCTTGTTTCCCTCCTTAATTGGATTTTTTATGCACATTACGTCTTTTGATTCATGTCTAGCCTTTATGCTTCGGGTGTAGCCATTTTACCTCGGGTTTTGCCATTTCGATTGTAGGATAGCCCTTTTCTTTTTGCTTCGAGGGCTTCCCTTTACTGTCATTACTTGATTCTCCATAGTTCTAATCTATTCCCTAAATTATTTGATTCCTTGGAATGGCCTCTTTTTGAATAACTTGAATGTCAACATCCCAAATCCTTACTCTTGTGTACTCTATTGATCTATGTTGAAATCTCATACTGTTATAATTCATTGCATTGTTAATGTCTAACGTTATTGATTTGGTATGGATTTTCAATTAAGTTGTTCATTCATGTATATTACATGCATCATGATCATGGTATGCTTGAACTTGAATTGTTGAATTGCATTACAAGTGCTTGAGGTTTGATTTGCATTGCATCATCATGGAATATATGTTATTTGGACTGGATATTTGGAATTTGGATTTTAGTTGGAAGATAAATCAGTGATGCGTGGTTGATTTACCTCCTCGTTAGACCAGTTAGGTGAGCATCTAAGGACTACAAAGGGTACCTAATATTAGAGTTGTACGAGATCTGGTCATTCCGTTGGTTCATTTTCTTGGTCGGATTGGTGATGCATGGTTGATTTGCTCACCGGTGCACATGGTTGACTTGCCGCCTCGTCGAACCGGTTAGGTGAGCATCTAAGGATTGCAAAAGGTACCTAATGTCAAAGCCGTACAAGATCCTGGTTATTGTACACGTCTTGCCAGACCGGTTAGGTGACCATGGTTGATTTGCGAAAGGTACCTAACATCTAGAGGCATGCGAGTTCGTGGAAAACTATTAATTGGATTTGGTTATGATTTACATTGCCTACGCTATTGCATTCATATCATTATGGCATCATGATTCATTAATTACAACTTGGTGTAAGTGACATCCATGTCGTTATTCCGTTAAAATCATGCTTACTCTTGTCTGTTATTTATCAATTATGTATGATTTACCTCCTGGAATTCAACTGTGGGGGATATGATCTTACTAAGCTGCTAGCTCACCAAATTAACAACACTTGCAGGTTTACAGGATGAGAGAGAAGTTGGAGATGAAGAATACCTAGACGACTACTTCTAGTAGAAATAGATTCTAGTTTATTTTTATATTTTGAAGGATTGTAATAAACTTAAAATAGTAAGAGTGAGGTGAGGATTTAATAGGAGCGGTGGATTTCGAAGTTAGATTTATAAAGTTAAATTTTAAGGTTCAAGTTATTTTTATTGTGGTTTGGATGATTTAATTATAGTTAGGTTTCGATGGATGATGATTTGAATGAGAATATGATGAACGAATACATAAAACATTAGTTCACACCCTAGAACTCGAGATCAAGGTCACCGTATTCGGGTTCCGAATTTCAGGGCGTGACAGTGTGGCCTTATCAACAAGTTGGATGGAAAAAAAAAAAAAAAAAAAAAACATTACAATGGGCCCTAGGAAGTTTTTAATGGTGGGCATTCAATCCCTACTATGTAGTCCACTTGCGATTTGGATCTACTACAATTTAGGTACATGCCCTAAAATGATCTAGAAAAATTGATGGACTGCGTGGATACACAACACATATATCAAGGTGGGCCCCACGATGTTGTGCACTCAGCATCATACACCAACGGAGTAAAAAGATTTTTTTTTTTTTAATGGCTACGAAATGATGGGGACATCAGAGGACCTACTCGAGTGTACCAGAAACGGAGAAAATCACCCACATCGACACAACTTTCTTTGTGGATGGGAGACGAGTTCCAGATGGGGCCCGCCGAGCCATTTTGAAGACCCCACATGCATTGGACGTGCATCAAGAAGACCCCACTTTTGGGATGATGCATGTGGGCTGCTTAGGAGACTATTTTAGTCATAGGATTTCTATTTCGTGTCGATCCGACCATTAGATCTTGTCGATCAAGCCATCGAGACACCAGATCTTCCTAATCTGGTCCCCTTGGACTCTGATCTTCATTTCTTTATGTTTTTTGTTATTTTTAGGATTTATTTGATGGTTGGTATTGATAATAAATGTTTAGTTTTCTTATTTTGGATAATGGGCCACTTTACTTAAGTGAGTGGCATACTTATAATTATGTTGAATTTTAATTCCGAATTTTTTAATTATAAAACCACAGGGGGAGTGGAGTTCCAACCCAAGTGGTGTTATTGAGAAGAAAGAAAAAAGAGAGAAGCTCTCTTGTGTAAAGAATTTTCCTCCTTATTTTCTAAGGTTTTTTTGAAAAAACCCTCCCTTCCAATTAAATTGTAGAAGGGTAGAAACTTATTTGGTGGTGTATTCTAAGGTACATCCTTCCTCTTCCTCTTCTTCAAAAAGTATTCTTCTTCTCTCGTCTTCCTCTTTTCCCTTCCATTACAAACTTCTAAACCATAGATTTTCAATTTCTTATTTTCCCCAATTTTTAAAAACCCTAATTTCAAAATCCTCAATTCCCATGAACCCTATTTCTCCATATTTCAGATTTTCCCCTTCCAAACCCTAATCATAAAACCTATTAGTCATTCCCTTGAGTGTGAAATGTGCCTACGCTAGATTGGAAGTCTCTACTTCCAAGTGGGCCACTCTTGAACTATTTTATATTTTCGTGCACCGTGTATGTGAAAACCTAGGATCTTCATGCTATAAATCTGAATTTTTTAATCTATTATGAGGATATGCTTGATTTTACATGTTGATTGTTGAAATAAATGTGTAATTGATCTCTCATCCTACATCCTAGGATAGTTTCCATCATCCTGCATCACGGAATGACCACATTGCCATTCTCATTTAAAGAGAAGGGAGAGAGAGTAAGGAAATGAAAAGAGATGGAGAGTGGGAAAGGGTAGGGGAAAAAGAGATCAAGAGATCGAGAGACCAAGAGAGGAAGTTGGCAGCAGCCGCAGCAACTACAATACCCACCATAACAGCGGAAGCAAAAGCAGAAGAAGAAGAAGAAGAAGAAGCAGAAGAAGAAGAAGAAGAAGAAAAAGGTTGAAAGAGGTGAAGGTTTTTTTTTCTATTTTTTCGTTTTCTTCTCCATCATGGGGACGTAACCGCCATTATACCTTGTAATGGCATATACAGGGGCCGTAACGGCCATTACAGCTCCATTTTCTCCCCCACCCTACTTCGAACCCGTATCGTGTAATGGCCTTGGCCGTTATCGATACAAATCGGCCGTTACAGCCGAAACGCAGCCATTTTTGCACATCTTAACTACTTTGCATTCCTAAATTTTCTTAAGTTTATTACGTGTGAATAAGTTAATTGGAGTTGTACACAAGCCAAGCTAGCTCGAAAAGCTCGCTCGGTTTAGCTCGATCTAGTTCGATTTGACTTGGCTTAGACAGCGACTCAAGGCGAGCCAAGCTTCATATGACCCAGCTCGTTTGAAAACGAGTCGAGGTCGAGCAAAGTGGAGCTTGACTCAGCTCAGCTCGAAGCTCGATTCCAAGCTTGGTTAGCTCGAGCTCGGCGCAGCTTGAATATTATATTATATATATATATATATATATATATATATATATATAATATATATATATATCAGTGTTTTAAATAGCGGTAGCGTGTTGCGTAGCGTTCAACCCTCCGTAGCGTGTAGCGAAATTGCGTAGCGTGTAGCGTAAGCTACACAATACTTCTATTTTTTAATTTTAAAAAAATAATATATATATATGATAAATATTAAATAGTATGAAAAAAACAAAATATATAAATGTCACATTCTTCAAAATAAAAATCCCAAAGTTAAGAGCATTAAGTACAATACAAATGTCATATTTCTCAAAATCAACATCTCGAATTCTCAATAATTAGTATCTAGACTCTAGTATCTAAACTCTAAAAGTCATCTATATCTAATAGGTCATCGTCGTTGTCGTCATCCTCATTCACTTCGTCACCAGGTCTAGGCCTTTCATCATCAGCATCAGCATCTACATCTGCATGTACATCATCCACACGGACCACACCACGAACACTCGTTCCTATATCTCCTTCCTCTCTTATAGGAGTAAGAAATCTTCCCATGGGACCACCTACACATTTAAAAAAAAAAAAAAAAAAACAGAGATTCATTGGTCTTTTACTTTCTTTGTTAAAATGTTCATGTAACTTAGTCTAAACACTTACTTAAAGTAGTTGCCTTTCTTTTCCTTGAGGAAGGTGGGGGGCAATCTCCTTCAGAAATATTAGATGTTGATGGTGCATTGCTGTCAACTGGATCATCAGACTCCGGAATAGTTGTAATGGAACTAATATCAAAGGCCATATTTTGATCTTCGAGCCACGATGGATCAGTTGGGAGAACAGGGCCTTCTTTCTCAGCAATCCTTCATCATCTGATTCAATGTGGTCCACCAATATTGGATCCATTGCCGCCCTTCTCTTCATGCTTCTTTCTCTCAGTTTCATATTATACATCACATATACTAGAGAGTTGAGTTTTTGTTGCTCTAGCCGATTTCTTTTTTGTGTGGATTTGATCATGTGATGATATATGTCAGTCAATTATCAAAGACTTGCTAATCTACTAAATAAAAATTAGCCAATTTAGAATATTGAATGGTACAAAAGTCACCTGCTCAAAAGTACTCCAATTTCTCTCACAACCAGAAGCACTACATGTGAGGCTTAAAACTCGTACTGCAAACTTCGTAGCTGTGGAGTTCTATCTCCAAAGCGTCCCACCAATCAGCCTACATAAATTAGTTATATTATAATTAAATAAATACTGTTGAGGGTCTAATATTGCATATTGGACCCCAGTTACTATCTGGATTTATGAACATCACACTGCTTAACGGGTTATTTTAATCATGTTTGTGATACAAGGTGAATCTAGGAGCGTGGACTGGAAAGGACGGTAAAAGCATGGATTTAACGCTCTGACATCACCAAGGCATTGGACGGGACCCCAGGGGACCAAGAACGATGAATTACATGCCCGAGATCAGAGAAAATCAAGCTGTTCACGTTAAAGAGGCCTGATTTGGTGCAGAATGCAGGATCACATGGTTTTCGCCATCAGATTGACTCGAAACTTCATACATGTGATGGGGGCCATAAATTAACCGTACATATTAAATTTCAGCCATTGAAGATCTCGGGAAGTGGTCCAACGGACAGATCAGCCCATTAATCTCCAATTTGGGGCCCACCTGATATTTGGAACTGCTTCAACTTTGGTATTGACGGCTTAAATGATATGGCAGAATGAATGGACGGAGCAGATGTTTCAAAAACATCTCTGTGGGACCCACATGTACCACTGTGTACGGTGTATAAGCACCGGGCGTGCACCAATCCACTCAAAAGTCGGTCAGCGGCGCTGACCGACTTCTTTTTTAAAAAAATTCGAAAACGGAACTTCCGTTCTCTGCTTCGCAACCGAACCCATCGGTTTCTGTTGTGGCCCCACACATCGTCCGGACGGACAATCCAGACCGTTCATTCTTCTCTAAGGCGGCCACAATCCACGCCTAGGTGGCAATTCAAGAGACAGCGTAGATCGGGTTTTGATCGTCCAGACGTCTGATGGACGGCGAACTGAATCAGTCCGTGGGAGCACCGAAATAGACTCAAAATCGGCCATTCCCGACCGAAATTGCGAGGAGAAACTGATGAACGGGGTGGATTTCTCTTGAAAAGCTGATCATGGACCCCACCACTAGTCCAGCGCAGAATCCACGACTCTGTTCTGCGTCCGCGAAAACCGGCCGCTGGTGGGCCCCAGTGCGTTCATGATCGCCATCGGATTGATTATCCGAACCGTCCATCGTGTAGGCAGCTCGAATCTCCCAAGAGACGATAATCCGTTGGAAAAAAATCACTGTAAGGAGAGTTAGGGGTCTCCGATCTTGTCACGTAAGCCTTCCCTGCGCAATCTCTCCGCACCGACTTCAGTTTTACACGGAGTGCGGGAATTCTTCCGCAGGGGAATTCAGTTGCAGACGGCCTTCCCTACAACAGCTACAAAAGGACCAAGAAACGGTTTTTTGAGAGGATTCACGGCTGGAGGGAGGAAGAAGAGACAGGGAAGAGAAGAGATAGGGAGAGATTTTTATTTTATTTTATTTTCAATGTTTTCTTCCCTTCCTGTTGAGAGATTTAGCCAAACATGTCAGGCTAAACCCCTTAGCTAGGGCTAAGGGGTGAAGCTTGTAGCAGGATGGGAGTTATTTAATGCTTTTGATTTACCTTGAACTATGAATTTTTCTTTATTCTAGTTTTATATGGAATGCCTTTAGTTCTTAATGGTTTGTTGTGACTTAAATTACATGGATCTGCGACAGCTTCTGGTATTTTCTATGCATGCATGGAGGTTATGATCGTAGGAACCTGTTGTTCTCCATTGTCTCATGGGCATGGAAGGATGACAGAATCCTTCCCTATGTTCATACTCTCTTAGATTGGATGTGGATTGGTTAACTTCTATTGTTTACTTTGTCTCCTGGGCATGGTCTTGTGATGGAATCAGGTCTAATTCTCATTCTTCTCATCTCTTGAAAACTAGATAAAGGAAGTTCATATTACTATTTCATCTGGATGAAGATAGTACTCTGATCTAGATGTATTCTTGAATAAAAGCATAGATCTCCCTGATCTCTACAAGTGGATCCCTGAATCCCTAGTTTCCCTTCTCTGAATTCTTAAGTTTAGATTAATATTCACCATTATTCCTCAAATCACAATTGGTTTAGATTTCATCTTAGTCTAGTTCTAAATCTGTTTATTTTCAGATAACGTACAGGTTTCAGTCCCTGTGGATTCGACCTCGGTCTTACCGAGTTTTTACTACATCACAACCCTATACTTGGGGAGTGAACAAGTTTTTGGCGCCGTTGCCGGGGATTGACGGCCACGTTTTTTTGAAATTAACTGGTTTTAGGATTTAGATTAAGATTAGGATTTTTTTTTTTATTCTTAGGTTTTATTTTTAGAATTTCCTAATTCAGGTTTCCTTTAATTTTTAGAAATTTTATATTTAAGTAACTTTCTATTTTAGATGATGTTCCCTTTTTAGAAACTAACCCAACTTTCCTATTTTGTAAGATTCTGAGATAGGTTTCTAAATTGGTTATTTCTCTTCTCCTTGCTATTTTTAGACTAGGATTCTTTTTTAGCAAGTTTCTAATTCTAACTCTTTTAGAATTTAATTTTGTTTCCTATTTTATTTTTAGAAACTTTCTGTTTAAAGACTTTCTGTTTAGAAACTAACTTTCCTGTTTTGTAGGCTTTTCAGAAATTTCTAATTCGGTAAGATCTTTCTAAATTCTACTTTCTATTTTTAGAATTTTCTATTTTTAGGCTTTCATTTATTTTAGAAATTCTTTCCTTTTTAGAAACTCATATTACTTTCTATTTTAGGATTAAGATTTCTAATTTAGAACTTCCTAACTCTAGGTTAGAACCTTCCTCTTTTGTTTTTAGAAACTAGGTTAGTCACTTTCCTTTTTAGAGATTCTTTCTAATTTTAGAAACTAACTCATTCTTCCTTAGAAACTTTCTAATTTCTATTTTTAGGAACTAATCTCTTTTTGGTTTCTTTTTGCAGGTTCTTAATTTAGGGACTCCAAATTTGGTAACTTCCTTCCAACCCTCTCTTTCTTTTTAGATTTTTTATTTCCCTTCTTAGGATTAGATTTAGAATTTGATTGAGGGCTGTGAGTGTTTCATGCCCAAGTGGGCTCGTGACAACACTCGACGTCTCTTGACTGAAGGAGGATTAGTTGAGGGGTTAACTGTCCATCGTAGGACTAGACATCGCTCGAATTCCCCTGAGTTAATTGAGGATATGGCTGAAAATCAACCTCGTCTACCCCAACCCTAGGGTGGAAGATGTCCAGGATGAGAATGAGGTGCATCAAGCACCCCCGCCTCGTACCTTACGAGATTACTTACAACCGGCGGGGGTGAGTACGCCCTCATGCATGGTTTTTCAGGAGAATGCAGGACATATGGATATCAAGCCAGGGGTGATCCAACTCCTTCCTAAATTTCATGGGCTTGAGTCAGAGAATCCATATCTACATCTGAAAGAATTCGATGAGATCATGACTACCCTATACTTTCCTAACGTGTCTGATGACACAGTTAGGTTAAAACTCTTTCCCTTTTCTTTAAAAGAGAAAGCCAAGACGTGGTTACATTCATTACGTCCTCAATCTATTGGCAGATGGAATGACATGACAAGGGAGTTCATTAAAAAGTTTTTTCCATATCATAAGACGAACACCCTTAGGAAGTCGATCATGAACTTCGCCCAAAGGGAAGATGAAACATTCTTCCTATGTTGGGAGCGGTTCAAAGATCTTGTCAGTTCATGCCCACAACATGGTTTTGAAACGTGGCGCATCACAAATTTTTTCTATGATGGACTGACATCTCCCATGCGCCAATTAGTTGAGACAATGTGTAATGGGGAGTTTATGAATAAAGGTGTCGATGAGGTGTGGGACTACTTTGATAAACTTGCTGAGAACACACAAACATGGGACATCTCCCCTAGACCGAGTACCACGCCTAGGCCGACTCATTCCAAAGAAAAAGGTGGAATGTACCTCCTGAAAGAGGATGATGATATTAACGCCAAGGTAGCCAATCTCACTCGAAAACTCGAGGCCATGGAATTAAAGAAGGATAAGGCCAAGGAAATTGTTTGTAGTATTTGTGGTTGCAACATTCACACTACTGAGAATTGCCCAACTATATCTGCCTTTCAAGAGGTATTGAATGAGCAATCCAATGCTGTAAGCAATTACCAAAGACCTTTTAGTGGGCCCACCTCTAACACATACAATCCTGGCTGGAGAAACCATCCAAATTCAGTTGGAGGAATGGACAAACCGCTACACCTCAAGGTTTCCTAAATCAAAATCCAACTCAAGAGAAACCTCAAGAGGATCCGGTTCTGAAACATTTTCAAAAGCAAGAGCTTTTCAATCAGGGTATGCTACAGGCCTTTCAAGACCTTACAAAAGCAATACAAGGACTTAAGGCTGAAAATGCGATTGGGAACAAGGGGAGCTTCCCAGCTCAACCTCTTCCCAATCCTAAATCGCAATATGAAATTAGCGACCCAAGCTCTTCAAATCAGATGGAGCAAGCTAAATCCATCACCACTCTTAGGAGTGGAAAAATCATTGACAAAACCATTCCGGTTAGGGCTGAAAAGTCTAAGGACCCGGAAGTGGATAAAGAAGATGGATCTAGCCATGCCCCACCAGAGTTAGAACCGGAACCTCAAGGAAAGCCAGTTGCTCCATTTCCCCAACGGTTGGTTGCACCAAAACCTCTCTCTAACTCTCAGGATATTCTAGAGGTGTTGAAACAAGTGAAGGTCAACATACCTCTACTTGATGCCGTGAAACAAATACCTTCCTATGCCAAATTCTTGAAAGACTTATGTACGACCAAAAGACGGCAAAATATTCAAAAGAAAGTCTTCCTGACTGAGAAAGTGAGTGCCATCCTAAAACAAGATGTGCCGCAAAAATTCAAAGACCCCGGTAGCCCAACCATATCATGTGTAATTGGGGACTATCGAATTGATCACGCACTTCTTGACTTAGGAGCGAGCGTTAATCTTATTCCCTACTCGGTATACAAACAGTTGGGTTTAGGTGAATTAAAACCCACCTTAACTACATTACAACTTGCTGATCGCTCTGTTCGTGTACCAAGAGGAATAATTGAGGATGTGTTGGTCCAAGTTGATCGATTTTACTACCCAGTAGATTTCATCATCCTGGATACCGAACCCATCAACAATACAAGCACTCAGATTCCCGTCATTCTTGGTCGCCCATTCCTTGCCACTTCAAACGCAATTATCAATTGCAGGAATGGTGTCATGAGTATGTCTTTCGGGAATATGACATTAGAAATGAATATCTTTTTCAACACTGGCAGACGGGTAGAGGAAGATGACGATATCCACGATATTAACATGATCGATACTTTCGTGGAAGATAGGACACCCCTTACCTTATCCTCTGATCCTCTAGAGACGTGCCTGGCCCACTCCCATGAGTTTGATGATGACATAATTAGGGAGACATGTGCCATGCTTGATGCGGTACCGGTACTTGAAGTTAACCGGTGGAGGCCTCAATTTGAAAAGTTACCCCACACTGATGAAGTGCCTCTACCGTCTAACCTCAAGCCACCGAAGCTTGACCTAAAACCTTTGCCCTCTGATTTAAAATATGCATACTTAGGTCAAGATGAGACATACCCGGTGGTGATTTCTGCCCACCTTGAGAAAGAACAAGAGAGTATGCTTATATCTACTCTCCTGGAGCATAAGGGAGCCCTTGGATGGACAATCGCGGACCTCAAGGGAATCGACCCCTCGATTTGTACTCACCGCATATATCTTGAGGATAATGCGAAGACAGCTCGGCAACCACAACGTAGACTAAATCCAAACATGAAGGAAGTGGTTAAGGCCGAGGTTCTTAAACTATTGGATGTGGGTATCATATACCCTATATCCGATAGTCAATGGGTGAGTCCAACTCAGGTGGTTCCTAAGAAGTCCGGGATCACCATCGTAGCCAATGCCAATAATGAACTCGTGCCGACTAGAGTCACTACTGGTTGGAGGATGTGCATTGACTACAGGAAATTAAATACCGTCACAGGAAAGACCACTTTCCTTTGCCCTTCATTGATCAGATCTTGGAAAGGTTAGCTGGTCATTCCTATTACTGTTTCCTTGACGGGTATTCGGGCTATAATCAGATAGAGATCGCCCCTGAAGACCAAGAAAAGACTACGTTTACATGTCCCTACGGCACCTTTGCTTACCGAAGGATGCCGTTTGGACTATGTAATGCTCCTGCCACCTTCAGCGATGTATGATGAGCATATTTTCTGACATGGTGGGGCAATATTTAGAGGTCTTCATGGACGATTTCTCTGTCTTCGGTCCATCTTTCAGCGAGTGCTTGGAAAGTCTTAAATGTGTGCTGAAAAGATGTGAAGAAAAGAACTTGGTACTTAATTGGGAGAAGTGCCATTTCATGGTTCAGAAGGGAATTGTCCTGGGACACATTATTTCATCCAAAGGAATCGAGGTGGATAAGGCAAAAATCGATCTTATCTCTAACCTACCTCCACCCAAGAACATAAGGGACGTGCGATCCTTCTTAGGACACGCCGGGTTTTACAGAAGATTCATAAAGGACTTTAGTCTCATCTCTCGTCCTCTATGTAATCTACTTCAAAAGGATGCACCATACGAGTGGACTGAACCATGTCAAGAAGCTTTCACTAAGCTTAAGGGCATATTGACTAGTGCACCCATCATACAGCCACCTGACTGGAGCATTCCTTTTGAACTTATGTGCGACGCGTCTGATTATGCTCTTGGGGCAGTTCTAGGCCAGAGAAAAGATAAGAAACCCTACGTTATTCATTACGCAAGTAAGACTCTAAATCCTGCCCAAGTGAACTACTCGACTACGGAAAAGGAACTCTTAGCCGTAGTGTTCGCCTTGGACAAATTTAGGTCCTACTTGATTGGATCCAAGATCATTATTTACACTGATCACGCAGCGCTTAAGTATCTTCTGTCTAAGAATGATGCTAAGCCCCGCCTGATAAGATGGATCCTCCTACTCCAGGAATTTGACCTAGAAATAAAAGATAAAAAGGGAGTAGAGAACGTAGTGGCTGACCATCTTTCTCGCCTTAATCCCTCTGATTCCTTTGAGACGACACAGATTAATGACATGTTCCCTGATGAACAATTGTTCAGAGTCTCTCATTCACCTTGGTTCGCTGATATCGCCAATTATCTTGCCACAGGTTCCATACCGACACATTGGACTGCGCAAGATAAGAAGAAATTTTTCACCGAGGTGCGCAAATTCTTCTGGGATGATCCATACTTGTTTAAATATTGCCCAGACCAAATCTTGAGGAGATGTGTGCCAGACAATGAGCATCAGAGTGTCATCTCCTTCTGTCACTCACAGGCCTGTGGTGGTCACTTTTCTGCAAAAAAGA
Organism: Magnolia officinalis; assembly: GCA_021015155.1. Classification (NCBI taxonomy): domain Eukaryota; kingdom Viridiplantae; phylum Streptophyta; class Magnoliopsida; order Magnoliales; family Magnoliaceae; genus Magnolia; species Magnolia officinalis. Next base: position 20,555,390 of record JAJHSJ010000003.1, read on the forward strand.
CCACGGCCAAAATTCTGCAGTGTGGCTTCTATTGGCCCACTATGTTCAGGGACACTCATGAGTTTTGCAAAGCTTGTGAGCGTTGTCAGAAATTGGGAGCATTGTCCCGTCGAAATATGATGCCCTTGAATCCCATTCTTATCATAGAGGCATTTGATTGCTGGGGCATCGATTTCATGGGGCCATTCCCCCAATCTTTTGGGAATTTATATATTTTGCTTGCCGTAGACTATGTCACTAAATGGGTCGAAGCGATTCCGTGTCGAACTAATGACCATCGCACGGTCATTAAATTCCTGAAAGAAAACATCCTTTCCCGATTCGGAACGCCTCGAGCCATCATTAGTGATGGGGGCTCACACTTTTGTAATAGACCATTCGAGAGTTTAATGAAGAAATACGGTATCTCTCATAAGGTGAGCACCCCATACCATCCACAGACAAGTGGGCAAGTTGAGATTTCCAATAGGGAGATCAAACACATTTTGGAGAAAACGGTTAACCCTGACCGTAAGGATTGGTCAATTCGATTGACCGATGCCTTATGGGCATACCGTACTGCTTTTAAAACCCCTATTGGAATGTCTCCCTTTAGACTCGTCTATGGGAAGGCTTGCCACTTGCCTGTGGAGTTGGAACATAGAGCTTACTGGGCAATCAAAAATCTAAATTTCAATCTGAACAACGCTGGCTCGCTACGCAAACTTCAATTAAATGAACTTGAAGAAATCCGGAACGACGCGTACGAGAACTCGAGAATTTACAAGGACAGGATGAAGGCGTTTCATGACCAACACATTCTACGAAAATCATTCACGCCAGGTCAGTCAAAAGTCCTTTTGTATAATTCTCGATTACATCTCTTTCCGGGTAAGCTTCGATCTCGTTGGACCGGTCCTTACATTGTCGTTACTACTGCATATCCTCATGGGGCCGTCGAGATAAGAGACCCCGACAATGGCAAGGAGTTTAAAGTAAATGGACATCGCTTAAAGCCATTTGTCGAGAAATTTGATTCAGAGGACATGTCCATGCCTCTGACTGATCCTGTTTACCAGGAATGATCTCCTAGTCTGATGGAGGTATAGGTAGGTTTCCTGTTTTCATATAGGATTAGGGTAGTTTCTTTTGTCTGGCTGAAGACGTTAAACTTAGCGCTCCTGGGAGGCAACCCAGCTTTTGATTTCATGATTAGTTAATTCAATGTTTGTGGGTAACATTGCTGCAAACCCTCACGAGACTACAACTCGTCCACTAGGGGCAACCTAGGGGTTTAAAGGCTTATTGCATACGCTAAATGCAATCGAGAGCACCTGCGAAAGTGGTATAGGTAGATTTTATTTTTGTTATGCTTTCTCTCTTAGGCTGACTTGTTTTCATGTTGATACCTTTATGGAAAAGCCCCTTGATTCTTTCGTCCAGGTACTATCTCCCCATCACTTCTCATTTACTTTCATTGTCCCATGAGCATTGCATGCTTACATCTTTTACATTGAGGACAATGTAGATTTTAGGTTGGGGGTGGGAGATTAGGTTTCCTAATCAGTAATTTTCTTAGTCTTGAGCAAAAAAAAAAAAATTTGTGAAAATTTTTAATTTTTTCTGGAATTTCTTGTGAATTCGAAGTGATTTTAACAGCCATCTTGGATTTAGAATTACAAGATAAGTGATGTTGGTAACTTATGACTCTTGGATCCAGTATTTGTTAGATTTCACAATAAGTTCAAACTGTTAATCTAGGATTAGAAGTTTTAAACATTGATTGAGTCATGATTCCACAAGACACATCCTGCTTGCACATTAAGGTTTCAGTTCAATATTGAAGGATTGACTTGGTAATCAGTAAGCATGAAAGGAACCAACCTGGGGAATTTGTCCATCATGTTCAATAAGAAGAATGAAAGAAAATGAGAAAACCCAGCTACAAGATAGCTGCCTACGGAAAGGGTTGGGCGAATGGAATTCACCATGGGTTTGCTCCCCATAGGTGTAGAGTCGATTCCCCATGGTTGTCTTTAAAAATAAAAAATAAAAAAATAAATAAAAATGCTAGAAAATACAAGATTTCTGGGCGATTGATCTTCACCATAGGTTTGCTCCCTATAGGTAAGGATTTGATTCCTTTCATTGGCATTAATTTTGATGGAGAAATCGAGGAATGGAATGTTGATCTATGAGGCAGGTTTTGGTTTAGGTTTGGATTGTTATGGGTTTTCTTATTTATTACCAATGATATCATGAAAGAAAGAAGTAGATCCTAATGTTGATAAGCTGAGATCACACTATACACTCATGGAACTCAATGTGTAGAATTATTCTAGTAATGGATTAATATTTGAACTTGATTATGAAGTCTACCATGCGCTTACCTCCAGGAGAAATTTTATGCCCAACATTCATGAATCTTAAATTTCTCAATATCTGAATCGTTCTTCGAAAATATCACTCGGTTTCATGGAAATTACCCTGTAAATTTTCAATCTATTTTTCGCATACTTTGCTCGGGACTAGCAAAATGCTGGTTGGGGGTTGTGTTGAGGGTCTAATATTGCATATTGGACCCCAGTTACTATCTGGATTTATGAACATCACACTGCTTAACGGGTTATTTTAATCATGTTTGTGATACAAGGTGAATCTAGGAGCGTGGACTGGAAAGGACGGTAAAAGCATGGATTTAACGCTCTGACATCACCAAGGCATTGGACGGGACCCCAGGGGACCAAGAACGATGAATTTACATGCCCGAGATCAGAGAAAATCAAGCTGTTCACGTTAAAGAGGCCTGAATTTGGTGCAGAATGCAGGATCACATGGTTTTCGCCATCAGATTGACTCGAAACTTCATACATGTGATGGGGGCCATAAATTAACCGTACATATTAAATTTCAGCCATTGAAGATCTCGGGAAGTGGTCCAACGGACAGATCAGCCCATTAATCTCCAATTTGGGGCCCACCTGATATTTGGAACTGCTTCAACTTTGGTATTGACGGCTTAAATGATATGGCAGAATGAATGGACGGAGCAGATGTTTCAAAAACATCTCTGTGGGACCCACATGTACCGCACGTGTGTACGGTGTATAAGCGCACCGGGCGTGCACCAATCCACTCAAAAGTCGGTCAGCGGCGCTGACCGACTTCTTTTTTTAAAAAAATTCGAAAACGGAAACTTCCGTTCTCTGCTTCGCAACCGAACCCATCGGTTTCTGTTGTGGGCCCCACACGTCGTCCGGACGGACAATCCAGACCGTTCATTCGTTCTCTAAGGCGGCCACAATCCACGCCTAGGTGGCAGTATTTCAAGAGACAGCGTAGATCGGGTTTTGATCGTCCAGACGTCTGATGGACGGCGAACTGAATCAGTCCGTGGGCAGCACCGAAATAGACTCAAAATCGGCCATTCCCGACCGAAATTGCGAGGAGAAACTGATGAACGGGGTGGATTTCTCTTGAAAGGCTGATCATGGACCCCACCACTAGTCCAGCGCAGAATCCACGTCTGTTCTGCGTCCGCGAAAACCGGCCGCTGTGGGCCCCAGTGCGTTCATGATCGCCATCGGATTGATAATCCGAACCGTCCATCGTGTAGGCAGCTCGAAATCTTCCCAAGAGACGATAATCCGTTGGAAAAAAATCACTGTAAAGGGAGAGTTAGGGGTCTCCGATCTTGTCACGTAAGCCTTCCCTGCGCAATCTCTCCGCACCGACTTCAGTTATACACGGAGTGCGGGAATTCTTCCGCAGGGGAATTCAGTTGCAGACGGCCTTCCCTACAACAGCTACAAAAAGACCAAAGGAAACGGTTTTTTGAGAGGATTCACGGCTGGAGGAAAGGAAGAGACAGGGAAGAGAGAGAGATAGGGAGAGATTTTTATTTTATTTTATTTTCAATGTTTTCTTCCCTTTCCTGTTGAGAGATTTAGCCAAACATGTCAGGCTAAACCCCTTAGCTAGGGCTAAGGGGTGAAGCTTGTAGCAGGATGGGAGTTATTTAATGCTTTTGATTTACCTTGAACTATGAATTTTTCTTTATTCTAGTCATTTATATGGAATGCCTTTAGTTCTTGATGGTTTGTTGTGACTTAAATTACAATGGATCTGCGACAGCTTCTGGTATTTTCTATGCATGCATGGAGGTTATGATCGTAGGAACTCTGTTGTTCTCCATTGTCTCATGGGCATGGAAGGATGACAGAATCCTTCCTATGTTCATACTCTCTTAGATTGGATGTGGATTGGTTAAATTCTATTGTTTACTTTGTCTCCTGGGCATGGTCTTGCGATGGAATCAGGTCTAATTCTCATTCTTCTCATCTCTTGAAAACTAGATTAAAGGAAGTTCATAGTTACTATTTCATCTGGATGAAGATAGTACTCTGAGTCTAGATGTATTCTTGAATAAAAGCATAGATCTCCCTGATCTCTACAAGTGGATCCTCTGAATCCCTAGTTTCCCTTCTCTGAATTCTTAAGTTTAGATTAATAATTCACCATTATTCCTCAAATCACAATTGGTTTAGATTTCATCTTAGTCTAGTTCTAAATCTGTTTATTTTCAGATAACGTACAGGTTTCAGTCCCTGTGGATTCGACCTCGGTCTTACCGAGTTTTTACTACATCACAACCCTATACTTGGGGAGTGAACAATACTTTCATTCACATTACCATTTAAAAAATATAATTTACATAACATGAAATATCAAAATAAAATTATAAATTACCTGGGGAACGCTTTGTCATGGTTTCGAGTGCTAGGCGAGAGCCAAAATCCCCTCTTCTCTTGTCATATTCATCCAACTGAATATCATCATCAGCATGCTCTTCACGGGGATCATCCTATCCATGCACTCAAACAACCCCCTTTTTATCTCAGGGTGTGGAGAATTTATCTGAGTACCGTATTTGAGGATTCAGATAGTACCCGGCTGCATGTAGAGGACGATGAAGCTGAAGAGTCCATCTTCATCTATTTTGTTCCAAATTGGAACATATCTCTTTTTTACATCATTGCAATTAAATGCAATTTTCTCCTTCGCTGAGTCCATCAATTCATAAATGAACCCCATTGCTGGCCTCTCTTCCGAATCTACTTCTCTTAAAAAACGCTTACCAATGGCATGGTGCTCTTAACACATAAGGCAACATGAGGCCAAAACTTCGGATCAAACATTATAATAGCCCGTACCTTTATTCCTTCAGATTTTTTAGCCCAAGAACATGAGCACCATTGTTCCGATGCAAACATGGCTATAAGACCATTCTTTTGCTTGTAAATACTTCGAAGGGTGAGGTATGATGTTGCAAAGTGTGTTACTGCCGGCCGTAGAAGCTCATGGTTATTCGTGAAACTTCTCATCATGCTCAATACAATTCCATGCCCATAAATAAACTTCGTCACTGTCCTTGCCTTTTCAAGTGTTTCAGAATATATTTTCATTTTTCCAATATCCTCCAACATCAGATCTATGCAATGTGCAGCACACGGAGTCCAATATATCCTTTTCCTCTTATCCATCAACTTCTTCCCAGCACTTACATAGCTTGAATGGTTATCCGTGATAACCTGGACCACATTTTCTTCCCCAATTTCTTCCACAATTTCTTCAAGATATTGGAATAACAAATTCCCATCTTTTATCAAATCTGAAGCATCAATAGACTTGTAAAACATTGTTCCGATCGGGGAATTAATTAAAAAATTAATGATGCTTCTATTCTTTCCATCCGTCCAACCATCAGACATAATTGAACATTCGTAAGTTTTCCAGGAAGCTTTGTAGGCTTTCATTAAACTATCAGTATTAGCAACCTCCTCTTTTAGTATCCATGTTCTCATCTCATGCATGGATGGTGGCTTCAATCCCGGTCCAAACTTGCCAATAGCCTCACACATTGCTGAAAAGTATGGGCTATTACACAGGTTGAATGATAAAGCATTCCAAAAAAAAAATCTTCCAATCACCCTGCATACTTCTTTTCTTTCTTCCTTCTTCCACCTTGAATTCAATGTGGATTGACGTTGCTCACTACTAACAAATTGATCCATAGGACCCCTTGCTCTTGCCATTGGTTGATTACCAGAAGATCCACTACCAAGTTGGCTGCCAATGAAAGCATCATTACCCGCACTAGTGCTATCAATTGCAGAGCCAAAACCAGAAAGATATGTCGATCCCCCTCTCCCAATATCTCGAAACACCTCATTTCTTTTATTTTTTTCCCTCATGATATTCCTTTAAAGCCTTTCTACACTCCTCCTTGGCTTCTTCCGTCACTTTTGGGCACGACTTTATCCCATTGTGGGTTCTGGCCAAATGATGCTTTAGGCGAGTCACGCCTCCCATACATCTTTGACCGCAAAATTTGCATAGCACATAATTTCTATGAGATTGTCTAAGTTGATTATCAGCCACATATTTCCATGCAAAATCTCTCTCTTTTTCTTCAAACATTCTTCTCTCTTTAGTTCACTACTTGACCAAAAAAAAAAAAAAAAAAACACATCACAGATAAATCAGTGAATCACAAAAATAAACATACGCACCCTTACACACTCATATGCACACCACAGTGGGGCCCACCATAGAAAATAATGCAAACACACCCCTTCACGCACCTCAGTGGGCCCCACGTGGGCCACACCATAGAAAATAATGCACATCCCACCCCTTCACGCACCTCAGTGGGCCCCACGTGTGCCACACCATAGAAAATAATGCACATCCCACCCCTTCACGCACCTCAGTGGGCCATACCGCAGGAAAAAAAAAAAGGTATAAAGAATAAAAAAACGACTGTAGCTAGTATTTTAACAGGGAAAAAAATGAGGAAAAAATTGAAAATACCAACTTATTTTCATTGTACATCGAAAAAATTCAAAAAAGAGGAAGGAACGTACCTGTTTTTGTCTTGAGATGAGGTCGGTTGCGCCTGGTGGGGAGAGAAGCAGCGTCGGATGGCCTCTCTGAGTCGATTTTGGGTCTCCAAATGGGTCGGAAGGGAGAGCAGCAGCGTCGGATGGCGATTTTTGCGTCTATAAATCGAAGCAGTAGCGTCGAATGGCGTCGTTGATGCGATTTGGCGTCTCCAACTCGATCGGAAGGGAGAGCAGCAGCGTCGGATGGCGATTTTTGCGTCTATAAATCGAAGCAGCAGCGTCGGATGGCGTCGTTGATGCGATTTGGCGTCTCCAACTCGATCGGAAGGGAGGGAAGCTGCGTCGGCTGTTGCCGTTTGGGGTCGGAAGCACTTTAGGATAGGTTTTTTCTTTTTTTTACTCATCTTTAGCTTATGGTGTGAGTTCACCACAGTTTCCTGCACTGAAAAAACAAAAAAAAAAAACCCAAACAGGTAGCGTACGCTACCTGCGCTACACGCTACATGTGCGTAGCGTACGCTACGACCCCTGTAGCGCACGCTACAGGGGAAAAACGCTATTTACAGCGCTACGTAGCGATTTCGCTACGCTACGCTACCAGCGCTATTTGATACACTGATATATATATATATATAAAGGAAAAAAGAAAAACTAAAGGCCCTACCCTACCCGTCCATTTCTTTACTTTTCCCTTTACAAACCCAACCCTCTGCACCCACCCGAGCTCCTCTCTCTCTCTCTCTCTCTCTCTCTCTCTCTCTCTCTCTCTCTCTCTCTCTCTCTCTCTCTCTCTCTCTAGAGCAAGGTACCTCTAAATCTAATATTTGATTTTTTTTTCTGTAATTGTTTGAAAATAGGAAAACCCCAAATTCTAAAATTGAGATTTGGGCTTTTGAATCTATGATTTGTAAATTGAAAGGTTTAGGGGTTAGGTTGGGTCGGGTTTGGGGTCGGGAGCTCGAATTGTAAGCTCGAGGGCGAGCTCGAGCTCAAGGGGAGCACGAACGAGTCAAGCCAAGCTCAAATGGTAAGCTCGAGCTCGAAGAGAGCACGGACGAGACAAGCCAAGCTTGGCCCACCTCGACTCGACTCGGCTCGATGTACAACCTTAAAGCTAACCAAATCTAAATTATTCTATCACATTTTATCCTTCATATTGTAAATTTCAGGATCTAAAGACGAAAATGATGATTGATGGAAGGTATGAAACGAATGGACTATATTATCTCGATAGTGGAAATAACTAGAGTTGCACCACGAATAGATCTCTCCACATCAGTGGCATTTCAAGCTTGGTTATCCTTCCTTAGCTAATTTGAAGAGTCTAGTTCTATTATTGTTGCATGTATCTAGATTAGTGTGTAAGACTTATGAGTTGAGGAAGCATTATAAAGTGTTGTTTCTTCTTCATATAGACAAGTGATGAACCTTTTTACTTAGTACATTCTAATATTTGGGATCCAATTCATCTTACTGGTTTATCTACTTTCAAGTACTTTGTTTTTTTTTATGATTATTCTCGTATAACATGGCTATAGTTGATGAAAGATCAATCAAAAGTATTTTCTTGTTTTAAAGAATTTCTTATGGAAGCACAAACTCAATTCAATTCTAAAGTTTATGCTCTATGTAATGCAATCTTAATTGCATGCTCCATAATCAATCAGATGCCTTCATTGGTCTTAAATGGAAAGTCACATTTCTCTATCTTTTGTCCCCAAATTCTTTCCTACTCTATTCCTCCAAATGTGTTCGGTTATGTGTGTTTGTGCATCAACTTGATCATGTTCATGACAAGTTTGAACCAAGGGATATTAAGTGTATTTTTCTTTCTCTTAGAGACGTTGTGTTAACTGTTAGCTAATGTCACATCTTTAAAATTTTAAAAAATGAATATTTCTCTGAGGAAACAAATACTACTAGTGGAGTTAGGGAGATGTCTATGCAACATGCAGATCGGCCTTTGCAAACGTGGAGGTAGAGTACACATGCAAGCATGACTTCTATCAATCCTCCTGATCCATCAAAAGATCACCATTCTTTGGAGTCCTTGCCTACACCATTAAATGAAGGTAATTTACCTATCACTCGTCGTAGGGGTATCCATTCATGAAGTCAACATCATATTTCCAACTTTATTTGAGCCGGCAGTTTATCTCTAGCATTTTGACAATTTGTTGTCTCTATCATCTGTGTATATTCCTTATTCTTTCCAAGAGTCTCTGAGTTGTGATGGGCGAAAACAAGTTATGGAAGAAGAGATGACTGCACTCTTTCATAATCAAACTTGGACATTAGTTGAATTGCCTATTGGAAAGTGTGCGATTGGGTACAGATGGGTGTATATAGTAAAATACAATTATGATGGCTCAACGGATCATTTAAAGGCCCGATTAGTTGCAAAAGGGTACTATCATAATCTTGCAATCGACTATCCGAAGACCTCATTTGTGACAAAGTTTCAGTCGGCACAAGTAGTTATTTCCATTACCGCAAATTTGGATTGGCCATTACATCAGCTTGATGTGAAGAATGCTTTTCTCCATGGATTGGTTGAAGAAGTTTACATGGAGCAACCACGTGGGTATGTTACTCAGGAGGAGTGAGATAAGGTATGTCGTCTCAAGGAATCAATTTATGGCTTAAAACAATCTCCAAGAGCTTAATTCGAAAAGTTTAGTAAGGCGGTATTCAAATTCGAGATGAAACGTACTGGGCCAACCGCTCTGTTTTTGTAAGGCGAAGTGAGATAGGCATTGTTGTGTTGGTTATATATATAAACAACATTATCGTGACAAGCAATAACAATACACGTATTGAAGAAATCTCTGCAACAACATTTCTATGTGAAGAACTTGGGTCGTCTTTAGTATTTCTTGGGCATTGAGGTGGCCAAGTCCAAAGTGGGCATCAACTTGTTAATAAAAATATAAGATGGATTTACTAGATGAGATAAGTTTTTCAAGAGCCAAGCCTGTCAAATTCCCATGGATACAAATCAAAAACTTAGTGTGGACCAGGTGAGTTATTTGATGACTCAAGGAGATATCGTTGACCTGTTGGAAAATCGATTCATCTAACAATTACCAGACCTGCTATTGTATACCCTGCCAGCGTGGTTAGCCAATTTATGTAGGCTCCCCGGGTCCCTCATATAGAGGTCATGTTTCGTATCCTCAGGTATTTAAAGGGAGCCTTGTCGTTGTATCTTCTATAAGCGAAATGGCCATCTTCGAGTGGAATGATATTCAAATGTAGATTGGGTTGGTGTTCCATCTGGTAGGCAATCTACATTTGGCTACTGTAGTTTTGTGGGTTGGTGTTTCTCTTTTATCAATCACGCTACACACTACATGAAGCTTTCCCTACTGAAGACCTCCGCCGCAAGCTATTCATACCCCAAAAGCATCTTCCATTCCTTCCCCCCCCCCAAAGCACCCATAGGGTTGCCATCAAAGCCAAACCCCTAAGTAACCTTTCCTTCATACCCAAGCTCAACACCATGCATGTGTAATCGCCAATTGATCCCTTTCCTTCTACTACTTTTGAAGTCAATATCGCAATAATTTCGTAATAAAAACTCCATATTTACCTTCCAATATTTTGAAAATCTTGCATAGCATTGCGATGATATTGTTTAGTGTTTTTTTCATGAAAGTGTCGGGCATTTTCAAAATCTTGGCTATATTTGTCACACTGGGTCTACTAGTGGTTGTTATGCTTTCGTGGGAGGAACCTGGTCATGAAAGAGTGAAAAGCAATGTGGCTGCTTGTTCCTCCATGGAAGCTGAATATTTAGCAATCGTAAATGTGATGTGTGAACTTTTGTGGTTTCAAATAACAAGTTGGTTGGTATCTTTAGCAAAGGTTCCATTCAGCATCCTATTCAAGACTTATTGGGCAAGCCAGGCACGTGTGACATTTATACTCCATCCTGACAGGGAGTGTAAGCAAAGTAAAGGGTTGGGTGTGCAAGTATTTATTTCAGTACACCTATGATGCAACTTGCCTTTATGGTTTCTTCAGGGTTAAGTGTGGCTATAAATAAAGCACAAGGAGAAGAGTACCATAAGACTCTCTTCCTCTTTTTTGTCTCTTGCTTTTCCCTTTCTCCTTTTCTACTTACTGTGTACCATGAAAAGCAACACAGTTGAACATGCATAGCTTTGACTCCTTATTAACCATCTATTAAAAAGCTGCTAAATGAAAGCTTACTAAAATTGAAATTTTGAGGAAATTTTGGGGCAAGGTCGATCAATGGTTGGACCTAACAGTCCAATGGTCTGTAGCATTGAAGGCCATAAGGACCACTTGGTTGCATAGAGGAAGCGTGCAGGCCTAAGAGGAAGGGTGGTCAGCAATTTCGATCTATCAAGCAAATGAACAATTGCCCTGTTGGGCAAGTGGTGGTGGCACATCAGCAATTCAAAGTCGGTTCCATGGAAGAGTATGCCGGTTGCAAAATATGGCACCGCACAAAATGGATGGGGGATAATAAGCGTGAACCAAAGAATGGCCACATTTATTTGGAGCTGCTATTTCTGATGTAGAGATGGATTAAGTGTACTTGAAACAGAATTGGAACGGGACACAGAATTCAATTCTGGGAAGATTGGTGGTGTGGGGAGATGCCAGTTTGTAAGAAATTCCAGCAGATGTATTCAATTGTGATGCACAAGGAATCAGTTGCTCGGATTTACTACCATCGAAATGGGGATCACTGGGTCATTGCTTCAGAAGAAACCATCATGAAGAGGAGACCAATTCTACTTCCCATATGCTAAAATTGCTTGAGGAAGTACACATTCCAATATCAAGAAACAGTTGTAGATGGTGGGTGGCTCTGTGGATGAACCTAAATGGGAGTTTTTTGGTCAAATTGTTTTACAATAGACTCAACATCACTCTAGATCATAGTCCTTCTGAGATGTTTTTTCCATCTCTGGGTTTGGACTGGGTCACTTTCCGTTGGAGGCGTCTGCATTCTGCTGGAAATGATGTTAGATAAAATCCTCAAATTGGACCATTTGAAGAACAGAGGTCATTCTTTCCGAATAGACACTCATTGTGTTATGCTCGTGGAGAATGTCCCCCATCTCTTGCTACACTACAGCTTCTCTTGGAATATATGATCTGTTAAATTTGACTGAATTTGGTAGTTTATGGGTTATCCCATGCTCAGTGAAGAACATGTTCGTCATCCAGTCATCATGCTCCTAGTCACCCATTGGCTGTTATTTAGAAAGCAGCAATGCACACGGTCTGCTGGTGCATCTAGTTGGAAAGAAATGGAAATTTTTCCAGGGGAAAAATCTCTAGTGTAGAGAAAATCATTGGCAAATCAATCATCAATCTCATATCTTTCCAAAAAAAAAAAACTATCAATCTTATCCCTGATTGGAACAAGGATAGCGGATGTCAAGGGGTCTCGAATCAAATGATTAGAGCAAGCTGGAACGGAGTTGTTCAGTTGGGGAGAGATTGGTGAAGCTTCTGGTCAGGGGGATGGTTCCCCCCAGTGGTCAATTTAAATTAAACTTTGATGGTAGTTCGATGTAGCCTGTGTCCAGCCGAAACAGGTGGCATTATCGGAAATCATCTTGGGGCTTGTCTTTTCTGAGTTTCTCTCTCTCAGGCCCGACCAGGATTCATGATTCCGTTTTTGTAAGCTGCCATTCTTCAAGGTCTAAAATTTACTATTAGTTGGCAAATGGAGCAGCCCAACATGGAAGGGGATTCAGCAACATGCAATTAGATGGGCTGATTCAGGGCCTTTTCCGTGGGCAGTTGTAAACATTATGGAAGAGATTTATGATTTATGCACAGGCAGATCCATTTCTTTCGTCCATGTCCCTGGAGAAGTTAATAGGGAAGCTTTTTTGCTGGCCAAAGGAGTTTCAAGGGAGAGTTGATTTACTGCTAGTAGAGATTGAGATGGGTCCTCGAGTATTTTGGGGCTGTTTGTTAGCTCCTGAGTTTGCAATCATTTGTATGTCCAGTTGTGTAATTGTGGTGCTGCTGCTTTGTTCCTTTTTCCCTTTTCCTAACTGAATCAATAGTATTCATAAGGGAAAAAAATGGTCCATATCACTGAAACATGGATCCCACTTGAACAAACTGAAAACACTAGTTATCTTCAGGCCGGATCATATAATTCCTCAAGGAAGAAGCAGATAATGACCTAGCTACGACTAGAAATTTGACAAAAAGGGCATAGCAACACAACAAGTTAGAAGTTGAAAAAAAAAAAAAATTTGTGGAACAAAGAAACTTTCAGAAGTGGAGACTGACCTGTATGGTGAAAAATCTAGATCATCATCTTCAGCAGATTCATAGTTGGCATGATCTTGAGCAATTTTCTTAGAATAGCCTTCACCCAGTATAACCTTCCCAATTCTCCCTGAGTTCTTGATATAGTTCCATATATCTTTTGCACCAAGGTTCATGCTCCTTTAAGTTCAGTAAGTCAGATATTGTCAGGCATCAAGAAATATTAGACATTGCATACTCCATTCCAACACCACACAACAGTTTCATGATTTTTTTTCTGAAGATTAACAGTTTCATGATATTTATGCTCTCATGCCAACCAAGCAATGCGTGCAACAAAAAAACTGCAAGAATCTAACTACATAACAGAAGGGCTTTGTCTCAAACAACAGCCAAAGGTTGGGCAGCTAAATGATGAGACAGCAAATGGCAAGCAAAAAAAATTCTTAGCAAATACTATAAGCTGCACGACAACGGCAGACAATGTAGAATGGGTAGAATAAACATTCAAAGAATATATTTTAAATGTATGGGCAGGCAGACTCTAGTGGCACCCTGATTTCACATAAATAGTGTCTGCTAGTTCTGCTTAGAGTAACGTTTCAACTGTCTTGCCCATTCCAAAGTTTAGAATATGAAACATTCCTGAAGTGTATTTTTAGTATGGTTGCTGTAGCATGGCTTTAGATTATTTTATCATGTTAATTCTGAGAAATCCACCACTGCCAACACTTATGTAGTAATGCAAGGTGAACAAGAATTCTACTTTGACCTAAGAATGCTACTCTCAATTCTGTAGTCCATTGATTTCCAAGCTTTTTCCTTTGTGGAAAATCTGAACTTAATGAAATGAAAGTCAATTGAAAGCACACTTATTCATACCCCATGGATGTGGCTAGCATATTGTTCCATTGCCATCCTTCAAGGAAAGCTCCTGTCAACAGCAATTCCCTAGTTATGATCTAGGTGCATGCCACTAGCATTCAATGTAGACATTATCAATATTGCACTTATGCAATACGTGTCCAGGGGGCTTCGCAAAACTCCCTACTATCGTGCAATGTACGTAAATATTTTGTAATATATCTTGCATGGTATCAATCAATACATGCAGTATTCAATGCTAGGTCCCGTAATTCAGTGAAATAAAAATAAATAAATCTGAAATTTTGAAAAACGAAATTACTTTAGATTATTTGGGGGAAGATCGTGTTTGAGTGTGTTTAAAAACCCCACTCGAGTTGTTTCGCATCAAAACACGATTTTGGTGGAGAATCATGATCTAGAGTGGAAATGGGCAGGAACCCACTCAGAGAGAAATCATTGAAAATGTACGTGTAAAAAAATTTTATATAGATTAGTATCAAAACGGTTCCAAATCCATATCTATGCATGATTTTCAAGCACTGACATGGATTTCCGTTGTAGTCTAGTTGGTTAGGATACAGGGAAAAAAAAAAAAAAAGCACTGACATGGATTTGTTTCTAGATTTTTACAAATTTGAAGGTGGAAATTAAAAGCAAAAGAAATTGAGGAAATCCAAATTTTTTTCCATTTTCGCCCTTTTGAAATGCAAATCAAGTGTGGAAAATAATACCTTGATGAATCTAGGCCAGTCTATAGGTTGACCACACTCTCTTTTTAAAAAATAATAATAATAATAATTAAATATCATGAAAATTGATATAAATAGAATTTGTCAGAAAATGTGTTGATCAACCAACGTCGACCATCAACAAATACATTGACGAGTGCAGGTCAATATACAGATTGGCCACACTCTTTTGTATTTTTGAAAATATATTTAATAATAAATAAACTATATTTAAAAAATAAATGAAATATAAATATGAAGTGTATAAATTAGTGAATTATTTATACTGAATTACGGCATTGTTTCTAAAAATTAGTGCTTTGAAAACGTATTTATTAATTAGATATTTTTTGAAAATTATGAAAAATGTAGAACATTCTTATTAATATGTATATAATAAATATGTTGGGAACACTATTACATATTTTCTATTTAAAATATTAACTATTTAAATTTTAAAAATATTTAATCAATTAAAATAATTTAAAAATACAAAAAAAAATGGTATTATTAATTGTTTCCAGCATAATCATTATTGTTAACGGGACCATCATTACATATTTCATTGTCCATCTCTTGTTTTGCTTCACGCATCCGCTCCTACTTCCAAGCTGTCTATACTTGCTAACATTTTAAAACAAACACTTCCCTGCTCACACACGAAAATATGTTGCCACTTCACACTTCGTGCAACCATTGTTCAAAGTAGGTGGAAGGATCCCAATCCATTCTAACCGTGAGGAAGATAGGCAATTACCATTGACGAACAAGACAGCTCACTAGCGGGCCCCATTTTAGATTTGCCATTTCCCAAAACTCGCTCCAATACAATGATCCCAACCATCTTATTGGAGGACTTTTCTTCATTAAATGTGGATCATGGCCTATTATGTTTTGACTGCCCATTTGAATTATGTTGATTGTACACCCCAGACAAGTGTGAGTTTTGGACCATGGTGCATTCCACTGGATGAGCAGAGCCAAAGAAAATTGCCCAAACATGAACACGGGTAAAGTTCTTTTTTTAACCTATTTGGAAGCCTGTAAGTTCTTTTAGTTGTGACTAGTTAGAGTTAAGTTACTTACAGGTGAAAGTCACTTGCAAATTATCCTGTTTGGATGCAAGCTGCAAGTCATTTATACGTAAGTTGGTTTTTGTGTTTGAGTAACCTGTAAGTAAGCTACAGTCTATAGGTAAGAAGCCGTAGATTCACACCAAGTAGAGCTTAGAGTAAGGAATCCTTCCGAAATGTTATAATCACATAACAAATCTTAGCACCAAATATGTCATTTTGTTAAGCCCGTCTAGATGAACATTTAAGCCAATTATTAGGCTAAACCAATCATCAAGTGGGTCATAAAAATGGGCCTACGAATTCAAAATACCTACAATGGAAAAATCCTGGAAATGCTAAGATGCACCAAACAAAAAAAAAATTACAAGTCAATGGCCTAATACAGCTCATCTTCAACTCCCGAGAAGATGAGAAGCATTGTACAATAGCATTGGATTACATAATCAGATGCCCGGTTAGATACATCTTCATGTAATAAACACACTATTTGACCCCACAATATTACAGGTGGGACTCAAATTTAGTAAGATAAGTTGTTCATCTAATTAATCATCATAACTAACATCAGTAATATAGATAATCCCAGCCATCCAATTGGTGGGATGTAAATAAAGAAATGCAACACATCAGATAGGGCCATGTATACTGGAGTTCAAATGGATAATGCCCTAATGCTACAACTAGAATTCATGGATCCCTGATCCAGACAATTGACCTGATGGGCCCCACTCACATGGAGCCATATAAAAGGAGAATCAATTGCTTCAAGAACAAAAGGTTCCATAGGGACACATGGCCAGTCCGATCAATTGATCCGGATGTTTCGATCAAGTTCAGCCCACAATTAATGAACCGCCAAGCAAAAATCACAAAATCAAACCAATCAAGTTGAGTGACCTCATCAACAGGTTGGATGGCAACATTATGGTGGGCCCTAGGAAGTTTTTAACGGTGGACGTTCAATCTGAGATTTGGATCTCCTTCATGTTTGAGCCCAAGCCCTAAAATGAGCTGGCAAAACTAATGGATGGCGTCGATATATATTAAGGTGGGCCCCACTGTCATGGCCTCACCGAATTGGGCCGATTCAAATGAAAGGGAAAAAAAAAAAAAAAAAAACCTAACCCTGACCGCAGAGAGGGAGAGCAGGGAAGAGAGGGAGGCACACGGCGACCCTAATTGCAGAGAGGGAGAGAGAGAATTGTAGAGAGAGCTCACTGGAGCTTCTTCAATGACTGGAGCTTTGTTGTAATGGAGGTGTGTCTACCCCCCCCCCCCCCCCCCCCATTATTTCAAAATCAGACCGGTGGCCTGCAAGTCACTTTTAGGGAAGTGACTTCTCACCGCTAGCCCCTAGAAGTTTTGCCTGTAACTGTAAGTGACCTACAGGTGAATTTCCTCCCCCAAATGCCACCTGTAAGTGACTTCCCTGTCTAACGCAACTTACAGGCATCCAGACAGGCCCAAAGCTTCAAAATATGTGTACGAGATATTCTTTTTTTTTTTTTTAATTGTTTTCCTTCCAAAATTGCAGAGTTTTTAGTTCACTTTATTTTTCAATCTCTTTGCAAGAAAGGTGGCATTTTAAACGTCCAATTGATATGACAACCAATGGCTAGAACTTTCAGTGTCCAAGAATTCAATATGCAAGAATTTCAATAATGGAAGAAGAACAGGAGCTAGACAATGAAGCAACTTTAGTTCAGGCAATTGCTACTGATCCAGACTGTTCATCTGGTGGGCCTAGCCGTGGATGGGAGACGCTGGAAAAGAAACTGCCTAAGACAATCCGAACCATTTGATACCTAGTGCATTGGTAAGCATCCACCGAGCAGAGGAATGTCATTAATCGATGGAGGAGATTTCCAATCCATGGCCCATACCCAGTGCGAACCACCAGATGAACAGTCTGGAAAATCAAGAGAACAAAATAAAAGGAGAAAAGAGAAGAGAGAAGTACCGATTCTTTGAGGACGAGGCGGGTGCGGCGCATGAACTGCTCGCGCATCTGCTTGCGGCGCTTGTTGGGGATATTGTCGCGAGGGATAATGAAACGCTCCCTGGGCGGGACGTTGTCGCCAATCTCGTGCATCTCTCCGTCCATAATCCACCACTCGGATTTCTCGTCGCCCTTCTTTGCTGCGAGGGGAGAATGATGCCTGCCCCTCCCTGCTGCTGCTGCTGCCCATCGAAGCTGCTGACAGAGAATGGAATGCTGCTGCTGCTGCATCAGCAGCAGACCACGCTTTGCATGCGACAACATCGTCAATGGATGAAACGAGGCCGCTTGGCAGCGTAAACCACCTCTCTCCCCGCTCTGGTTTTCAGTGCACAGGTCTAAACTCCTGCGCTGGTTGCAACTTGCGACCAGGTTAGAATTTTACGAAAAACTACTTTATTAATATAGAATATACATTCCGCTGCCTTTGTCAGAAGTACTCTTGAGTAAAGACACTGAAGACCGTTTGGCATCTCTATTAATGTAAAAATTTGCTTGCTTAAGCCCAGTTTGTTAAATCTGAAGTCTAAAGCCTGAATCTGAAGTCTGAATCCTGAAACTGAAATCTGAAGCCTGAATTTAAAATCTGAAGTCAAAAAACTTGTTTGGTAATTATGGCTGAAGTCTAAAAATTTAGTACTGAATTTGAAACAATCTGTTTGTTAACAAACATCTGAAATGTCTGAAATATATTAATTTGACACATTTGTCTCTGTCTCTTGTTTAGAAATATTTTACATTATAAAGAAATTATTTTTTATTAAATAAAAATAAAACTATTCTATTTAATTCAAATAAAATAGGAAGTACTTTATAGAAAATTAAAACATCACAAAAGTCAAAGTGTGCCATATAGGTTTCCAGCTCAGGAACTTCCTACGAAGACGAGCTATATAGCCGGTGTAGATACGTAGACACTCCTCGAGGTCCGAGTTATACGAACGGTTCAAAGGAGATCAAAGTTACATGGGCCCTACAATAATGCATTTATTATATCCACATTGTTCATCAAATCTTTGAGATCATTTTAGAGCATTATCCAAAAAATGAATCATATCCAAAATTCAAATGGGCTACACCAAAAATAGCAGCTGCATAATGATTTTCACCGTTAAAAAATTTGCAGGGCCCACTATAACATTTATTTTCCATTTAATTTATTCATAAAGTCAAAAATATCTGAATAAAGAGGAAAAACAAATTTTATATTAATCTGAAACTTCTGCAACCCCAAAAGGGTTTCAATGGTAGACATTCAATCTCCCATCGCTTTTTGCAGTGTGGTCCAGTTTATATTTAGATTTGTCTTATTTTTCAGCTCAAGCCTTACATCGAGCTCGCAAAATGGATGGACGGTTTGGAAATAACAAATACATCATGATGGGACCCACGAAACTTGCTGACGTAAGTACACCGGCCAATCTGCTTCCCAATTCCGTCCCAGCCCGGGCGCGGATTAGCTACTGACCGGTTTTGTAGCGTGACCGGCTACTGAAGTAACGTCACCAAGTTTCTTGGGCCCCACCATGATGTATGTTTTGTATCCACCCCGTCCATCCATTTGGAGAGATCATTTTAGGGCAAAATCTAAAGAATGAGTTAAATCCAAAGCTCCAGTGGACCCTAGCACAGAAAACAGTGGGGGCAATGACGCCCACCATTAAAAACTTCTAAAAGCCACAAAAGTTTTAGATCAACCTAATATTTGTGTTTTCCTTCTTTCATGTCTTTTTTTAATTTTTGAACAGGTTGGATTTCAAATAAACATTATGGTGGGCCTTAGGATAGTTTCAATGGTGGGACTCACTTTCCCCCACTATTTTCTATGGTGAGGTCCACTACAGCTTTTTATCTGCCTCATTCCTTGGATGATGCCCTAAAATGATACCTCAAAATGGATTGACAGTGTGGATAAAACACATACATCATAGTGGGCCCATATAACTTGGTCACGTCACTTCAATACCTGACGTGCTACTCAACCTGACAGTATCTGATCCGGCTCCCCCAGCCCATCCGCTTCAAACGCGCATTGTGTCCTACCCCCCTGCATGGAAGGGCTCTATGGGGCCCGCCATGATGTAAGTATTTTATCTAATTCATTCATCACTTTTTTCTTATTATTTTAACATGTGATCCTAAAGATGAAGCAAGTCCAAAGCTCCAATGAACCACACCAAAGGATGCTGCAGTGATAATGACATCCACCATTGAAACCTTTATAAGGGCCACTGTGATGTTTTTTTTTACCATCCACTTATTCATTAGGTCAGGTAGATGTGGATGAAGTAAAAACACAAATATCAACTTGATCTGAAACTTCTCCAGCTCCCAAGAAGTTTTTAATGGTGGACATTCAATCCCCACCTTGTGGTCCAATTAATCATTATCTACTTCTTTTATTAGCTCACACCTTAAATGATCTGAAAAGGTTGATGGACGGTGTGGATCAAACACATAAATCATGGTGGGGCATAAAAAAGCTTCACAAGTTAAAGGTTGATTTTGTATTTCGCAAACAATTTAAAAGAAAAAATTGCCGTAGTGATTTGAAAAAAGGTATTTTAGGAAGCAAAAATTTTTGTTTAATGAAAAATCACGGAGCGCATTCCGTGTTCACCATTAAGGCTGACTCTTATCACGGAAAGAATTCAGTGAAAAACCACTTAGCGCTTTCTGTCTTCCACGTTAATAACGCATTAACAAACACTACTAAACACGGAAAATTTTCTCTATTTCGCATTAAGTGCAAAAATTCAGCGTTAACAAACACGGCCTGAAGTCTAAAGCCTGAATCTGAAATATGAAATCTGAAGTCTGAATCTGAAATCTGAAGTCAAAAAATGTTTGATAAATATGGCTGAAGTCTAAAAATTAAGTAATGAATTTGAAACAATTTGTTTATTAACAAATATCTTAAATGTCTGAAATATGTTAATTTGACACATTTGCCCCTATCTCTCTCGCTTGGAAATGTTTTACATTATAAATAAATTATTTTTTATTAAATGAAAATAAAATCATTATATTTAATTCAAATAAACTAAAATACTCAATAAAAAACTAAAATATCATCATAAGGCCCTCAATTCCTCTTAGCGGGAAGATTGTCACTATGTGTTGTATAGGACTGAACACCAATAGCAACAAAACCTTCAAATAAAGCTCACCTTATATTTATATGCTACCCAAACCAGTTATAAGGTCATTCCCAATTGGATGAAGTGACAACATATCCAAAACTTCCGTGGCTTATTTAAGTTTATTTTCCATCCAATATGTTCGTAAGGTCACAAATACCTGTATGAAGAGGGGGAAAAAATCATATTGATCCAAAACTTTTGTGTTCCCAAAAAGGGTTTCAATGGTACACATTCAATCCCCCACTGCTTTTTGCAGCTTTTTTTTTTTTTTTTTTGGTCTCAAGCTTTAATACGAGCCCGCCAAATGGATGGATGGTTTGGATATAACACATACCTCGTGATGGGACCCACAGAACTTGCTGACGTCAATACAGCTACTACATAGCTGGTGTGAGGCACACCAACCAATCCTTGTCCGACTTGGACGCGGAATAGCAAAATTCGCTACCGAAGTGACGTCATCAAGTTCCGTGGGCCCACTATGATATATGTGGGCCCACTATGATGTATGTGTTTTATCTACATTGTCCATCTATTTGGAGATTTAATTTTAGAGCATGAGTTAAAGAATGAGGTAGATCCAAATATGTAGTTGACCCCACCACAAAAAACAGTGGCGAGATCGTTGCCTACCGTTGAAACCTTCCTAAGGCTCACCGTGATTTTTATTTGAAATCCAGACTGTTCATATGTTAACACAGACATGAAAGAAGGGAAAAAACAAATATCAGCTTGATCAAAAACTTATGTGGCATATTTACGTTTTTAATGGTGAGCGTCACTCTCCCCATTGTTTTCTGTGGTGAGGTCCATTCGAGCTTTGGATTCGACTCATTCTTTGGATCTTTACCTAACATTATATTTCCGAATGGATGGACGGCGTGGATATAAAACATACATCATGATGGGGCCCACATAACTTCGTGACGTAACTTCAGTAGTAAGTCTTGCTAATCAACCTGTCAGTATCCAATCCGCGTCTGTCGAAACAGATTGGCTACTCCCCTGCCACCAGCCAATGGCTGATGGTCGGTGCTATGTGGGCCCCACCATGATGTATGTGTTTCATCCATGCCGTCCATCTATGTTTCTAGATCATTTTATGGTATGAGACCAAAAAATGAGGTATATCCCAATCTCAAGTGGACCACATTACAGGAAAACAGTGTTGAATGAATGTCAACCATTAAAAACTTTTTAGGGGCCATAAAAGTTTTGGATCAAGCTGATCTTTGTTTTTTCCATTCATTTAGGTCTATATGACCTAATCGACAGATTGGATGTCAAATAAACAGTACATTGGGCCTTAGGAGAATTTTAATGGTGGATATCCACTCACTATTGTTTTCCTGCAAAAAATTTTGTTTAATGAAAAATTCACTGACCGCATTCCGCATTCACCATTAAGCCAAGCTCCTATTACGGAAAGAATTCGGTGAAAAACCACTTAGCGCTTCCTTCTTCCGCATTAACAATGCATTAACAAACACCACTAAACATGGAACATTTTTCCAATTTCGCGTTAAGTTCAAAAATTTAGCGTTAACAAACAGGCCCTTATTTTTAATATATAAACTATTATTTTGAGAATAGACTATTGTGTAAAGTTCTAATTTTATCACCTAATTGTTTATAAGTAACAAAAAAAAATTATTTAAATCAAAAATTTTAAAACGAGAAATTAACTGACGATCATGGAGTACCTTTATACCGCGTTCACTCATGTGCCCAGGGTGCGCATGCTAGAAATGTGCCAATGTGGACTCCGCTACAGACGTCGTAACTTCACCCAATATAGTATTCTTGATCAACCTATGAAGATTTTCGTTCCTCTGTGCCTTCATAACAATGAGTACCCCTTTAGAAACCTTCAAGACACTTTCATAACTCGTAAATTTGCACTGGAGCTCAGAGATATTAGATTCTTCTTCAATTTCAGAATGTGCTTCATATCGGTCAAAGTATGCTCCACTCAATCAAACATTCTAATGCGAACTAAACTAATTTCGATCATCTTGTAGACATGATCATTGCACATAAGAACAAAGCCAAAATCATATTCGCTATATATGATGAACCAACTCCAATAAGAACACATATGGTACAATGCCCCAACATATAAAATCCACTCATGATATAAGTGACCGAACTTGGACATTGACAACATGTCGTAACCACTTGTCCATTCACCAGATATCGTTGAATTGGCTTCCATTGATGAATCATCTGATTTATCCTCCTTTTTTTTATTTTGGGATTTCGACGGTCTTTCATTATATGTCACATCTTGCCACAATTCCAACAATTCAACTTGCATCAGCCCTCCAACTTAGATATCAATTGTGACTCCCATTCTCTCACTCAGACCGTCTTCCTTGAGCAAACAATGTATCCATAGAAGTACCTTCACCTTCGCTCTTCCCTCTTAACAAAATCAAGGTTGTTATCTTCATTGATCTTCACTTCCACGCTTGTTAGTTTGCAGACCAGCTTATTGAATACGTTGATATGCTCAGATAGGTCCAACTCTTCCACCATCCTCAAAGTATAGAACTACCTCTTCATATATAAATGATCGGAGAGCAATTTCGTCATGTGGATGCTCTCTAACTTCGCCCACAATCATGTGGTAGTCGTCTCGTCAATGACATTAGACAATACTTCATAAGGCAAGCATAATTGAATTGTGTCAATAAGCCTCTGATAAAGTTAACTCCAATACTCTTCCTTCATAGATTTCGGACATTTCGCTTTCCCTAGGGGTGCATGTTGCAGCTCTTACTAAACTATGATGACTTTCATCTTCAACTTTCATAGTTCAAATTTGTTTTTACCTGTAAACTTTTTTTGTCTCGAACTTTACATTTGATCCCCTCAATCTAGTGTTTCCATATTCAATTAAATAACCCAACCTATGCTCTAATACCACTTGTTAAGTGTTGAAACCCCTTAATGGGCGCGGAAGCAACCTTAGATAAAACTTAACAATGCAATAAATAACGAAAAAGATCAAACAACCACAAAGACACACATATATTTTTATGTAAAAAACCCATTGTGAGAAAAAAAAACCATGGCACAAAGCGACGATTAATCTACTATATCAGAAGAATTACAGGAGATTGAGCAACTTATAGATGGAAAACCCTAGATTCTTTCAAAATTATTTTCTACGTGCTAAGCTCTCGTGATATAACCCTGATCGTGTATTACAAGCGTACTTATATACTTCCATATGTAATTAGAAATAAAACCCGCACTGACGCAGAACTTGTGCGCATTGTCAAATGAATCGACAGGACTTGACGTACCATTAATCGAAATTAACACACATGTCGATTGAATCGACGACATATAAAAATGTCCAGCAAGCAAACATGAATTTCTAGAAATATTTTGATCAAATCGACACCTTATTAATTAAATCGAAAACTCCACTTTTTTTTTTTGCACTAGGTTGAAGTCAGTCGATCAACGCCTGACTCAAGACAATTCAACAATCTAAGCTAGAGCAGCTCCTACCCCCCCCCCCCCCCCCGAGCAAGAACATGCTTCTTGCTCTAGCGATCAGGCGGCCCCATAAGAAGCAGTGAAAGCACCTTAGGAAGAGGAACCTGCTTACCAATTACTAGAGGCCAATCTGAATGACCTCCGAAGGCTAAATCCCTGAGTACTCCCCATCTCTATTACACCTACGTATATGATCGGGGTAGCTTCCCTGAACTTAGTTTCAAGTTACGAGGCACTTGAACCTCTGCTGAGAAACCATAGCCCAGGCTAACTTCCTTGTTGTATATATAGTTGCACCCGCTGCTTCCTCGCTAAGTATTTGAATTTTGCATTTGGTAGAAATGCCTTCGCGAGCTTATGTGTGAAGGGACATCGAGTGCAATGTGTTCGTCGCCCTCATCCACGAGACATGCTACCTCAAATTTAGCAACCCATGCTATATAGGTAGGTCCCATGTTGTGCCACCTAGCTCCACATAGATTGGTGAACCAAGTGAGAAGTATGAGGATATATTCACTTTTTGATTGAGTTGGAGGATGGAGTCTCGATAGAATGATGAGGAGTAGCCAATCTGTGAGGTTATGCGGGCCTGAGATTGGTTAACTGCTACGAATTATAAGCCCCATCGGTTTATAGTTGATGCACTTTGTGTCTTATAGAAAAGCATATAGGGAGAGAAGTGTTGTTAGGGTATCCAGGGATTTAGGAGTGTCACCCAGTTTTTCTTGTGTTGCAAAGAAGTCGGAAAATTATAAGATGCCGGTTTTGATAGGCGGGCCTTCAATAAGGTTCTTCGAGGGCATTCTCGTTCAAGGGGCCCATACACTGTTAGTCATTAGGGCGAATAAAGGAAAGATTGCAAGCAAAAAGAAGAATAACGTTGAATCTCGAAAGAAGAGGAAGGAGATTGATCAATTGAATGATAGACCGCGATCATGAGTCAATCAACGTATGCTCCTCCCTTTCGTAAACCTCTATGGGTTAAGATAGGGAAAGATGATTATGTTTGAAATGTAGGAAATCCTTTAGATAGTTGGAACTCTTTGAGACTAATTCCATGGTTCAAGTGAAGGCGCGTGCTAGCATGCTCAATAAATTTTCAGCATGGCTTCAAAGCGTACTACATAAAATGCACTAGCACCTTAACGATATTTATAATTATTTTTCAACAACAAGCAATGACTAAAAAGTCGTTGCGCACTAGCACGCTCAGTAGTTTTTCAATAGGCTTTCAAACCTAATATTTTGTTAATGCATAAATCTGGTTAGCCCATTTTGGACCGTCATGTACCTGCACAGGGAATGGACACGGAAGACCCCGACTCATGCATGGGACCCTCCGATGCCAAAGTCAGGAAAGGGATCTAGGTCTAGTCGAGTATTGAAGGTTTAGGGCTAAAGATAGTGTGTACCTTTCATCATTAGAGGCATCTTTATTTATAGTTTTAGGAGAGGCAGTGGCGTAGGGGAGATTTCCCTATTTGGTAGGCACGTATAATGTTTTAAATATCGTTATCGCATAATGTATCGCACCCTTGGGATATGGATACATATCGGTTATCGCATGGGATATATCGGTTGTATCGCATAATTTATCGTTGATGTTGAGAAACATGGGAACATTGGGAAATTGGTCGAATTTTTCAATGAAACTTCAGGGATAATTGAAAAAGACATCATTACACACTTAGATATCAAAACATTACAAATAAAAGTGCATGTAATAGGGGTTTCCTTTGTATGCGGTCCTAATATATGCACTTTCCAATTGAACTTATGCAAGTATATTCAAAGTCTATTCATATAATTTATAAACGTAAGAAGCCATGTATGGAAACCCAAGTAATACATTCAAAAGCAAAATAAGAATCACTAGATGAAGTTACATACATGTTTAATTTTGTGTTTGGATATAAAGATTGCAACTAATTTGTGAGAAATTTAGAAATTTAGATTTTTCTCAATTTTCCACAACTTAACCCATGTCCCCCGAATCTCGAAATCGAAGTTCCAATGATTTTTCATGGAAAACATGAAGAATCATAGATTTGTAACCAATTGACACCGGTTTAAAGTGATTTACAACAAAAACATGGATAAAAAATTAAAAATGCTCACCGGATCGAATAGGTGGGATATATCGATACTAGCACGTTTTGTATCGCACAGGTGGGATACAAGATATATCATGGGATATATCAGCTGATATCATCGATATTTAAAACACCGGGTATGTATTGTAGAGGGATTCAGATCCTGGATTAGTAAGAGGATCTTCCGAGATCCTCGGCGAAGATCTCGGGGTTCCGAGTGTATCACAAATATCCTTTGAGATCTTTGGAGAAGACCTTGGTCGGATCTCTCTTGGATAAGATCTGATTACATGAGACCAGTGGAGATGTGCGATGGGAGATCGATGTGGATTTGGTCGACCTGACCTGGGAGTTGTATGCCACTTTGAACCATGCTGAACTGGGTCACGCCAACCTGGGTCACACCGACTTGGGTTGTGCCAACCTGGGCCATGAGGACTTGTGTCACAACGACCTGGAATATGCCAACCTGTCTCTTTACTTGAGTAGAGGGACGGGATATTCTTGACGAACTCCAGAGATCTTAGAATCGTCGGAGGTGGTGCTCTTGTGGGCATGTTCCTTGGTCATGGACTCTGGGTATGAAGCGGGTTCTTGACAGAGCTCCTCGTCATCACTTGTTTGGTCCAACGCATGAGGTTTCGACCTGACCTTCTTCTATGGGTCGATTCTTTTTTCCCCATAACAGTAAGCCCCCTTACTTCCAAGTCTGCGAAACAAGCTTAAGAAGTAGGTCGGACGCAGTCAGGTCGGATTGTTGTTACTCGGGGTGTTGAGTCATCATGTCATTAATGTTGAGTAAGGCAGGAGACGCGAATATCGGGGCATATCAATGATCATAGTATGGTAACCTCGAGGTCGCGTGGGCTGTCAGGGCGCCTTTTCGGCATTAGGCGAGTGAGGCAGTGATGCGTAGCCTGTCCTCGATCGTGGGGTCGTGCAGCGAGTGGGAGCGTATCACGTGTCGAGACGGGAGAGCCAATGAGCCGTTTTGACTACGGGCTTATTTACCCTGATGTCGGGCAGGGTTATTCGTCGCTTATGCTCTCGCATGCTCCTTCTTCCTTGGAGTCAGGCGATTCCCGAGGAGTGACCTTTCGACATCTTCTCAGGCGAGCCGTTTTCTTTGGTGAGCCTTACTTCCACTCCCTTACTCCCCTCCCTTTTCTTTTCTTTTTCTTATGGTTTTTCGACGTGATTTAGGTCTACAGCCATGCTGGAAACTTCGAATCCATGAGAGGGGACCCCTGGTCATGATGGTGGGGTGAACAACCTTCACCCAATGTCAAACCCACCATCATTGTTGATGATGATGAGCGACAGGGACTTTCATGCATCCCATACATCGCGGGTGATTGAGCGGTCCTCGGCAGAGCAACCGGAGAGGCTTTCCCGGCGGCGGAGGGGTTCGTTGGATCCTCGTCGAAAGAGGAAGAAAAGGGGGCAATCGAATCTGTGCTGATGGAGGCTGACCTGGTGCGATGCTGGTGCGGATAAGGTTGGGGTATCACATTCTAGACTCTGTGGTACTCTGAGCTCCCTCACCAGGCGAGCTTCCTAATAAGCCCCCCGAGGGCAAGGTGGCCATATTTCAAATCGCCCTTCAGTGCGACCTTAGGCTTCCCCTTCAGTGGATAGTGAGGCAGGTGCTTGTACACTTGGGGTTAGCTCCTGGGTAGCTGATCCCAAACACTTGGAGGGCATTGGTGGGGTCGTTCGTACTCTAGTCCGAGCTTTACTAGCCCGAGCTTACCGTGGATGAATTTCTCCACCTATACCAAGTGAAATCTAACCCTCTTTATGAGGATTAGTATTATTTCTCCTCCTGGTGGGGGTCTGACAAGGGCATAATTACAGACGTCTTAACCTCGAATAAGAATTGGAAGAATATGTGGTTTTGGGCGTCGGGGGAATAGGAGACGCTAGGGATAGTCGGGTTATGTTCGTGGGTCCCGACCTCCTTCGTTGTGCCAGGTCCGTACGTTTGGGCTTAGATCTTTCCTTCCATTTTTAATTTGTTTCACTTGGTCATTGTTTTCGGTATGACTTATGTTCTTCCCTAAAAGTTCTTCCCAAGTATCCCACTGTGTTAGGTCCAGACGCTCTTGCTAGGATTGCTGGAGCGAGGTTGGTGAACGCCGAGCTGAGATCTTGGAGGGAGCCTCTCGTACTCGAGCTTCTGTTCAAATCAGGTATTGACTTAGTCTTAACAGGTATAACTTCTGCTTGTTTGGGATTTAGCGTACTTTGTGAATTTATTGCTAACCCTTTTAGTTACGCAAATATGCCAGAGGTAAGGCCTTCGAAGCGCAAAGCGCCTCCTCTCGCCGAGGTCACCCAGAGGAAGAAGAAGCCGACCTCGAAGAGCAAGGGGAAGGTCGGTCCCCTTCCACCGCAGGTCGAGAGGTCGAGGATAGCGCGCCAACCACGGCCCCCACTACAGTTGACTCCAAGGTGGTTGAGATGGTCGTGGGGTCGGCCCCTGCTGTCGAGACCCGCGCTCGAGAAGTCGTGGAGATTGGGGCCAATGTTTCTGCATCTCAGGGGGAGGGTTCACTCGATGGTCGTGGCGAAGGGGGTCTCGGGTCTTCCAAGTTGGTCTGCAAAGCTATGGAGGGTCTGCCACCCTGGTTTGACAGGCATATCCCTAATGCTAAGTTTACCAGGGCAATGGAGATGCCCCTGGATGAGGTGGTGGGGCAGCTAGTGAGGGTCCTTGTCAGGGTAAGGTTTTCTTTTGAGCTCTTGTCTGATTATTTAGTTGTTTTCGCCTTCTCTCGCCTTTTTTTTTACATAAGCCCTTGCTTCAGTTCACTCCTCTCCTTCTAAATGCTTGTTAGGGGATATTGCGCGGTAAGGCGGAGTATAAGGAGGCCGAAGCTGCACTGCTACAAAAGGGGGTTGAAGTTGAGCAAATCCGCTTGGAGAATGCAGCTCTTAAGGCACAGGTGGAAGGGGTGGCCGCGACTGTGAGGGCTCAGGTCGAGGCAGTGAGTGCATCTCTGAAGGCTCGAGTGGAAGCGACACCTACTGAGCTAAAGGCGTCCAATAGACTTCTTGCAGAGGCCTTGGAGAAGGCGGCCATGTGAAGTCCGACCTGATTGAGATGCAGTACAAATACAACGCGAAGATGAGAGAAGTTCAGGCGGCTATTCAGGTGGCTCAGGTGGCAGCCGTGGAAAAGTACAAGGCCTCTAAGGAATTTGAGGAGGATAGGGATGCCTTTTACAACCTTGGGTACGAGAAGTGCCTTGAGGATGTCAAGGGGGGCATACTGAGCTTGACCTCTCAGCCTTTGAGGAGGCCGGCTCCAATTCCGAGGTACCTCCGGAGGACTCACCTTCCAAGCAGCCCCCTGCAGTGTCATAACCCCTTCCTCTTTTTATTGTATTTTGCAATATACTCCCCCAACTTGTTTTTAATGAGAAGACACTTTCGGTTCATTGCACTGATTGCTTTGAGTAGATCACTAGGTTTTGCGATGGCACGTTGGCATTTCGTACCGAGGTTGAACCCTTGGTCATTTTTAACCTTATGAATCTATGATTCTTTGTCAAGCCTTTCTGTAGGTCGGATACTTCTATATTTTCAGAGTTTCGTCTTTGCCACAAATTGTGCTGCTCAAGTGGCGGCGATAGTTCACGGTCAGACCTCTTCTTGAAGGGTCGGCCCATTAGCGAGGGCTATTCTTCCCCAATATTGTGGGAAGCCCTTAATAGATTTTTGGTGGATGGATCGTTTGTAGACGTGGAAGTATAAAGCAAAACTCATCCCGACCTTGGGATTTTTATTGCATTAGTTCTAACGTTGCAGACTGAAAACAACATAAAGGTAAATTTGGGGGGCTCAGACCAGGTCGACCCTTATGCATGGTAGATCTTTAGATGCTCGGCATTCCATGGATGTGGTAAGAGTTATCCTTCAAAGTCTTCAAGTTGATACGATCCTAGTTGGCCTGTGCTTGTTACCACGTAGGGTCCTTTCCAATTTGGTCTCAAGGTTCCCGAGCCGAGTTCCTCAGTGTTTTTGAAGGTTCTGCAGAGAACCGGGTCTCTAGCTCGGAACCTTCTTGCTTTCACCCGAGATTTGTAGAAACGAGCGACCTGTTGTTGCCGAATCGCGACCTCGATCCGGGATCGGTCCCTACTTTCTTCGATGAGGTCGAGGTCCAGTGTCATTTGTTCAGCATTATGAAGTTCATCGTAGGAGCGGGTCCGAGCAGTTGGTAGCCCTATCTCAACGGGGATAACGACATCTGCGTCAAAGGTCAAGGAGAAAAGGGTTTCTCTTATGGTTGTTCGGGCAGTAGTTCGGTATGCCCAGAGGACGTTGGGAAGCTCTTTTGCCCAGGCTCCTTTGGCTTTCTTGAATTTCATTTGGAGGTGGTTCTTGATGATCTTGTTGACCGCTTTGACTTGTCCGTTGGCTTGAGGGTAACTGTAACGCCCTGTGTTTTCAGGACCTAAGTACACGACTCGTGTCCCAAAAACCCGAGTATTAACCTTAAAGGATGGTCAAATTCAAGTGTGTATATATATATATATATATATATTTTCTTTTTTATTTCATCAGAGTAAGCAAATGAGCGTAGTATGAAAAAATCAACATAAAGGAAAATTTCATTATCATTCAAATATACAAGAAGTTGCCCATAATAACTTATACAAACCAATGTCTCTGAAATTAACAAATACAAGAATTACATGATCCAATACATGAGAAATAGAAGAATGCAAGTAAATTTGAGCAACAAGCCCCTCAGCTTCTCAAGGTAGTTATAGTCATGCAACCCCGACACTTAAACCCGGCTCCTCATAAGCCCGAACCTAAAAATCACTTAAGCCACCTGTGCGACCTGTACGGTTATATTTATTTGATGGATGAGTGGCCAACTCAGTATGAACTCCCTTCCAGATTACACACCGTCACATTAGGTAAGCATAGTTAAAAAAAACATGGCAAAACATACAAAATAATACATGATGCAGTCTTATTAAATGTATGGATGCGTGAATGCATCATTGACCTGGAAATGTACATTCCACTGTCGAAATAAAGGGTCGTCCTAAGAGAACTAGACACCTGAGAAAATACCCAAAGGTACGCCCAGGGAGAACCAGCTATCCGGAAAAGACCATAAAGCATGGATCGCCCGAAGATGATTTAATCTCCCAGAAAAGACCATAAATCACCCAAAGAAGATTTAATCTCCGGGAAAAGACCATAAATCGCCCAAAGAGAATTTAGTCTCTCGGAAAAGACCATATGCTATAAAAATGCATGATTAGCCCAACTGTTATTAGTCCGTTTCGAACCAACAAGTTTAATAAGCTCAAAGGTCAATACGGGGAGCTCAGAGCCGAGCATAGGCCGACGGCTCAGGCATAGTGTCCCATTCCACCATCCCTAGCTTATGAGGCTACCACCTTAGGATGTTTAATGGGACCCAATCAACTAGTGGTCAATCATATTCAGTACATGGGGCTTACCATCACATAGTTGAACAAAATAAAATATCAATCCCATGTAGGGCAAATACAAAACCAAAGCCACATAAGGCGATAACGAGACAAGCCACCTAGGGCAGATATCAAAATAAGCCACATAGGGCAAGTATCAAAACCATGCGATAAAAATCGTCCTTGAAACCATTTAAACACAACAACCCTGGATGGTAGGCCCACATTAATGATCCACCTAGACCACCACTCAATAACCACTAAGCCGAAGGTCCATTACAATCACAACCAGTCAGGTTACATCCCAAGTATGGGTGTACATTTATAGGTCGGGGTTTCCCACCAATGTACCAGTTTAAGTTCCACAAGCAAACCACAAGAAATCCACCAGTATGATAAAATGTACAGGATAATTATTAAGCATGTTATCTAGCATATCAATTTCAACAATTATCACAGGTACTCACAAGGCAATATATCAATTACCAATTCAAAGTTAAAATAAAACTATCACTTATGCTAATGAGAAAATGGAAAGCTCAAGGGAAAGAATCATCACCTTATACTTTGAATTGCCAACCAGTGTTGCTAGAGAATGCGTGTTTCCTTAAAACCAATCCCTATCATAAATCAGGAACTTGTACAATTAGATCCAAGTTCTGCATACCACCTAGGGTTTAAGATCATCGCCTAGGGTTACCCTTTAGGGTTTTAGTGTAAAATTTAGGGTTTACATCCTAAGGTATAATTCTAGGAGTATAACTTACGATATATGTGCAACTTAAATACAATATAATAGTAATATGGTTAGTTACCATTTAACTTTAATGATACAACTATTATTTGTGACCCTAGTAATAATTAGTATTAAATTGTAATAAAATAGTATAACCTATTATTAAAGATAATATTTTCAAGTGATGGACACCATGCCAATATCGCTAATGGTAGTTTCATTTATAACAACTAATATTATCATAACGTGTTAATAGTAATCATCATGATGATAATTAATATTATGATAATATTTAAGAATGGTAAGTAAATTACACTATTCACTAATTTTAAATCCATTTATTATAATTAGTTCTAGCATAAATTATCCGTCAATGGCTAATCATATATAATATTAGCAATCCTAATAATAAGAGTGCAATAGTGATATTAATACAATGAGACATGTCTAGTCTAGAAAGGAAACATTGACTCATTAAGTCGACTCAGTTGAGTTAGAAAGGTTACCTGATGACGATGCCCAGCACTAGGATCGGGACTGGGAGCCCCAATATTGTCGATTTGCTGACTGAGTACGGTCCCCGAATAATATGGGATTCAGGTCAGCCTGACTTAGTGAGTTGACTCGGTTTGAAACCGAGTTGACTCAATCCTCTCTCTCTCTCTCTCTCTCTCTCTCTCTCTCTGTTTTTCTTCCCTTTCCCTTTCTTCTCTTTCCTTCCCTTCTTACTAGGATGTTCAGCAAGAATCTGGACTGATCCAAACTTGATGGCTCAACCGAGTCGAGTCCAGTTGACTCGACAGTGTGTAGTGCGGCCCACGCTCACATTCCTCTCTTTCTTCTTCTTCTTTTCTCTTTTCTTTCTCCTCCCTCTCTTTCTTTCCATCTGTTGGGATGCCAGCTGGTCCGGACCCAAGCCCAACTCAGCCAGCTTGTGTGAGCTACCTGATGTAACGCCCTGAAAATCGGGGGTCGAGCATAAACTCAACTCCCGAGTTCCAGAATATCACTTATGCAACAAAATGAATGATGATTGAATGTTGACTGTATTCGTGCATTGAACATGAGTGAGATTAAGCCAAAACAGCATATCATACTCCAGAGATAGTTAAATTTGCAAGCGGAAGACTGTGATAGATAGATAAAATATATAAACTATGATGAGTCTCCAGAGTGTGATAACATTACCAGGTTAAATAATTACAAGTACAGTTCTAAAATATACCAAATGTGAGGAAGTGTAATGTCTCCTATCCCATGTACCATAGCCCCGTCAATACAATATCAGGTCTTCATTGACCTGCCAGAGAGCTACAGATAGGAGAACTCCTCCTATCATCATAGAGGTAGTCCGGCTCTGCTTCACAAGTATCGCCATCACCTAAAACTCAACAAATCTGGTTGGTGTGTACAACACCGTCCCGTAACGTGGGAGTGAGTAGCTAACTCAGTGGAACAATAAAGCATAGGTTAACATGTTATCAATTCAATCAAGCAGTAATGATAAAGCAGTACAAATCAAACAATTCTAACTACTCTTATTAAATACGAGAATGAAATGACATGATGCTGTATGCCCTTGCCAAACCACCCTCAAGCGACATCATCTTACGTTCGCGAATGCTTAACTCCCTCAGTGCGCCACATCTATTAAGCACATGCGGTGCGATGATGATCATGATTACCGAGTTATTATTAGTCCATTTCAAACAGCAGTATTGGGAAACTAAGGTACCTCCCTTGTATCATTCCCAAACATGATCCATTCTAGGGTCGTCAATCCTAGTTAATCTCATACGATATTATGGTTTGAGAAGCATAGTGAAGGCATCGCAAAGGGCTCGTCACCCGTCAGCGCGGATACAGATCTCACCGTATGCGGCTCAATTGCTAGCCGTCGGCTCGAGTACAGGTCTCACCGTACTCAGCTCAATCACTAGCCGTCGGCTCGAGTACAGGTCTCATCGTACTTGGTGCAACTCATGCTCTAGTTTCTGTGAAAGACTCGTCGCCAATCAGAGACCCTTGGAGTATACTCGAAAATACTACGGAGGACTCGTCGCCCGTCAGCACGAGCACAGGTCTCACCGTACTCGGCTCTCGTCGTAAGTATCGACAGCTCGAATACAGTGTCCCATACCACCGTATTCGGCTCACAAGTTTGGTTGCGCAATGGTCACTACGGGGAGGCACATGGCCCCAGCGTAGGCCGACAGCTCGACCACGGTGTCCCATACCACCATGCCCGGCTCATGCGTCTTAGCGGATCGAGGTACCATGGTTAAAAGGGGTTTCACTGGTAAGTTTGGTACCCTAGGTTCAAGCAGTAGCGTCCAAACAGGGTGAACATGCATAAGGCAGATCGGATTACTTGACGAGCTCGACTAGCACGACCGCCCGTTGAGCTGCACGACATGAAGTGCATAAACAACTTCGTGTGGCCTAACCACTGCCGACAGGCAACGCACGACTCGAGTTCGTCGAACACATCCCACGTGGCAAATGAATCTCAGCCACGAGTTCAATCCCGTTACCGATTGCCTGGGCCATAATCATAGCCCCAAGCACAATCAATTGCAAATAGATAAAGCAGTAATGGATCAAGATTCAACTCATACAGTCAAGGTCTGGTATTATCCGTTTAGGGCTGCCAGGGCTGTTGCACGCACTCGTTGCTCCGCTCCCCCATCACCCATGACGGATCATACAACGTAAATATGGATTTAAACATATGCATTGCATAGTTAAAATCATAAAGCAGTTGAGCATGTTATGAATCACAACACAAGCATGAGTTTGTACATGTTCAATTCCTAATCATACAACTATCAAAGGAGATCATACACATAGTTAAAAGAGGTTGAGAATCATATCTCAACACCCTTATATATTACAATTTGCTAACTACTACTCATTCAGACATTTCAAGAAACACTTGAACTACATACATCACATACATGACATATGTTGATCACATAGGTATTAGGCCAAATCCCTCTACTAGGGAGCTACCCCAATTATAACACACGTGCCCCCACGACGGATAGTCATGGCAAGCATGGGTCCAAGTTCTATATTCATTCAGTCATTTCCACAAACACTTGGACTACACACTTTAACATATGTAGTGTATTGACCGTGGCGTGATTTAGGGCAAGTCCTTTCGTCAAGGGATTGACTAGTACATTTCAATCATGTTCTTACATTCAATACACATGACAAACATAAATCATAAATCCATATTTACTTAGTCATTTCAACAAACACTTAGAATACACTATTCCAACATACATAGTGTATGTTAGCAAACATGTATTAGGGCGAACTCTTTCGCCAAACGGTTATTTTATCCGCGTATACCATGATCATACAGCAAATAATCATGACAATTACATTTCCAAAATTTACACATATGCGGTATTTCTAGAATACACAATTTCAACATACATAGTGTTTACAAGCAAACATATATTACGGCGATTCCTTTCACCAAACTAGTATTTTATCCATGTATTGTATAATCATACATTAAATAAACATGTCAAACATTATTCCAAAAAAAATACGTATACGGTATTTCTACGTGTACCTAGAATATGTGAAATTCCATATTCTACAACGTTAATCGAAACAGGAAACGGAAAGCACTTTGTACATGTGCAATTGCATGCAGATCATGAATCTATCATTATCTGACATTGAAAGCGTTGAAAAATGTAACCTATACACCTAAAGTCCGCACCTTTTGTCGTAGAATCGCAACGGAATTGATAGGTTTGCTGAGCTTCCGCATTCGGCAGTTTTGCAACCTATAGAACGAAATAGGTTAGCTATTTCACAACCTACAACAGTCTAAACCCCAAAACAGATTAGGGTTAGGGTTTCTTACCTAGAAACGACACTGGAAACGCCGGGAAAAGCGTCAAGAAATGAATGGTGCAGCCCATGTGGTGGCAAGGAACGACGGCAGGGAGATTCTCCCACTTCTCCCTCACTTTCTCTCTCTTTTCCCTCTCTCAAATCCCAAATTCGTATGGCTGCCATGAGAGAGGGTTTAAGGTCCTTATATAGTCTCAAAACTCACCGAAATAGACTCATGTTCAAGGGTTACTGCTAATATAGGAATTTCGTCACTTTTCCAGCTCAAAAGAGAGGTTCTGGTGGCCCTCCTTGAGTCAAACGTCAGACTTAAGCTCACCACACATGGATCTATGTGGGATTACGTTTTCGACTCGATCGGATTCCCAGATCGCACGTGGCGGACCACTTTCAGTTCAACGGTCAGTGGGTCACGATCCGAAATTCCAAGTACATGTAAATATTCCTGAAATTTTTCTTAATCCGAGGGTGTAATTTAGTCTGATTCTGACGGTCTGGTTGCTTAATACTGATGCGCAAGCGAATGGTGCCAGATCACTATTCCAGATATTTATTTTGTAAAGGGAATAGTGTTTTTCACACTCCCTCGCTCCGGATCCAAACGAATGGCCGTGGGACATCGGCTGGACCTGATTTTTGAGATGATTGTCAAGCCCAGTGAGGCGGTCCTAGTTCGTTAACTTCGTGTTAATCAGACTTCCGATGTGCGGTCTAGACCTAATATGAAGTTTCAAGACATTCCCGAGAATAGCCGGGAAAAGAGTTTGGTTCTAAACTTTAAGGTAACCTAGAGTCACTGATTTTGCAAGTTTTGGGTCTTGCAGATCGTATTTAAAGCGATCCCAACTGATTTCATGGCTAATCGAGTTTTACACTTAGTTAACTTTATTAAATTTCTAAAGGATTTAATCCTAATTGTTTTCTGGTTGAGATGGTACTTAGCCCTTTGTAGTTTGTATATAAAGTGATCCAAGTTTTACTACTTAGCTAGTTTAAGTTAGTGTCAAGGGCGAAAGTGCTTTGAAAAATTGAAAGCACAAGGTAGTGAAGGGTGGGATTTGTGAAGGAAATGAGTTAAGGAGCGATTTTAGACTGTGGGATTTAGTTTTGACAAGTTGGTAAGGTCTTAGGATTGACCCATTGCCTAAGGACGTCTAATCCCAGGTTGGCAAAAATCCGGGATGTTACACCTGAAGACTCGGCAACAACTGTAGTGCGGCCCATGTTCGCACTCACTCCCTCTTCTCTCTTCCTTTCCCATTCCTATCTCTCTCTCATTCCCCTCCTCGCGCTCTCTCTCTCTCTCTCTCTGGACTTAGACAGCCCGAATAGTCACACCAAAGTGTGCAGCAGAAGCGGGGAAGATGACCACTGTTAATGGCGGATCATGAACGACGGGGTTTTTCTTCATTTTGACGCTGTTAGGTGATGTGGATGGCCCAATGGATGCTTGCTGAAGCAGGACTTCGAAGCTAGGCCACCGTTTTTCTGATGGGTTCGAGCTTGGAAGACGGCAGCTATTTCTAGGGTTTTTGAGAGAGGCCGATGAAGAGCCGTTTTCTCTCCTTTTTCTTATAGGAAGGCCGACTTTTCCTAGGCCGTTGGATTGAGTTCGAACGGTCAAGATTAGATCCGTTAAAACCACCCTGAAATACGGCCGGTATTTACAAAACCGGACGGTTTTCTCTTGGCTATGGGAGAGAGCCCTAAATCGCGGATTGGATGGCTGAGATTTCACCGAACAAAAGGTTGGGATTGAAGGAAATGGAACTCACGCGGATTGCCAGGGTGGCACACGGAAAACAGTTTCCGTTTTTTGAAACATGGTTGCACACCACCCTCTTTCGTCAATGTTTGTGTACACACACAATCACGTCTACATGTGAGGCCCATTGGGTTTTGGTCAGAGGGATCACCCAAGCCAGATGGACGGTTTGGATTGCCCAGATGAACGGTTTAGGTGGGCCATTGATCAAAATTTCCGGACGCCTGCTCGTTCGCTGTTGGAAGTGAAGAGAGAGAGAGAGGGAGATTCTCTCCATTTTGAGAAAACGCGTGTCAGCGCTGGCTGATCGGGCTGGCACGCCCGGTATACGGCGGGTGCGCCCCATCTGTGCACACGCAGCCCATTAAGTGGGGTCCACCGTGATTTTTGTGATAAATCCATACCGTCCATTCTATTTGGGTGGGCCCTATCATGGCCTTTGACCGAAGATGGGGCGGATCCAAGATTTAGGTGGGCCGTACTTACATCTCATGCCCCAATGGCGGACTCCCGTTGATCTGTTGGTCGGATCAGTCCGCAATTGAATGTTGATAGTTAAAAGGGTTCAAGGGACCCTTTTAGCTAGAATCAATAGTTAGATTATGAATATATGACCTTTGTGCCCTTATAACAGTAAGTAACATGTTATACTACTCACACTAAATATTATTTATTATTACCGTTACTATTTATTATTATTATTATCATCACTTATTTTCTTTATATATGTTGTCATATATAACTTGTATTATTACAAATTGTTAATATATACAAATTATATGAATATTAGTAGGTAGAGATTAATATATCTATATATATTATTTGTATGATCATATACGTGTTAAGTTTTAAATTTTATACAAGTCATCAAATTGTTTGAAATATGTTAGTCATTATAAATTTTTCCCAGTATATTTTATTTTTACGTATTACAAATCTTATAGCTTGTAATTTATATTAACGATGTTGTAAGTATATGCATATAGTATGGGTTGTTGTTACATATCATATTAATGTGAAACTTTAAATATTTATAAAATATATAAATAGCATTTCATAGTATACCTATATGTGTTTAGGTTGTATTATTTTCTTGTATTTATATTAAATTTAAAAAAAGGGTAACACTTGAGCACTGGAAAGTACGGGGTGTTACAAACTACCCCCCTTAAAGAGAATTTCGCCCCCGAAATTCAGCACTTCGACTATAAATGTGGACAACAATCTATTTTATGGTGTCTCTATGCATTCACCAGTTTCCCACCAGGTTTCATTAATATGCGCAAGTGCGTATGAGCTACCACTAGAACATGGCTTGTTTCATCTACCCCCCTTAAAGAAGGTTTTACCCTCGAGATTCGATAATGCTCACCCTAATTGTTAATGGTATAAGTAGAAGGGTTACCCTGATGACACATCCTATCTTGTATGTGTCTGAGTGTGAAATCACAACTTCCATTCATAGTAAGATATATGTAAATCTACCAACCCCAGAGTGTCTAATCTAGCATATTAAATTTTATTTTATTTTATTTTTTTAAAGTACGATACGTTTTCAGGTTTCCTGTGTTCGAGCCGTCACAGATAAATGGTTGTAGTGGGTTTGAGCCTGATACCCCTATCCCTTGCCTACGTAGACCAGAGGATTATTGGTATCAATTCATGGTCCTGTTAAATCTCGATTCTTTGCTTGATCAGGGCATTGAGATCGTTGAGATTTGCTAGGGCTTAGAACTTGAGTCAAACCATATGAACTTCGTTTAAGTGTGGTTCCATCAACTCGTGACCTCGATTATTCTAGACTTTTAGGTTCTATCATGTAAAATTTCTATCTTCATAATTAGAGTGCCCGAAGTTTACGTGACTTGACGTGAACGACCATCACGCTTCCAATGTGCACTCTGGTCACCTAATGCACTACTTAAAAATTCCATGACCAAGACTTTCTACGTGAAATCTGAGTTTAAATTTTTGGTTAAATTTATCTAAGATCTTAAATTTGGTCTCGATATGCTCAGCCTAAGGTTGAAATCTTACCCAAAAATTATACAACTTTTCCCCTAATTATTTTACGTGTTGGAATTTGTGGGAAATATTATGCCTAAGTAAAGAGATGCATTAGGAAATTCAAATTTCGATTTCTTAGAACGATTTCTTAGGTTTAGGATGTGTGCATGGTTAATCTAATGTGTAGGATATGGTGGGTAAGAAAAATTCCTACAATTCCAAGTTCGTTTCCTAAGTTGAAAAGTGTAACAGTGTTATTTCTAGCTAACGGATTTCTTTTTGGAGAGTCGGATCTTAGATTTCTAGAAATTGTTCCTTTGAGAGTCAGGTACGAGGAACATCCTCGCTAAGTACATCATGGTGGGTATTTGTTTCCCTGCGGTACTTTCGTTTAGTTTATAAATTCAATGTCTGAACCTGAAGCTTTCAAGGGAACCTAAGAACGTTTCTAAGTTTACAGTTATCCAAACAATTCTGAAATATTGAGTACCCCTATCTTCGAAGGAACCTAAGATACTTTCTAAGTTCAACAATAATAAGGGTAGTTTTCAAGGGAACTAAAGTTTAGTCTAACCTAAAATTCTCAAGGGGACCTAAATTTCTGAGTCTCTACATTCTTAGTTTCTCCTGACCTTAAGGGGATTTCTTTATTAATTCAAGTGACTATCTCGATAATCCCTGAAGGAACCTAAGTTCATTATAAGTTCTCAACTCTTTCCAATCCAAAGGGAATTCCATCAAATTTTAAATGGCTAACTTAATAGTTTCTAAGGATTTCTACATGAGTTTAACGTCCAAAGGTCTAGTCTTAAAAATTCCAAGGGGCCTAAAGGTTGAAGTACCTATGTTCTCAAATTGTCCTTAGTTCAGATAGAATTTCATTTGCCACCCAAACCACTTCTAAGTCACCCAAACCACTTCTAAGGGAACCTAAGTTCGGGTCTTTACATTACCAATGATTCACCTAAGTCTAAGGGAATTTCACCTACATTCAAATTTCTAGTTTCAAACACCCTATCTTGAGACAAGTATGGTTTGTATAAGTTCATTTCCCAAGGCCCGGTTTGTCTAAACTATGCTCTGATACCAATTGTAACGCCCCGTGTTTTGAGGACCCGAGTACATGACTCGTGTCCCAAAAATCAGAGTGTTAACCTTAAAGGATGGTCAAATTCGAGTGTGTGTGTGTGTATATATATATAATATATATATATATATATATATATATATATTATATATATATATATATATATATATATATATATATCAGAGTAACCAAATGATCATAGTATGGACAAATCAACATAAAGGAAAATTTCATTATCATTCAAATATACAAGAAGTTGCCCATAATGACTTATACAAACCAATGTCTCTGAAATTAACAGATACAAGAATCACATGATCTAATACATGAGAAATAGAAGAATCCAAGTCAATTTGAGCCGCAAGCCCCTCAGCTTCTCAAGGTAGGTACAGTCATGCAACCCTGACACTTAAACCCGGCTCCTCATCAGCTCGAACCTGAAAATCACTTAAGCCACCTGTGCTACTTGTACGGTTATATTTATTTAATGGATGAGTGGCCAACTCAGTGTGAACTCTCCTCCAGATTACACACCGTCGCATTAGGTAAGCATAGTTAAAAAAATATGGCAAAGCATACAAAACAATAAATGATGCAGTCTTATTAAATGTATAGATGCGTGAATGCATCATTGACCTGGGAATGCACATCCCGCTGTCGAAATAAAGGGTCATCCTAAGAGAACTAGTCACCTAGAAAAATACCCAAAGGTACGTCCGAGGAGAACCAACTATTCGGAAAAGACCATAAAACATGGATCGCCCGAAGAGAATTTAATCTCCCGCAAAAGACCATAAATCGCCCAATGAAGATTTAATCTCCCGGAAAAGACCATAAATCACCCAAAGAGAATTTAATCTCTCAGAAAATACCATATGATATGAAAATGCATGATTAGCCCAGCAGGTTTAATAAGCTCAAAGGTCATTACGAGGAGCTCAGAGCCGAGCGTAGGCCGACGACTCAGGCATAGTGTCCCATTCCACCATCTTTGGCTCATGAGGGTACCACCTTAGGATGTTTAATGGGACCCAATCGACTAGTGGCCAATCATATTCAGTACATAGGGCTTACCATCGCATAGTTAAACAAAATAAAATATCAATCCCATGCAGGGCAAATACCAAACCAAAGCCACATAGGGCGATATCGAGACAAGCCACCTAGGGCAGATATCAAAATAAGCCACATAGGGCAAGTATTAAAACCATGCGATAAAAACCGTCCTTGAAACCATTTAGACACAACAACCCTGAATAGTAGGCCCACATTAATGATCCACTAAGCCGAAGGTCCATTATAATTACAACCAGTCAGTTTACATCCCAAGTATGGGTGTACAT
This sequence comes from Magnolia officinalis, assembly GCA_021015155.1. Lineage (NCBI taxonomy): Eukaryota > Viridiplantae > Streptophyta > Magnoliopsida > Magnoliales > Magnoliaceae > Magnolia > Magnolia officinalis. The sequence goes on from JAJHSJ010000003.1 coordinate 20,598,236, forward strand.
TTATAGGTCGGGGTTTCCCACCAATGTACCAGTTTAAGTTCCATAAGCAAACCACAAGTAATCTACAAGAAATCCACCAGTATGAAAAAATGTGTAGGATAATTATTAAGCATGTTATCTAGCATATCAATTTCAACAATTATCACAGGTACTCATAAGGTAAGATATCAATTAGCAATTCAAAGTTAAAATAAAACTATCACTTATGCTAATGAAAAAATGGAAAGCTCAAGGGGAAGAATCATCACCTTATACTTTGAACTGCCCACCAGTGTTGCTAGAAAAGGTGTGTTTCCTTAGAACCAATCCCTATCATAAATCAGGAAATTGTACAATTAGATCCAAGTTCTGCATACCACCTAGGGTTTAAGATCATCGCCTAGGGTTACCCTTTAGGGTTTTACTGTAGAATTTAAGGTTTACATCCTATGGTTTAATTCTAGGAGTAGAACTTATAATGTATGTTCAACTTAAATACAATAAAATAGTAATATGGTTAGTTACCATTTAACTTTAATGATATAACTATTATTTGTGACCCTAGTAATAATTAGTATTAAAATTGTAATAAAATAGTATAGCCTATTATTAAAGATAATATTTTCAAGTGATGGACACCATGCCAATTTCGCTAACGGTAGTTTCATTTATAACAACTAATATTATCATAACGTGTTAATAGTAATCATCATGATGATAATTAATATTATGATAATATTTAAGAATGGTAAGTAAATTACACTATTCACTAATTTTAAATCCATTTATTATAATTAGTTATAGCATAAATTATCTGTCAATGGCTAATCATATATAATATTAGCAATCCTAATAATAAGAGTGCAACAGTGATATTAATACAATGAGGCATGTCCAGTCTAGAAAGGAAAATTGACTCATTAAGTCGACTCAGTTGAGTTGGAAAGGTTACCTGATGACGATGCCTAGCACTAGGATCGGGACTGGGAGCCCCAATATTGTCGATTTGCTGACTGAGTACGGTCGCCGAATAATATGGGATTCAGGTCAGCACGACTTAGTGAGTTGACTCAGTTTGAAACCGAGTAAACTCGATCTTCTCTCTCTCTTTCTCTGTTTTTCTTCCCTTTCCCTTTCTTCTCTTTCCTTCCCTTCTTACTAGGATGTTCAGCAAGAATCTAAACTGATCCAGACTTGATGGCTCAGCCGAGTCGAGTCCAGTTGACTCGGTAGTGTATAGTGCGGCCCACGCTCACACTCCTCTCTTTCTTCTTCTTCTTTTGTCTTTTCTTTCTCCTCCCTCACTTTCTGTCCATCTGTTGGGATGCTAGCTGGTCCGGACCCAAGCCCAACTCAGCCAACTCATTTGAGCTACCTGAAGACTCGGCAGCAACTGTAGTGCGGCCCATGTTCGCACCCACTCCCTCTTCTCTTCTTCCTTTCCCATTCCTATCTCTCTCATTTCTCCTCCTCGCTCTCTCTCTCTCTCTCTCTCTCTGGACTTAGACAGCCCGAACAGTCGCACCAAAGTGTGCAGCAGCAGCGGGGAAGGCGACCGCTGTTAATGGCGGATCGTGAACGACGGGGTTTTTCTTCATTCCGACGTTGCTAGGTGATGTGGATGGCCCAATGGATGCTTGCTGAAGCAGGACTTCGAAGCTAGGCCACTGTTTTTTTGATGGGTTCGAGCTTGGAAGACGGCAGCTGTTTCTAGGGTTTTTGAGAGAGGCCGATAGAGAGGCGTTTTCTCTCCTTTTTCTTGTAGGAAGACCGACTTTTCCTAGGCCATTGGATTGAGTTCAAACGGTCGGGATTAGATCCGTTAAAACCACCCTAAATTACGGCTGGTATTTGCAAAACCGGACGATTTTCTCTTAGCTATCGGAGAGAGCCCTAAACCGCGGATTGGATGGCTGAGATTTCACCGAACAAAAGGTTGGGATTGAAGGAAACAGAACTCACGCAGATTGCCAGCATGGCGCACGGAAAACAGTTTCCGTTTTTGGAAACATGGTTGCACACCACCCTCTTTTGTCGATGTTTGTGTACACCCACGATCACGTTCGCATGTGAGGCCCATTGGGTTTTGGTCAGAGGGATCACCCAAGCCAGATGGACGGTTTAGGTGGGCCATTGATCAAAATTTTCGGACGCCTGCTCGTCTGCTGTTGGAAGTGAAGAGAGAAAGGGAGATTCTCTCTGTTTTGAGAAAACGTGGGTTAACACTGGCTGACCGGGCTGGCACGCCCGGTATACGGCTGGTGCGCCCCATCTGTGCACACGCAGCCCATCAAGTGGGGTCCACCGTGATTTTTTGATAAATCCATACCGTCCATTCTATTTGGGTGGGCCCTATCATGGCCTTTGACCGAAGATGGGGCGGATCCAAGGTTTAGGTGGGCCGTACTCTTACATCTCACGCCCCAATGGCGGACTCCCGTCGATCTGTTGGTCGGATCAGTCTGCAATTGAATGTTGACAGTTAAAAGGGTTCAAGGGACCCTTTTAGCTAGAATCAATAGTTAGATTATGAATATATGACCCTTGTGCCTTTATAACAGTAAGTAACATGTTATACTACTCACACTAAATATTATTTATTATTACCGTTACTATTTATTATTATAATAATAATTATTATTATTATCATCACTTATTTTCTTTATATATTTTGTTATATATAACTTGTATTATCACAAATTGTTAATATATACAAATTATATGAATATTAGTAGGTAGAGATTAATATATCTATATATATTATTTGTATGATCATATACGTGTTAAGTTTTAAATTGTATACAAGTCATCAAATTGTTTGAAATATGTTAGTCATTATACATTTTTCCCAGTATATTTTATTTTACGATGTTGTAAGTATAGCATATAATATGGGTTATAGTCACATATCATTTTAATGTGAAACTTTAAATATTATAAAATAATAAATAGCATTTCATAGTATACCTATATATGTTTAAGTTTTATTATTTTCTTGTATTTATATTAAATTAAAAAATGGGTAACACTCGAGTACTAGAAAGTATGGGGTGTTACAGTAACGGTGTGATGAGTAGACATTTCGGATCTCGAGATTTTCGCACATACCTTGGAACTGCTTATTATCGAACCGTTTTCCATTGTCCGAAATGATAGTGCGGGGGATTTCGTACCGGCATATGATATTCTTCCATACGAAGTTCGTAAATTTCTGCTCGGTGATCTTAGCCAGGGGCTCGGCCTCGGCCCATTTGATGAAATAGTCGATTACGGCGACTGCAAATTTAGTCGGCCATTTGCCAGTTGGTAAGGGGCCAATGATGTCGATTCCCCATTGGGCGAACAACTATGGTCCGGTCATGGGAGTTAGTTGCTCGAGGGGTTGTCGAGGTATCGACGTTAACCACTAACATTTGTCACATTTCCGAGTGTGTTGTTGCACATCCGTTTGGATGGTCGGCAAAAAGTATCCTTGTCGAATGACCTTATGGGCGAGGGCTCGGCCGCCAAAATGGTTGCCGCAAATGTTTTCATGGACTTCTTTTATAACATATTCTGCTTCATCAGATCGGGGGCATTTGAGATATGAGAGCGAGAATCCTTTTTTGTATAGAGTGTCTCCGATCATGGCATAGTGGGCCACTTTTGCTCGAAGCTTGCACGCCTGTAGATGACTTTTGGGTAGTTTTCCCTCTTTGAGGTAATTGATTATCGGGTACATCCAGGTCGACTTCGAGTCTATTAGGAGAACCGCGCTTGGGTCGGGTTTGCTGATGGTCGATTCGGTTAAAAATGCAATTGTGATTAGTTTCAAGATGTCATCCTCGACTACCAAGGCTAGTTTTGCCAACATATCAGCTTTAAAGTTGTTTGCCCTAGAGATCAGGTTGACGTTGCACTTCGGGAATTTACCGATAAGCTTTCGAGTTCTCTCCAGATTGGCTTTCACTTGTTCTTTTTTAGCTTAGTATTGTAACGCCCAAAATTTTCATGGCCGGAGTTTATACCCGTGCCCAAGAAAACCGGGTGTTAATAATGTATAAATTGGATGTTTAAAAAATCGCACCATATAATTTTTTTTCATTTAGATCACAATGAGTTACATTTATGAAGGTAGCCATTCATAATAATAAAATCGACTGTATTTATTATTTTATTTAAGTAAAAGAATTTAACAATTTATCAAATGCCCTCTTAATGGAAGCTTATTACATTAACGAGTTTACAGTAGAAATATAAGACTAAATCATAAAACTATCTTCTAAGGCATTCAGTATAATCTTTTAAAGGGAGATGGTCCTCTAGGTCTTTAATTTGACATCACCTGCATCATCTGTACAGTTGGAGAGGGTCAATGCCCTACTCATAATGATGATTATCCTTTAAAATTAATAATAATTCAAGAGATTCATAAGAATAATGTAAGGGTTCTGATTTGTCTCGTACTCCACCACTACGAGAGATATCAACATGCGTAACCAATATATATGAATGCATGCCTAGTAAAGTATGTGCGGCTTATCATACGTAGTGATCATTATCACAATGTGGAAGTAGTTCAAAATATCCGACTCGCCTCGCATTCTCACACTACAGAGATTCGTCGGCGTATCTAATGTTAATGTGGATTTATGCGAACATCTCAATGCGACGCAACAACGCGATTGAGGGATTTACGTATCATGATGTGTTCATGGAGTGACTATTTATGACATTCAATCCTGATAAGTGATGTAACACGTATGACAATTTACTTTCATCGATTATACACTATATTAATCTTCTCACGGAATTACGTGCCGACCAAGAGAGCCGCTACCCATAACACATTACGTCCACGATAAATATTTGAATTACTAGTTATGATACCTTTAACACATCACTTGCATCGATAGATAAATAATTTAAATCATGGAGTTTTAGAATTCCAAGACACATGCCCAAGCCATAAAGGTAGATAGCTATAACGCCCTGTCCAAAAAGGTAACAGTGTCCTAAGGTATTCACATACGAATTGACTAAGGATCGAACGATTCTATCGCACGTGCGGGCTTAAGACGAGTTAATTAACCCCAACTCACCCTTCCGTATAGTTTAAATTAAATTAAGATCCAATCGAGCATAGGCCGTAAAGCCAGTCGGTCGAGCCATACTTGGCAACTGTCCGTACGGGCTGTGTATCGCCCCAGGAAGGTTCAAAATTCCTGAAACTTTGTCAGATCCTTAGGCTCACTGGGCTTGTGGTCTCACACGGACGGCAGGCCCCAAAAATGCCCAGAAGTGGTCGAATAACGCTAGCATGCTGACACTTGCAAACTGCAAGTCGCTTGGCCAAAAGTAATAAAATTATGATTTTTTAACCTTATAACCCTGCTGCTTGAGTTTTCAAATTCGGGCGTTCCAGCCATCGGATCTCTTCTAAATTCACACCGAAAGTTGGAAATAATTTTAGGCCCGCGTCTACAAATTCTGGTTGTTGATCGCGAATCGGGTCGCTACGGCAAAATCCTGCATCCTTTTGCGATCAAACTTCACCCAACCCTTCATCGAGACATGGGGTACCTATCCCACGTGTTTAATGGGCCAGGAGGCCATCAGGACAACCCCTATAATCAGAAATGGGCCCACAGGGTCATTAGAGGAATTTCACCAAACTGCAGGGTTAACTGAATTAAATTCTAGATATAAATATCCAGCCCTTCTCTCTCAGCCCATTTTCCAGCAGCTGAGAGAGAGGGATAGAGAGAGAGAGAGAGAGAGAGAGAGAGAGAGAGAGAGAGAAAAGGGGGGCATTTCACTTACATGTGGCCCAGTGCCCAGATTTTGTCAATTTCGGCGACCTCTCCTCTCCTTCGCTGAAAATCCTGGTTAATCTCCGTCGTTGGAAGAAGAAATTTTCAACTCATCTAAGGTAATTTAGGATTTCTCACTTCATTTCCTGATTTTTCTACCACATTCAAGTAATTATTGTCCATCCAATGCAATGTAGGGCCCTAACACCTCAAGCTTGCGGACTCGGCGTCGCTAGAATCATCTCAACAACCTCCAACTAAGTTTAGGTGAAGACCATTACCTTTAGGTGGTCGGTTATCGCGCCTAAAACAAGTTTATGAACGTGGTTGGTGAATTGTTAGTGCATGTAGTTGAATTTTCATTTGGACTGCATATATAGGTTAATGGATTAGGAATTATCAAAATATTGGGAAGGGATTTGACTCTAATATCCCAAATTGTGACTTGTGCATTTACATGCTCACGTAGGGTGCAAGTATCTAAAATTCCCCAAAATTGTTGCTAGTTGATTTTTGTTTTCCTGGTTTGGTGTTAACTATGCTTAAGATAATGACATGGATTGCTGTAGAATGGTAATTAGTGGTTGATTTCCTGATTTTATGATTAATCATGTTTGGGTGAAAGCTTGAAACATTGTAAGTTGTTGATTGGTTGAGTCACTTGTTTGAATTTTCAAGTTATGGCTGAATAATGTGATGTATGATTGGCCTATAGGAAATTTATTTCAATATATAGTTGTATGGCTGTCCATTTGATCGTATAGGCTAAAATATGTCATGTTGAATTAGCAAATTAGGGTGAAATATTGTATGTTGCTGTCCTTGTAATGATCACACTGAAATCTTGCCTTCTATACTTGAATTGTATTCAAGAAATCTATATTTGTGATGCATTGTTGCATATTCCCCTTATGGATCGGCCGATTACCTGGAAGTTCTTGGACGGTCCTTGTTAGATTTGTCCCTAAGTGAATCTGACCCGACAGCTGAACCGTAGGTTGTTGGCCATAGTTGGACTACACGAGATCTTGTACTCATGCTGATTAGTTATAGTTCAACCCGTCGGGGCACATTGACTACTAGTCGACCATCCTTGTACTTAACCTTGTTTGATCATGCCTGCATGAACCCGAAGTACCCTAAGACCATCGCGCCCACTTCAAAATATAATTTATGACCCATAAAGTCTCATGAGCCAGGATGGTGGTATGGGATACTATGCCCGTGTTGTCGGCCTACGCTGGGGTGACGAGCCTCCTCGTAGTGTCCATTGAGCATTTGGACTCGTGAGCTAGGAACAGTGGTATGGGACACTGTACCCGTGTTGTCGGCCTATGTTGGGGTGACGACCTTCCTACAGTGACCGCGAGTGGGACATCTAAGTTCCAATTTGATTTCGTCCCTGTTATATTTTGTTTGGGATTGACGACCCCAGTATAGGGCTAAGGATTGCGAGAGTCACATGACTACGATCCTTGAGCCGCGCGATCAGGTTAGGGCAATAACTCCACTAAGGGTATTCTAGTTTCCTCAACTTGCTAGATGAATGGACTTAAATAATCAACATGGCTAACATGTTCCACGACATTGCATTTATATTGTTGGCGATTATGCAATCGAGGTCACTTTTGAGGGAGTGTTGTTTCATTGCGAACATCAGATGTCGTCGCTTGAGGGAGTGCTGATTTTTTGAGGAGCATGCATCATACCATAATCATGCATATGCATTAATAATAGTGTTTAGGAATCTATGTTGTTTGTTATTCATTAAATGTATCTTATGCATGATAATTCGATGTCTATTGTTAATGGTATCACTAAGTTGATCACTCACTCCCATTTTGGGATGGTGTTCTAAAACACCAACCAGAACCCGATATAGATGCAGGTACCCCGGAGCAGCACGCACTGGACGATGTCGGTGCCGACAATGACGAGGAGCGGGCGTATTACCAGGAGTTTGGCATGGCATATTAGCGAGGTGGATGTCGGCGGGACTGGGCCAGAGCCTAGGTCATTTTGTGGATTGATGTGTGTTTAAAATTAAATCCATGAATAACTGTTAAACTAAATTTATTAAGTTGATACGGTGGATGTGAATTTTAGCTGGTTAGTGGCATTTGGATCTTAATTACCTTATTAGAAATTTAATATGCTTAGATTATTTCGTCATTGCTTACTAATACCGATTAACTATATGCATTCGTGACTCATCATTGCACACGTGGCACTCGGGAATTCAGGAGCCGAGTAGCTACTCGGTCCTCAAATTTCGGGGGCATTACAATAGCATAAGGCTAGCAAAATAAGAAGGAGAGTAGCAATGGCTAACTCAACAAAGAGGAGAGTAGCAAGGGCTAACTCAACAAAAGAAGAGAGTAGCAATGGCTAACTCAACAAAGAGGAGAGTAGCAGTGGCCAGCTCAACAAAGAGGAGAGTAGCAAGGGCTAACTCAACAAAATTGGTAAAGGGCAAGGGCAAGGCTTGTATCCATCGCCTTACATAAATTAATAAATATCACACAAAATTAAAATCATACCAGGATCCTTACTCTTGCTCGAGTGGTAAACTCTTAGGAGTTTTAACACCCGGTCAAGGGTTTTAGTATCCATAGGTGGTAAAATCCCACTGCAGCATGAATGTGTGTGCGTGTGTAAAAAATAATAATAATAATAAAATAAAATCATACTATAACCATAATTCTCAAAGGATAAATAATTATTAGTGGTAAATTAAATAATTATAGAGAGAATTCACAGTAACATGGAAGCATGTAAAAGGCAAGATAAATTATATTAACTCAAATTAATGCAAGGTTAAAGGAATCTCTCACCTTAGCCTTAAATCTAAACCCTAAGTAGATATCCATGTAGGAAAGTTTCTACATAAAAAGTTTCCACATGAATCACGACATTGCTTGAGCAAGAGGGAGACACCATGCATATGGAGAAGGAATAAGGCGTATAAGCTTCTCATTCTCTTTCCTTCTTTTTCTTTTTCTTCTCTCTCTCTCTCTCCTCTCTCTCTCTCTTTCTCTCTCTCCTTGGGCGTTGGGAGATTGGATGTGTGAGAGGAAAGGGGAACACGCACCCCTTTTTAAAATGAGTGGGCGTGAGGGGTGGTTTTACATCCCACTTGGATTGGGTTTCTCCAATTTTTCATTCTGACGATATTTCTTTAAATCTAATTCATCCATTGTGTCAAGGTTGTCAAATAAAGCCCGGGGTATATGATTTTCTCTGGTGATCCAAAATTTAGATTGACCTATCTTGAAAATTCTCCTAACGTTGCCAAAACGAACTTGATCTCAATCAATGGTCCACACTTAATACTCATGACCCAATTTTGGAGAAAATGTGTAGTCAGGATAGGCAAACGGTTGGACAAAATTTGGTGGTTGATCGATGGTTATAAAAGCCTAAATATAAATTTTACCTTTTGTACCAAATTGAAGGAACTGATGTCAAGCTTCAACGGTGTATGATCATAGATCGGGGCCTAAATTTTGTACACCTCGTAGTCATATGAGACCAGAGTGTAGTATAAAATTGAGTTGCGATGGACGGAAGGAAGTAGTTAAATCGAAAATCCAAATTTATAAAGAGTCGGTAGGCCTTAAAAAGAAAACTTTGCGCCTAAGGAAAAGCCTACCAAAGTGGGGTCTTCATATTTCACACTTGATCTATATGATGGATAGTCCAAGTTATTCATATGAAGGAAAATATCCTACTACGACTACTCATGAGGTTTCTTTACTCGATGGACACCAAAATCAACAGTTAAGGGGTTGATTTGTCAACTGGGTCACTTTTGCAATGATCTAAGGGCCGGAATTTGACATGTATGGTTAATTTATGATACATTGACATGATATAAAATTTCACATCAAACGGATCGTGGGAACCATGTGATCTATAATTCATGGGTCTAAGTTAATGGCATTTTCGTAATTGTTGCTGATAAGGTCGGAGCGGTAATGTGGTACGCCTGTCGTATGTCACTGATCTGACCCTCTAGATAGTTAAGCTCGGCTCCCAGGGATCACTGCTATCAGCCATAAACCCAGGCGGCTGCTTCGTGCGCTTTGTCACACTTCTCTTTATCCAACTCATGGCGTAGGTCAAAAGCTGCCAGTGCGGCGGTTTCAGAGACGTGAGAAGGTGCCAGCTTTGAAATTATGGCGGAGTTGCAGCTGTTCTGACAGCTGCTTCATGAAATTCATGTTAGGGATGAAAGTCGGGCCGGTTCAACCCAACCGACCTTTGACCGGCCCGACATTAGGTTGGGCTTGGGCAGGATTTACTAGGTTTGGTCTCAGGCTTAGGTTATATAAACACCAACCTGATAAAACTTGGGTTGGGCTTGGGTGGAGGTCTCGGGTTGCCTGGCCCAACCCGAACCCAATCGATATATAATTGAGTGTGGATCGTCTATATTGAAGGCATGGGGAATTCCAGTTCCATGAGGTCTCATTATTTCCGATGACCCAAGCTAACAAGATACGCCGAATTTCTCTCTCCCAAATAGATTGCGTGTTACACAACATGACTTTTAAAGGAGTAGTTGTCTTATATTTTATCTTGTTTATTTAGAACAAATGAAGTTCTTTATGATAAATAATTACATATATAATTAATAAAATCAAAGGTACGAAAAACAAGACGTGTATAGAAATATAATAGACTAATGTAATAATGAAAATATTAACATGTATCCGCCCGACCAACCTGACCGAGACCGCTTGGGTCGAGAATTCCCAACCCGAAGTTGGGTTGGGTTGGGTTGGGTTAGGGTTGAGGTATAGGAACCTTGGGTTAGGCTAGGGTTGAGCACCAACCCGCCTCAACCTACCCGACTTTCAGCCCTAGTTCGTGTTGTTGTTAATCATCTCAACTTGTTCCTCGAGGGAGACAACTTGTCCTCCCTGACTGCAAGATCGTTACGTCGTCCTCGCAGGTGCAGAATCAACCTGCAATTGGGAAGAGAAGTCCCGGTGGCTGGCGGACTACTTCGTTGGTGCGAGGTTGGGGCAATAGAGGAGGTTGGAGCTCTCTTCTTCCCTTTGCCATTGTTAAGATGTGGTGGGATGAAACGACTTTCGATGTCATTCACATAGATGACGTCAAACTGTTGATGCAAAAATCTGGTTAGCCCCTTTCGGACCGTTGTGCAGGGGACCCTCCGATTCCAATGTCAGGAAAGGGATTATGTCTAGTCGAGTATTGAAGGTTTATAGGTAAAGATAGTGTGTACCTTTTACCATTAAAGGTATCTCTATTTATAGTTTTAGGAGAGGCGGTAAAGGTGGGCAGGATCCTACCTGACTCGTCAGATCTGACTCGATCGAACCGGTCGGATCTAATTCGACCTGAACCGAAAGTCAGGGTCGAGTCGGATCGAGTAAACCCACTCGGATCCGACGCCAAACTGAGTCGAGTTCGGGTCATGTAGCAACTCGATTCAATCTGATCTGGTCTGATCCGATCTGATCCGAAATGAAATCGAGTAGTATAAAGTCAGATTTTACTCTTACAAACAAAATACTTTTACCCTTCTTTTACCCAAACCCTAATCCTACCCGCAACCTGAGCCGGCTTCCTCTCCTTCCCTCCTTTCTCTCCCTCTTTCTCTCCCGATTTCCCTCCTCTCCCTCTTTCTCTCATCTCCTTTTTTCTCTCCTCCGTTCTCTCCCGGTTTCCCTTCCATTTCCTTCTTAGCACCAGAGTCTCCGGATCGGCTTGACTCAAGCCAGTCTGAATCGACCGGACAGACTCAACTTGATCTGACTCAATTTCCTTGACCGAGTAGAACTCAGTTCAGGTCAGGCCAGCAAGAAATCGGTTCGGATCGAGTCAGCCTTACTGGACTCGGTCCCGAATCGGATCAAGTTCGGGTCAGGTACTTACAAAAACCGGATCGAGTCGAGTTGGACCTAATCTGGTCCAACTCGACTCGATGCCCACCTCTAAGAGGCAGTGGCGTAGAGGAGATTTCCCTACTTGGTAGGCGCATATTGTAGAGGGATTCAGATCCCAGACTAGTAGGAGGATATCTCGAGATCCTCGACGAAGATCTCGGGTTCTAAGCGTGTTGTAGATATCCTTTGAGATCTTTGGAGGAGACCTTGGTTGGATCTCTCTTGGATAAGATCCGATTACATGAGACCAACAGAGATGTGCGATGGGAGTCCGAGTTGGCTTTGGCCGACCTGACCTAGGAGTGGTATGCCACTTTGAGCCATGCTGACCTGGGTCACATCGACCTGGGCTGTGCCAACCCGGGCCATGAGGACCTGGGTCACGCCGACCTGGACTATGCTGACCTGTCTCTTTAGTTGAGCAGAGGGACGGGATATTCCTGACGAATTCTGAAGATCTTAGACTCGTTAGAGGTTGTGCTCTTATGGGTATGTTCCTTGGTCACGGACTCTGAGTACGAAGCGGGCTCTCGACGGAGCTCCTCGTCGTCGCTTGTTTCGTTGAGCGTATAAGGTTCCGACCTGACCTTCTTCTATGGGTCGATCCCTTTCCCCCATAACATATTTCACATATTTTGAGTAAAATGGTTGGTTGTATTACAACCCGTCAGTTGTATGGTTATTAGGTCCTCTTCTCAACTAATGAATGGGGTTGAAGGTTACCAAACGAGCTTATTTAAAACAAGACTTGGAATAAAAAAAAATGATCATTAAAGTAATTCTCATTTGAAATGGCCTCATTAGATTATAGTAGAGATGCCAAACAAGCCTTACAATTCATACTTGTCTTATTAATTTCAGCACTTATACAAATTAGATTGGCGGCAAGTTCAAATTACTAGGGGCTTAAATTATTTTTTCCTTAAAATATGGTTGTTTTTTGGCTCCCCTCACATCATAATATTGGAGGCTTAATGTTGAAAGCGATGGTAGGTTAATATTTCTTTTTACTCTTGATTAAAGTATTCCCAAATTTATTTATTTATTTATTTTTTTTGGAATACTATAATCCAATACTTACTTTATGAATTGTTTTCAGCCTTCCACGTAGTTTTTTCATGGCAGGTTGAGACGGCCCTGCAAGGAAAGAAGTCATGACTGGATTGGCCCCATTGTAATGTTTATGTGAAATCAACCTAATCATAGGGGTAAAAAATGATCGCCGTTTGTGATTCAGGTAGATCACAGGATTGAAAACAATATACAGGGCAACACTCACCCTCTAAATTATTTTCCTTGATATATGGTCTACCTAAATCATAGATGGGCTTGCATTTTGCAGCATCATGCATATATTTTAGCATGACATATAATGGTTGGAGTGGATTTCATATATTCATACAGTGGGCTCAATAAAAATTAAGGGTGGACATCTATTTTCGAACTTGTGTTCTTTTGGTGTCTCTTTTAAATTATAGTCTCTTGATTTTGTTTCTATCTCTAGGCCTAATGTGGAATTGCAAATCTAGTGGTCATATTTGATCTCACGTACAAATCACAACAGACTCCATCAAACATCAAGGGTGAGCATCCCTCTCTTAACTGGACACGGATTGCTTGGTTAGATTTTCATACTTTTTTCTTCTTCTTTTTCCACACAGTCCATCCATCTTGCCTGGTCATTTTTTGGCCATGATACCAAAAATAAAGTATATTCAAAAGGCAAGAAACAATGAGGTTAATGATGTCCACTTTCTCAAGCCTACAGTGATGCTTATATGATATCCAACTAGTAGATAAGGTTATGTAAATCACGATGAAGGGAAAACACAAATATCAACTTAATCAAAAACTCATGTGAGTCGTAAGAAATTTTCAATTGTAAACTTAAAACCATTAGTTATGGTATGTCCCACTCGAGCTTTGTAGGTATATGCTTAATTTATGATCTCATGAATTAAAAAGAACTAGCAAAACAAATGGATAGTAAGTATAAATACACATATCACGGTGAGTCCTATCACCACTGGGGTTAGTGGTGGCAAGGTAATGCAGGGGCATTTCATACCCGGTTCAAGTGGGGTAGCCTGCGGGATGTGGGGATATACTTGGGGTGGGACGACCCATATGATTTGAGGCCCATGAGCCTATGAGGGGATTCGACCGAGGTTCTAATTTATGAAATATAAAGCCTAGGCTATGAGATAAAATGATCAATTCGCTATGCTTTAGTAAATCGAGCTTTTAGAGTAGATGGTTAATTGTTCTGTATCAAATTAGTACTAGAGCATCGTGATTCAATTTAAAGATCAGATATTCTAAAAGTTAATTTAAATGAAAAATAAGTTTTTACGTCATTTTGGCTGAATTACATAACATATAATGAAGAAATTATTTACCTAAGTTGTTCTTTATGATATTAATAATACAAATATGTGGGATCTGACGCCGCGGGATCAGACGAGTAAACAACGTTTGAATTGACTTTAGTCGTCCAAAGGCCATGGGTTGTAATAATATCACGGATTACTCTTTCCACCCTTCCGCCGGGTCATTTTTAAAAATCAATGAGTGAAATTTCAGTTTTGCTTCAAATGTTCAATACAGTGACGGTACAGTGGGATACGTGGGTGCATCGAAACCCTATTATTTTTGGTCCAGTGTGATACTTGTGGCACCATGTGAAAATGTATTGCGTGTAAGTTTGATCAAAAGCATCTGTGGCCCCCAATAAGATTTTAATGGTGGACGTTCAAGCACTGTTTCCTGTGGCGTGGACCTCCTGATCTTGGATCTGCCTCGTGCTTAGGCGCAAGCACTAAGATGAGCTGGCGAAACGGATGGACGGAGTAGATTTAGTGCATACATCATGATGGACCCCACAGAACTTAGGAGTGCAGGAATCCCCCGTAGCTCCCGTGAAACAGGTTCCGACGTGGCGACGGGTGACTTCCCATTTTTTATTTCCCGCGCTCTGCCCACACCTGTGGCTGACATCGGCACCGGTGAGAGAGAGAGTGGGAAAGAGGGAGAGGCGAAGCGATGTGTGGAAGAGCTCGTTGTACTCTAAGGCCGGAGGAAGTCCGTAGGGCCTGCGGCATTGACGATTCATCAATCCCCACCGTTGAAACGGAACGGTTTGCACTACTTCTCTCCTCCTATCCTATACCCTGCCCTAATCTCATCTCCTTCTCTTCTCCATCGCAGCAGATCCTTTCCTATACACAGATTATCATCAGTCTTCGCAGAGATTGCTATTCCAACATCAACAGCTACTTCCGCACCTCCGTACAACATCCGTTCAGTGCGTAAGGTGGGCCGCACCATTCAGATAGCTCGGCGCAAGAATCAGGGCCGTCTACTCATCAGTCGGGCCACCCTGCACAAAAGAAAATGAATCTTTCAACATAACATGGCCGATGAGTGGACCAGACTGATGTTTTCGCCTGGTCATCAGATGGTCGAACCCTCCATATGCATGGCTCAGATTTACTACTACATGTGGGGCTGTCAAACCCCCATCCTCTTTTCGTTTCTGGACAGAACCCATTCTATGTGTTAATCCACTGGATGTTTGGTAGCACCACACACTTCTACACGTAGCTTCATGTGCTATCCTGGACATTTGTATCACATCAGAGCCGTATATCAGGTGTTAACTGATGGGTTTTTTTTGACCTGTCGATGCGCAAGTCCTTTCGCAACTGGGATGCGCAAGTCCTTTCGCAACTAGGATGCGCAAAGTCCTTTCGCAACTGGGATGCGCAAAGTCCTTTCGCAACTAGGATGCGGAAAGGAGTTTCCTAAAACTATAAAAAGGGTTTTTCTAAGGTATGTTGTGTGAAGAAAACAGCAAGGGGTTTCCTAAAGCTTTGCAAGGGATTTGCTAAAGGGTTTAGGGCTATCAAAGGTGAGAGAGAGGGAGAAAGAGAGAGAGGAAGCTTATAGAAGGGAGGTTCTGCTCGTGGAGGTTCTCTACTGTGCAATCTACATCTCAGCGCTTCTATGTCCTCGTAATCGGTTAGATCTCTCCGTTTTCTCTATTTCTCTTATTGTTTATCACTCCTGCGTGAGTGAAGAAGGTTGTAAACGTTCTACTTCATAGTGGATTGTTGATCTGGACGAGGTCCCGTGGTTTTTACCTCTTTGAGGGTTTTCCACGTAAAATTCTCTTGTGTGGTGTGTGATTGATGCATTGATTTTTTTCATTGCTTTATTATCCATAATTCTGGTTTGTTCTGGAGGCTAGATCCTAAGGTTTTGTGTAAGGCTCCCAACAAAGTGGTATCAAGCTAAGTTCATTGAACGGGTAGGATCGGTTTTGAATTATGGAAGGTGGCTCAAGGATGATCAGCCTCAATGGTTCTAACTGGACCATATGGAAGGCTAAGATGGAGGACTTGCTTTATTGCAAGGACCTATATTCTCCAATCTCAGGCATATCAGCAAAATCCAAGGATATGACTGATGATGATTGGAAGAAGATGGACCGAAAGGCGGTGGGGTTTATTAGACAATGGTTGGATGATTCGGTGTTCCACCATGTGTCTATGGAAACCTCAGCCGCTAGCCTATGGCTAAAATTACAAGGGCTGTATGAGAGGAAGACAGTCGGTAATAAGATATTTCTGATAAGGCGACTTGTGAATCTCAAGTTCAAGGATGGTGGTTCTGTGGCCGAGCATATGAATGAGGTCAGTAATATAGTGAACCAACTCACCTCTATGAAGATGGTCCTGGATGATGAATTGCAGGCTTTACTATTGCTTAGTTCATTGCCTGACAGTTGGGAGACATTGGTGGTGTCTCTAAGTAACTCCGCGCCAGACGGAAAGATATCCATGGAACAGGTAACCAGTTGTCTCTTCAATGAGGAGACAAGGAGGAAGTCTCAGGGGTCTACTCAGCAAGAGGCTCTTGTGACGCAGGAACGGGGGAGAGGAAAGAACAGGAAGGGCGGGAAGGCCCGAGATAAATCAAGAGGCAAGTCGAGCAACAGAAAAGATGTTGAATGCTGGAATTGTGGCAAGAAGGGCCACTATAAGCATGAATGTCGTAAGAACGACAAGAAAGGAAAAGGAAGGAAGATGAATCAGATTCCACTGCGGTCGCTTCAGATGGCGACGTTGTAGTTATTCTTTCAGCAGATCATGATGTATGTCTCACAGATACGAGTCAGGACACCGATTGGGTGATTGACTCGGGAGCTTCTTTTCATGCGACTCCACACAGGGACTTCTTCACAAGCTACAAGTCAGGTGACTTAGGACTGTGAGGATGGAAATTCTGGCGTATCAAAGATCGTGGGAGTTGGTGATATTTGTGTGAAAACTGATGTGGGCTGCACATTGGTTCTCAGGGATGTGAGGCATATCCCAGACCTTCGCCTCAACTTGATGTCGACGGGAAGGTTGGATGATGATGGCTATGAAAGCCGGTTCGCTGGTGGGCGCTGGAAGCTCATCAAGGGTTCGTTGATCGCAGCCAGAGGAAAGAAGTGTTGCACCCTGTACAAGGCAAGTGTCAGTGTATGCAAGGGTGGGTTGAACGCAGCGGAAGATTCAGCTATTGACATGTGGCACAGGCGTCTAGGCCACATGAGTGAAAAAGGGCTTCAGGTACTAGCAAAGAAGCAGCTCCTTCCAGACGTGACAGGTATGCCTCTTAAAACCTGTCTTGATTGTTTATCAGGGAAACAGCATAGAGTTTCATTCGTTAAAACTGCTTCTCATGTTAATAAAGTGCATGCATTAGATTTGGTTTATCTGATGTTTGTGGTCCTATGAGGACAAAAACCTTGGGTGGGGCATTGTATTTTGTTACTTTTATAGATGATGCATCTAGGAGGGTTTGGGTTTATGCTTTAAATCCAAGGACGAGGTCTTTGGTGTGTTTAAATTGTTTCATGCTATGGTCGAGAGAGAGACAGGTAGACCATTGAAGTGCATCCGCACTGACAATGGTGGTGAATACATTGGCGACTTTCACGAGTACTGCAAGTCCCGGGTATACGGCATGAACAGACGGTTCCCAAGACCCCCAGCATAATGGTGTAGCTGAGCGAATGAATCGCACCATTGTTGAGAGAATCAGATGCATGTTATCCCATGCGAAGTTGCCCAAGACGTTCTGGGGAGAAGCAATGCGCACGGCGGTGTATTTGATAAACAGGTCTCCATCAGCCCCGTTGAATGGAGAAGTACCTGAGAAGGTGTGGACTGGACATGATCCATCGTACAGTCATCTCAGGGTGTTTGGATGCAGGGCATCCGTTCACGTACCAAAGGACGAGAGGTCCAAGCTCGATATGAAGATCAGGCAGTGTGTGTTCTTAGGGTACGGTGATGAAAAATTCGGTTACAGGTTATGGGATCCGACCGAGAAGAAGCTCGTCAGGAGCAGAGATGTGGTTTTCTTTGAAGATCAGTGTATCGAAGACATTGGTAAGCCAGAGAAGAACCAGCCTAGTTCAGGTGAGCTAGAGGACATGGATCCGATTACTCCTCCCGTGGTGCCTGATGACGGGGGAGTACAGCAAGGTGCAGAGGACGAGGGAGTTCCTTCAGAAGATGGACCAGGGGAGCAGCCCCCACTTGATCCACCTGTTGAGCCACAGGTGAGGAGGTCATCTAGGGACAGACAGCCGTCCAAGAGGTACTCGCCGCATGAGTACATTATGCTAACCGATGGGGGAGAGCAAGAAGATTATTCTGAGACCCTAGCCGACGAGCATAAGGGGGAGTGGTTGAAAGCTATGCAAGAGAAGATGGAATCCTTGCATAAGAACCACACCTATGACATGGTGAAATTGCCTAAGGGAAAAAAAGCTCTGAGCAACAAGTGGGTGTTCAGAAAGAAGATTGAGCAGAAGAATTCACAAACGAGGTTCAATGCCAAACTTGTAGTGAAAGGTTTGGTCAGAGGAAAGGTATAGACTTCGAGGAGATATTCTCACCAGTGGTGAAGATGACATCCATACGGGTGTTGCTTGGGTTGGCGGCTAGCATGGATCTGGAGATAGAGCAGTTAGATGTTAAAACTGCCTTTCTCCATGGTGACCTGGAAGAAGAGATCTACATGCACCAACCAGAGGGGTTCGAAGTCAAGGGCAAGAGCATATGGTGTGTAGGCTGAGGAAGAGCTTGTATGGGCTGAAACAAGCTCCACGGCAATGGTACAAGAAGTTCGATTCGTTCATGTTACAGCATGGGTATGACAGAACGGAGTCGGACCACTGTGTGTTCACGCGTAAGTTCTCAGACGGTGATTTCTTAGTTCTGCTGTTATGTTGATGACATGCTCATCATGGGAAAAGACATCAAAAAGATTGACAGGCTGAAACAGGAGTTGGGCAAGTCTTTTGCGATGAAAGACTTGGGCCCGCTAGACAGATCCTAGGAATGGAGATAACCCGTGACAGAAGCAGCAGGAAGCTTTGGCTGTCACAAGAGCGGTATATTGAGAAAGTCCTAGAGCGGTTCAATATAATGCAGCGAAGCCGGTCAGTACTCCACTGGATGGTCACTTCAGATTGAGCGACAGACAGTGTCCCAAGACGAAGAAAGAGGTGGAAGAGATGCAGAAGATACCCTACGCGTCAGCTGTAGGAAGTTTGATGTATGCTATGGTGTGTACACGCCCAGACATAGCATATGCGGTTGGTGTTGTCAGCCGGTATCTGCCAATCCTGGCAAAGAGCATTGGGCAGCGCGTGAAATGGATACTGCGGTATCTAAGAGGCTCATCCAGGTTGAGCCTATGCTATGGTGACGGTAAACCTGTGTTAGAGGGCTACACAGATGCAGATATGGCAGGTGACATAGACTCAGGAAGTCTACATCGGGTTCATGTTCACGTTTGCAGGGGGAGCGGTCTCCTGGCAGAGCAAGCTACAGAAGGTCGTAGCATTGTCGACGACAGAGGCCGAGTACATTGCAGTCACAGAGGCATGTAAAGAGATGCTTTGGATGAAGAGGTTCCTACAGGAACTTAGCCTAAAGCAGGAGGAGCACGTGGTCTATTGCGATAGTCAGAGTGCTATACACTTGAGCAAGAATCCGAGTCAGCATTCCAAGTCGAAGCACATAGAGGTTCGGTATCACTGGATCAGGGATACTTTGGAACAGAAGATGTTACAGCTTGAGAAGGTCCACACGGACGATAATGGGTCAGATATGATGACCAAGGCTTTGCTCAAGGGCAAGTTTGAGGTTTGTAGAAACCTGGCTGGCTTAAAGAAGGTGAATCCCTCCTGGGTCAAAAAGGGGGAGATTTGATGGGTTTTTTTTGACCCGTCGATGCGCAAGTCCTTTCGCAACTGGGATGCGCAAGTCTTTTCGCAACTGGGATGCGCAAAGTCCTTTCGCAACTAGGATGCGGAAAGGAGTTTCCTAAAACTATAAAAAGGGGTCCGTAGGATTTTTCTAAGTATGTTGTGTGAAGAAACAAGCAAGAGGGTTTCCTAAAGCTTTGCAAGGGATTTGCTAAAGGGTTTAGGGCTATCAAAGGTGAGAGAGAGGGAGAAAGAGAGAGAGGAAGCTTATAGAAGGGAGGTTCTGCTCGTGGAGGTTCTCTACTGTGCAATCTACATCTCAGCGCTTCTATGTCCTCGTAATCGGTTAGATCTCTCCGTTTTCTCTATTTCTCTTATTGTTTATCCACTCCTGCGTGAGTGAAGAAGGTTGTAAACGTTCTACTTCATAGTGGATTGTTGATCTGGACGAGGTCCCGTGGTTTTTACCTCTTTGAGGGTTTTCCACGTAAAATTCTCTTGTGTGGTGTGTGATTGATGCATTGATTATTTTCATTGCTTTATTATCCATAATTCTGGTTTGTTCTGGAGAGCTAGATCCTAAGGTTTTGTGTAAGGCTCCCAACATTAACCACTGTGGAGATGCTTTGGCCAAAAAATCAAAACAATCAACTACTAGGTAGGCTAGAATTTTAAGAAACTAATGGACGGTCTAAAAAAATTTGGAGTGTTTTTAGTTTTGTAGCTTGTTTATGTATGTCAGATGGACACGGATTGCGTTCTGATACTGCGAGTAGCAATGTTGCTATTGGACGATGTTCTCTGGATTTATGTGTTTTATTCATGCCTATCGACGTCATTCATCCATTTTGATTATTATTTTAGGGCATGAGGCCAAAAATGAGGCAGATCGAAATCTCAGGTGGACCACATCATAGGAAACAGTGGTGATTGAACACCCACCATTAAAAAATTCCTAGGGCCCACTTTAATATTTATTTGCCATCCAACTTGTTGATAAGGTCAGACAGACCTGGATGAAGGGAAAATGCAAATATCAGCTTGATCCAAAACTTTTTGTGGCCCCCAAGAAGTTTTTAATGGAGGGCATTCAATCACCACAGTTTCCTGTAGTGCGCGGTCCACCTGAGATTTGGTTCTGCCTCATTTTTGGGCTCATGCCCTAAAATGAGCTGGAAAAATGGATGGGTGGCGTGGATAAAAAACATACATCATGGTGTGGCCCACAGAGCACCATCTAGTAGTGAGTGGCAGTGTCACTATGCAATCCGCTTTCATGTCAGATCATCCACGAGGTAGGTCCCACCTGGTACATGGTTTGGATGATGTGCTCTCATCTGTGGTGGATTGGCCATGCCCCAACAATCTCTCCTATTGAATGATGTTAATCATTGACTTGTTGGCCTGTTTTGTCTTTATTATTTTTCTACTTCTATTTGTTAGGGGTGGAAATGGGTCATGTCTAGGGTGGATTGGGGTCAGCCCGTGCCCAACCCTTTTATGAAACAGGTAAATTATTTCCGGCCTGAACCCTGCCCTGGACCCATTACCCAGTCCCAGAGGCGTGACCAACCCACTTAAAATTCACTAAGCTGGCCCCAACCCAACCCATTGAATAGTGTTGGGCTTGATTCTACCTCTACCTGAACCAATGTTAATTGGATTGTGGCAAAGGCAGTAAGGGAGTGTTACAACCTTTGAGGGGTATAGGAATTTTTAATATTTAGTCTTGGATTTGGGTTCTGGTCATTTGGCCCACCCATTGATAACCAGTACATCAGGGTTGGGGAGGGTAGGTTTCAATCTGAGCCCAACCATTGATAACCTGTACTTAAATAGACATAGTTTGCTGCCCTGAGGCGACATGCTACCCATTAAGCATCGCCTGAAGTGGATCGTGCCAGTTGACTCACAAGCCAACTTGAACTACTGCCACCCTACTTGCAAGCCACTGCTCAACTGGCTAGGGTCGTCTTGTTATGGATATTTGTAGGTATGGTCCATCTCATATGGGGCTGCAGATAAAGCCTGAACATATGAAAGTGGGCACAGGTGCATGGTTGATGTGCCCAACATTATTTTGCTTGTCCAAGTACTGCTAGTTAACTCATGGAATATTTAGTTATTTGGTTATTTTGTTATCATTACGAGTGGAAATTTTCCAACTAACAAACTTAGCTTTTTTCTTGTTTTCTATTGGTATGTTCGTGGAAGCTAATAGCCATTTGTGTTGAGATGAATTTTTTATTCCAACAAAACTCTTTTACCACTAAAATAGACCATTTTGGAAATGTTAATGCCATTTTTGTGCAGCTTGAACTTCGCTTTTGGCAACCAATAGTTTGTTTGGTTGCAGGTACCGTCCATCTTTCAATGTTTCTCCTGGAGCCTACGTGCCTGTTGTTCGAAAAGAGAATGGGTCTGTCAAAGGGGCTGTTCTTCATTGCATGAAATGGGGACTAATTCCCAGTTTCACCAAGAAAATTGAGAAACCTGATCACTTTAGGATGGTATTACCTTTTTTGGTCTTCTATTTACATGAACTTGGGATGTGATTGAAAGTTTTTCATTTCTACATGCCCTGTATGGTCTATGAGACGAGAAACGAATCTCTGTGAATTTGTTGCTGTAATGTAGAAGCCACAGAGAGAACCCAGAAGGATTTTCTTTTGGATCCATACAAAATAAGAAATTGGGAAATACCAAAATTCCACTAACTCTTGTGTGTAACCTACCTGTAGGAAGGAAAATGAGATGGAATGCAATATACTAATGAGTTATAATAGGCGTACGTTGACAGCATTTGATTACACAAGGAATCCCAATAAGAATGTGAGACCATTAGTGCCTCATTTGAAAGCATGGGGAACTTGTCATCATCTACTTTGCAAGAGGTTCCATTTGGTTGTAGATAGCATGAAATATGCCATTGTTATTGTTTACTGAGGCCGAGGAGTGAAATTTTACCAAGTTCTGCAATAAATTTTTACAATCTATGTGCCCGTATATGGATACCAATATGGGGAGCAGGGAAACAAGTTTTGCTTTCCCAAAATCCAGAGCACTAATACAGATAAGGGTAACCCAACCATAACATAATATTTGTAAAAGTATTATGGTTTGTAATTGAATAAATTTGCACTGTACTATTAAGTTTTGTTTGTTCAGACAAGTATGTGTGTGTGTGTGTGTGTGTGTGTATATATATTGTATTCTTCAATACATGCTAGTTCAATGAAATTATTAATGTTGACAAAATCCTTCTGATAAGCTTCTCTGTGATACTTCTGTGCTTTTTTTAAAAATGACAAATAAATATGGACGTTGTTACTAGTTCAGAAATAGGGAACCTAGCACAACATGAAACAGTTTAGCTGAACGATTGGAGTATCCATGAAGTGTCTTATCAGTACTGTCACCATATTATGTTGATACTATATGCTGTGCATATATACCTACCAGGTTATTTAAGTTCATTGCAGGAGAAAATCATGATATTTCATAGAAAATAATGAAGTTTCTCAGACCCACATAGGCAGGGAGGTGAATAATTTGGCTGATGCCTTGGCTAAGAGTGATGTTTCTTGATCATCTCTTTGTATAGGGAACCCATTCTCTATCTTTTCTTGAAAATTTAAATAAAATGTTTTATTAATACTGTAAAAACTAATTATATTCAGCACAATTAAATTGGATGACCTCTATATGACACAACAACCTTCCAACTTCTTCCATCATCAATCCAAGTCCCTTTAGGTCTTTCCTTCATCTTAGTGTTCCCTCTTCTGCCTTGCATGTAAATGAAAATGTTTGTTGTTATTCAAGTTCAGTTGAATTTGATGCTTCTCTTTGGACAAACTTATACCATGCAATTGTCATTGTATAAAAAAGACCTTTATTGTCTTGATTTACTCATGAATTGCAGTTCAATGCTCGGTCCGAATCGATATGTGAGAAACCATCTTTTCGCCGTCTTGTTCCTAATAACCGTTGCCTTGTGGCAGTGGATGGGTATGTTTCATTTTATATATTTTTATTAATAAGTTCTCTGCTCATGCATCATATTGTGGATCGCTTCATATTGTTCATTTGGGGGCACTTCTAGAATTAATTCTTTTTTGATAAGCTAAAGCATATTGATGCCTTTAATTATTGATAAGCTAGTTTTGAGATTTAATTATTCCTTTTTTTTTTACTGTTTACACTCTAGAAGATTCACCAACCATGTCGTGTTGAAAATTGAAGTTTAGCTTTATAGGGCCACTTTGTTTGTTGTGGATATGGTGATGGATGGCATACTGTTGAAACCAAAAGTGTAACTTGGTTGACATTGTTACCCCTTACATGTCAATGAAGAATTGGAGTTCGCTCATGGATGCATTAGTGGAGTTGTTGCGATTATACTAAGATGCATACAGCCGGCTTCCCTTGCATGGTTGGCAATCTACTGTTGACATCTCAGGTTTTGCACACGTCTTGATTAAAGGAAGTCTTACATGCACGTAATATGTTAATAACTCTAGGATAAGTAGTTCCCCGTAGTTATCAAGTCTTGCATGTGAAGGAGAAAAACAACATTTCCATTCATTTAATTGATCTCTTGGAGCAGCATATGCTGTATCTGACATTGAAGGACAAAACACATACAACCATCGCCGAACATAAATTGTATGTCTCAAAATTAAAATGAGTATGATTAAACCATAGTTACTTGAAATTCAGTTTGACCAATTGGAGTTTGAATTCATTGTTCAATACTTCATGAAATTTCTTAATTCGCAAAGGTAGGCTCATTTAGTTTGTTTTCCAATTCACTTGATTTACAGTTTTTTGTTCATTAGAGTAATTCACCGCTCTGGTCCAACAAAATTTCATCTAATTCGGACCATTCACTATTTTACATTTAATCATCCATTTGATATTCATCAATTTGATGGTTAGGTTTGCTTGATCAATCTGATTTTTGGAGATACGCTGCTTCCAAAATGTACCCCACAATTTGGATGGCCTGGATAACCATACATGAGTGCCACATGTGTGGGTGGATGGGTCAGCGCTAATTTTAAAACATTGTTTAAGAAGTCTAGTCCATGATTTAAGTTGGTTCTTAAGGTTTGGTGAGGTCACATGTATATGCAAGAGAGCCGATCTTCATGCCAACCCATGTGCCAACATGGCATTAATGTGGGAGTCCAAGTAGTCGTTCCAGTGGATCTCACCATGTAGGTGCCATTGCTGAAAAATAAATTCTGTCAACTCGTCGAACACACCATCAAGTGAGAAACAAAAAAGGCTGTCGAAAGACTTGGCAAACATTTTTAGCCTCTCACTTGTTTTATAACCTGTAGGTCCATTGGTTTGTGAACCAGCCCTGTTTTTGGTCAATGGCATGTACCTGGTGGGACCCATCTGATGGACGGAGTGGATCGTCACACTATTGCTACATGTTAGTGTCTCTGCTGCACACTTAAGTGGACTTAGCAAACCTCTCTTTTCCTTCATCTAGTGTGTGATTCCTTTTGGAGGAAAACCTTGATACAGTCATACAGAAGCACCATTAGATTCTGCATGTGGCATATAAATTACACAAATTCATTATCATCATCATCATCAAAGCCTTATTCCAACTAACTGGGTCAGCCACACAAACCTTGTTACTCCTGTTGTCATGATTTACGATAGAAGTTGTGGCAAAAGTTTCATGCCTTCTGCCAACCTGATGCAATCCCTCCTTTGTCCGGGCTTGAGACTGGCAATGAGAGCACAAAAATCCCCCAGGTGCTACCTAATAATCAATTACATGGGTTGGTTAAAATCATTGAGTTATAAATTATGCAAATTGAACTGTCAAAATCTTGATTGTCAATTTAAATGGGTTGTTAACTGAAATGTATATTGATTGAGTTACAGAACCCAATGTTTTAAATATCTTTATCGCGTAATGTATCACACCCTTGGGATATGGATACATATCGGTTATCGCATGGGATATATCGGTTGTATCGCATAATTTATCGTTGATGTTGGGAAACATGGGAACATTGGGAAATTGGTCGAATTTTTCAATGAAACTTCAGGGATAGTTGAAAATGACATCAATACACACTTAGAAATCAAAACATTACAAATAAAAGTGCACATCATAAGGGTTTCCTTTGTATGGGGTCATAATATATGCACTTTCCAATTGAACTTATGGAAGTATATTCAAACTCTATTCATATAATTTGTAAACGTAAGAAGCCATGTATGAAAACCCAAGCAATACATTCAAAAGCAAAAGAAGAATCACTAAATGAAGTTACATACTTGTTTAATTTTGTGTTTGGATACAAAGATTGCAACTGATTTGTGAGAAATTGAGAAATTTAGATTTTTCTCAATTTTCCACAACTTAACCCATCTCCCCCAAATCTTGAAATCGAAGTTCCAATGATTTTTCATGGAAAACATGAAGAATCATAGATTTGTAAGCATTTGTCACCGGTTTAAAGTGATTTACAACAAAACCAGGGATCAAAAATTAAAAATGCTCACCGGATCGAATAGGTGGGATATATCGATACTACCTGTGCGTTTTGTATCTCACAGTTGAGATACAAGATATATTGTGGGATATATTGGCTGATATTGTCGATATTTAAAACACCGACAGAACCTGAAGATTCATAAACATTTGGAAGATGTTGAACTGAACAATAGCTATTCCTAATTCAGTAAATAGGTGAATACAAATAAGAGATTCGGATCATTCAAACAATCCGATTTTTGCGTCAGGATATCTCTATAGTGGGTCTTGCAATTTGAATGCTTTATTTTGTGTTTACCTTTTTGGTATGTCTAAAGTTTCTAAATGCATGTCTATCAACCACCACTCTGCCAAAGTATCAAACAATTCATTATCTTCTTCTTTTTCTTTTCTTCAAAGAAAAAGAAGGCCACAATCCATTAGTTGCCGGAGTTTCATATCTAACATTTTAAACCAATCACCAACAACAATTGGTTCGGAGTTGCACATCCATCATTTCCAAATAACACAAACTAACATAATTTGAATTGTGCATTTCCATGAGCTATACCTGAGTGTGGAATCAAGCTACAACGATTCTAATCAATCGGAATTATTGAATCAAATCAGTTCGAATTGTGAATTAGGTCACTTGAAGTGATTCATTGTTCTACTGTTTAAAAAAAAAAACTGATTCATAGTTAGAGCTTACATCCAATGAATTAGGCAACTACGGATTAAACAATCCTCACATCTATTGCAAAATGATACACTAATATTGTCATTAAGAAGATGGATCCATTAGCCTTGGCTTGCTAATGAGGTAAGCAAACTGACATTCTCCAATGCTCTTCATGAGCAAGTTGACAGTCTATGATGTAGGGCATGAAATTCAAGTATGATGTGCAAGATTTTCAGGCTTTAGATCACACTAGTTCAGAAACAATTACACAAAATTCCACATCCCACACAAAAGTTCAAACACTCACCAAATAGGAATCAAAGGAGGGTAAATTCATCCACACATGCACAAAAATAATTCCCCAATCCAAGGGGTTCACAGATTTCAATTCGGGGAACCCTAAGGTTGAAGAAAGGGCATAAAATTGAGGATTTGAATAATTTAGGGTTAGGGTTAGGAATTTTGGGTGAAAGGGGTGAAAGAGAGAAGAGAGACGAACCGGAGAAGTACTGCACGTGTGGACAACAGCAATGACCCAGACGCACGTGTATGTGATCCTGACCGCATGTGTGTGGGGCCCACTTCAGAAAAAGGCCACCTTGGCTCTGGTCGGCCAGGGATGGACTCCAAAACCCCCAAATTTCAGCCCGATCTGATGCACGGTTTGTGCGTGGTTTTCCGCCGAAGTTTCAGCCCTCCTGCAGGGCTAGATTCTGGAAATTTGGTATAAGAGAAAAACTGCCGCAATAGAGGATGAATTTGAAGCGTAGATGATTGTAGGGGAAGAGAAATATGGATGAAAGAAGGTGGGGGCGAATCGGGATAGGTGTGGCTTCGCACCATGGTAGTCAGCCCTTCGAGGAAGGGAGGGTTTTGCACCCAATTGAATCTCCACAACTTAGAAATTTAGAGAAGTAGAAAAAACGCAACAATTTTATTAATCTTCATTGAGAAAAAAAAGACTACAAGGGGTGCCTATTTATAATAAAACCCTATACCCCAAAACTTGTGCCATGTGCGCAACCTATTAGTTGGAGACGAAGTAATAAAAAATAACAACTAATCAAAGCAATGTAAACTGTCCATGATACTCCTAATAACAATAATAAGCGAAATCCAAAGTACTAGATTAATCAGAATAGTGGGCCACGATTATGAGAACCCATGGTGGGATTCACATGATTATCGGGTCTACTCCAACGAACCAAAACGCAGTCCTCTAACTAGGAGGCCCTCTCTGGACGTCGTCATCGATCCGGATCAATGGCGGGGTCCTCCTCCTCCTTGCGTACATGCGTAGGGGGGCGTGCGTGCGCGCGTGATGTTCCCATCAGTCTAGTACTTGTCCTCGGTGTGAAATATAAAGATCTCTTGTAGTTGCTTTGTTCAAAAGAAAGTGTCAGCCAACATCAATATGTTTAGTTCTTTCACAAGAGGCTGGATTTGCTATATTGTTAATTGTACTTTGATTGTCTTAAAATATAGCCATTGGATCACCTTGATAGGAGCTATTTTGGGTGCACTGGATATCTTGGTGTCCAAATGTCAAGCATTTTATTTATCGGAATGTATGTAAAAATTTGAAATTAATGCTAGATGTTACTTGCCTCGGCAAGTGATAGCTTAGTGTGTCAAGCGCAGCTTTGAAATTTACTTGTTTTTATCTTTTCCAAAAGCTGTCATGTCTCTTGTTCTCCCTAACTCCTCGAGTTTTTGGGATTGAGAAGGGTTGGAATAGGTTTGAGATCAGTGATCAAGATATCGCTATCTTCCACATTTAGCGGATGAAGATCAAATGAATATTAGGAGATTTATGTCGGCATATATCTATGATTTGCAAAGAAAGTTGGCTATGTTGATATACTTTTTGTTTCTTCTGGAGGGAAATGACCAAATCCTGATTTTCATAAATGTATGCGGTTTGCAGATGGATGAGTGGCAACATGAGGAAGGATGGAAATTAGAAATGCATGCATCAGTGGGAAATTGGGAGTAGTACCAATAGGTAATAAGATGCGGGAAAGGAGACTTGGTTTGGTTGTGTGCAATGGAGACCAAGAACCGTGCTGGTTAGAAGTGAGTTGGTACTAGTTGAAGGCTTTTAAAGGGAAAGGCGAAGGCCCAAAAGGATGTAGATGGAGGTAGTAAGAAAAGACTCAATGACATATGGTCTAGTTGAAGGTCTAGCCCTTGATAAAGTGGAATGGCAGAACATGTTTCGTGTAGATGACCCCGATCAATTGGGATAAGGTTTAGATGATGATCATGATGATTTGTGGATTGCAAATCGTTAATTTGCAAACAAATTGGAAGCATGCCAAGTATTTGGGACATAGCTTGAGAGCATATTTTCAACTTTGAGGTTTCTAGACGTTACTCTGGGTATAGATTCAATGTCGGAAAGATTGGGACGTGATCCCTATCTTGATTTGTTGTTGGTGGAAATTGCAACAATAGTTTTTATTTTTGCCAAATAAAATAAAAACGGTGGGGTTGTATCGCCATAGATGCATCTCTACAAGCTCGATAATCCTTGACCATATGCTTCTGGCTTCATGATTGCACAACAATGAACGCTTGTGGGGTGCAATTGCCCAGACAACAACATGGCCATGATAAAAGTAAAACTATTAAGGTTCATCCCATATAATTAGTGGTTTTTGGGGTTAATCGTGGTGCTTTGCTAGAGTGCAAAGCCTTTCAATGCACAAACATGAATTTCCTGTTAGTGTCATTGCCATGCAGGCTTGATGATTGCTCTTTGGGTGAAATCTAAAACGATCTAGATTGCCGAATCTATCCAGGGAATGGTCATATGTTCTACACTGTATGTGGGGCCCATAGTTAGTGGTTCACGTGATCCTCCTGTTCAGATGCGTGGATATTTGGGCAGACCGTCAAAATTTCTGTGTCTTTGGCCTGCATCTAGATGGTCCAAAACGTTGCCTCATGGATCAATAATGACGATCCCCATTCAATGCTTTGAAAACACAAGCCTTTGATTAGAAAGATTGCAGACCATCTGAAAAATTAACAATGGAGTTTGACTTGGCCATGCCATGGCTTGTCCATATGTACGAGGGAACAACAACAAATGGACCGCTTTTGGAGAGACGAGTTTCCAATTATTGTAGGCTTATACCAGGGGTCGACATTACGCTTGTATCTGTTGCATTGGTTATAGATGAGTTAATGAGGCATTTACAAGAAAAGGTACTTGGTGTATGTTGTTTGTAGATGAAATAATTTTTTATCGATGAGATAGGGGAGGGTGTGAACACAGCCATAATTATGGAAGGATGCTTTAGAATTATAGGTTTTAGAATTAGTTAAACTAAAATAGAGTCAAAGGAATGCAATTTTAGTAACAATAGGAGTAGGAATGAGGAATTAGTTAAGATTATTGATCAAGAAGTACCCTAAAGTGACCATTTTTGATATCTTTGGTCAATAGTTCGTGCGAGTCAAGAGATTGAGAAGGATTTTGCTCATATAATTCAAGGTGGGTGGAAGAAGTGAACATGTGCCTCTGGAGTTCTATGTGATTGCCTTTAACCAATCAAACTAAAAGAGATATAGAATGTGGTGTAGTTAAGGAACAACTTGTGTATAGGATGAGTGTAGCTGAACTGAGGATGTTGAGATGGAAGAGTGGTAAGACAATGATAGAATTAGAAATGAATGTGTTTGAGGAAACTTAGGAGTAGGAACAATACGTAACAAGAGGGGGAATTTTAACTTAAATGGTTTGGTCATATTCATCGAAGACCAAGACTGTGCCAGTTAGGAGTGAGTTGGCTCATGTTGAAGGCTCTAAAAGGGCAAGGGAAGGCCAAAAAAGGACATGGATGGAGGTACTAAGAAAAGACATGATGACCTATGATTTAACTGAGGATAGGGTACTTGATAGAGTGCAATGGCAGAACAGGATTAGTGTAGCAAACCCCAATTAGTTGTGTTGAGGCTTTGTTGATGATGATGATGATGATGATTGGGAGGCTTGGAACTAGTTATCTCCTTACTGTTTCTAGTAGGTCACCGAATTGCTATAGGATCCTTTTTACAATATAGAACCTATAGGCAATTTGAAAACTAAGGTGACTTTATATGATGTTCATGACTGTACTTATTGTTCATGTTTTAAAATTGAATTTTATGTTAGATTTAGAAAAGATTGTATTCACAAAATAAAAAAAAGATACATAGAAAATTGATAAGCATGATGGAAAATTGTGAAATTTTAAGACAATGCCTTGATGTAGTTTCTTTGTCGTATGATTGGTTGAAGATTTCTATGTGAGATGCTATTAAAAAAAAACCTTACATGAGACCTGTGGACAACGGCATGCAGGAAGATATCTTGCATTAAATTGTATTTTTTGAAATGTGATTTATTTTCTCCATTATCTAAGTGACTTATGCTGCCTTTCATTACATTTTTGCTAGGACAGACCTATTAATGGACAGCATACTTAGATAGCTAAAAGGGAAGAGCGAGATGAAAATTTGTCTCTTTTTGTCATGCTATCCTATGACTGCAATTGTGTTAGTCCATGCGGATTTTCTTATATTTACATGTTTACTGCAAAGGCACTGCATTTTTTGACCAGTGATGTTTTTCTCCTGCTCATTCTCCCTCCGATCTCAATTCTTTCATATATATATATATTCTGTTTTTGAATGGTAACTCAATATTTTATTAAACAAAACAAAAGAGATCACCTGCAAATAAGTGTTGTAATTTTTCCTGAGACTTTGATTTTTATTTTTTAAATGTGTATGGCCATAAATGATCAATAGTGTTGGCACCTTGTGTGCAATTTGCTCCCATTAAAGCTCAGTAATAAATCCTTTGTGGCTATTGTGTGGATGATCATATAATCCTAATGGATATGTGCTGAATAGACCTAGAAGGTGCTATGTTCATTATGAATTGTTTGACAGATTGTAATAGAATGTGAATAGAAGGGAAGGAGAGAATACAGAAGTGTAGAGGGGTGTGTGGAATAGGTTTTTAGGTTAAAAGTGTGTTGCTTTTCCAAATTAGTAGACTACACCTTTATATCCTTTATTTTACTATTTTTGAATGGTTATGATAACGTCGTTAAAGCCAAACAAAAGCTAGACCATGCAAAGCATGCCAGATGACGACGACTCATTTGGTGATCCAACAAACTCCTTTTGATCCAACACCCAACTCATAATTGATGGGGACATCACGCGCACACACATGCCCCCCTACGCATGTACGCAAGGAGGAGGGCCCCACCATCGATCTGGATTGATAATGACGTCTAGGGAGGGCCTCCTAGTTAGAGGAGGACTTTTTTGTTCTTTGGAGTGGACCCGATAGTCATGTGAATCCCACCATGGGTTCTCATGATCGTGACCCACTATTTTAATTGATTTAGTACTTGGGGTTTTGCTTATTATTGTTATTAGGAATATCGTGGACGGTTTAAATTGCTTTGATTAGTTGTTATTTTTGATTACTTCATCTCCAAGTAATAGGTTGCGCACATGGCGCGAGTTTTGGGGATAGAGTTTTATTATAAATAGGCACCCTTGTAGTTTTTTTTTCTCAATGAAGATTAATAAAATTACTACGTTTTTCTGCTCCTCTAAATTTATGAGTTGTGGAGATTTAATTGGGTACGGAACCTTCCATTCCTCGAAGGGCTGACTACCGTGGTGCGAAGCTACACCTATCCTGATTCGCCCCCACCTTCTTCCATCCATATTTCTCCTCCTACAAGCATTCCATCTACAAATCCATCAAATTTGCAAGCGTTTTTCTCTCTACAGCAGAATTTCCAGAATCTAGCCCTGAAGGAGGTTTAAATCCATCCTCTATTGCAGCCGTTTTTCTCGCTACAACAGATTTCCAGAATCTGGCCCTGCAAGAGGACTGAAACTTCGGCGGAACACCGCGCACAAACCGTGCATCGGATCGAACTGAGATTTGGGGGTTTTGGAGTCCATCCCTGGCCAACAGGGCCAATGTGGCATTTTTTTGAATAGTGGGTCTCACACACATGCGGTCGGGATCGCATGCACGTGCGTCTAGGCCATTATTGATGTCCACACGTGCGGTACTTCTCTGGTTCATCTCTCTCCTCTCTTTCACTCCTCTTTCACCCCAAATCCCTAAACCTATCCCTAAATTATTCAAATCCTCAATTTTATGCCCTTTCTTTAACCTTAGGGTTCCCCGAATTGAAATTTCTGAATCCCTTGGATTAGGGGAATTATTTTTTTGCGTGTGGATGAATTTACCCTCATTCGATTCTTGTTTGGTATAATTTTGATTGATCTGGCCCTAGCATGTGTAGGCCTGGACCTGCACAAGATTCCCCTTGATTGAGTGTTTGAACTTTTGTGTGGGATGTGGAATTTTGTGTAATTGTTTTTGAACCAGTGTGATCTAAAGCCTGAAATCTTGCACATCATACTTGAATTTCATGTCCTGCATTAAATTTGGTATCAAAGCACAAGGTTTTTATGGGGAAATGCATTGCATGTTTAGGGTTTAGTTTATTTGTGTCCATTATGCATTAAGTATCATCATATAGAGCTGTTTAAAGGTCCATAATTTCTGATATAAGCTGTTGAATTTTCTGCTATCAGAAAATCCGCATATCTATTTGCTGGATTTTTTGTTGATAGATTCTTTGGACAAATAGGGTGTTGGAAATTGAGTAGTATTGTGCTGTTTCCCCCATATAGAGTCTTATAAGAGCATTTAGTCCCATCTAGGTGCATAGAGTCGTATTAGAAGGGGTCCTTAAGTTGAGTTAGTAGTTTTATACCCACACGTACTGGTCGTGGTTTTGGCTTGCACTCTATACTAAACATGGAGCAATTGCAAGAGTCAATGAACAAGCTAACCTAGTAGTTTGAGTCTTTGGGTAAGCACTTGGAACAACGTATGAACCAACGCTTCGAGCAGCTTGATGTGCACATTACCCAAGTAGAGACCTCCGCTAGGGCAAACTCCATTATTGGGGAAGATGCCCAATCTCAGACATGTGGTCAGGAGGATAGACCAAGGAATGGAGGTGACTAATGAATCGGTTATGGGCGCGCACCCGTGCACCTACCCCGTGAGGGACATCAAGACCACTATGACCCCGATGCGCAACTTCTCAAAAGAGTTAAGAGTGGATGCCCCTACGTTTGATGACCACTTGGATCTTAAAGCTTTTCAAGATTGGTTGGCAGACATGGACCACCTTTTTGAATGGTACGACATGTACGACCTTGTGGCTAGAGAGAGTGCACTAGAGGCTAGTGTAGAGTTACCCATTGAGGCCATTCCGGTAGTGGATGAGTTTCGTGATATCTTTCTTGATGATCTACTGGATGAGTTTCCCCCCATGAGGGATATACAGCACACTAGGACATGGGACACCGTACCACCTATAACCAAGTTCGCGTTTAATAGTTCTGTCGATAGGTCAACAGGTCTAAGTCCTTTTGAAGTCGTTACTGGTTATAAACCTAGGAAACCTATTGATCTTGTCCCTATGTCACTGCCCCATAGGCCGTCAGAGTCTGCAGAGTATTTTGCGCACCACATTCATTCATGGTATCAAGAAATCAGGCAGAAGATCATGACTAGTAATGAACATTACACACTTTCTACAGACCAACA
This sequence comes from Magnolia officinalis, assembly GCA_021015155.1. NCBI lineage: Eukaryota > Viridiplantae > Streptophyta > Magnoliopsida > Magnoliales > Magnoliaceae > Magnolia > Magnolia officinalis. The sequence goes on from JAJHSJ010000003.1 coordinate 20,633,041, forward strand.
TAAACGTTTCAAGGAATTCAATGTAAGGGACTCTGTGATGGTCCGCATCAGGCCAGAGCGGTACCCTCATGGAGCCGTTCGTAAATTACACACGCGTAGCGATAGACTATTCAAAATTATAAAACGAAACGGTCTCAATGCATATGTGGTAGATCTTCACCCTCTATGGGAATTAGTTCCGCATTCAATGTGGAGGATCTAGTTGCATTTCAGGGGGCCACTGATGCATTGTCTAGCCTTTTGCCTAACCATCCTAACTCCCCAAGCTTTTCCCTTGATCCATGGCCCTTTTCCGACCCATCGTCCCAACCTCTACCTCCCATACCAACCAATCCCGACCCATTTTCCTAGCATCTACCTCCTATACCTACTCTTCTCACACCCAAAGAGGAGATAGAGGATATTCTGGACCATCAAATAATATTCACGTCGGATTACAGGTTTTAGAAGTACTTGGTTAAGTGGCAGTCACACTCAGCTTCAGATAGTACGTGGCTCACTGAGGAGGAGCTTCAGAGACTTGATCATGACATCTTGGAGCGGTTCAGGAGTTTTGTTTCGCCAGTGACGAAATCTTCGCAGCCGGGGAGAGTTGATGGGGACATCACGTGCACATGCACGCCGTTCTACGCACGTATGCAAGGAGGGCCTAACATCGATCTGGATCGATGACGATGTCTAGGGAGGGCCTCCTAGTTAGAGGACTGTTTTGGTTCGTTGGAGTGAACTCGATAGTCATGTGAATCCCACCATGGGTTCTCAGATCGTGATCCACTATTCTAATTAATCTAGTACTTGGGGTTTTGCTTATTATTATTAGTAGGAATATCATGGACGGTTTAGATTGCTTTGATTAGTTGTTATTTTTTATTACTTCGTCTCCAAGTAATATGTTGCACACATGGCGCGAGTTTTGGGGTATAAGGTTTTATTATAAATAGGCACCCATTGTAGTCTTTTTTTTTTTTTTTCTCAATGAAGATTAATAAAATTGCTGCGTTTTTCTGCTCCTCTAAATTTCTGAGTTGTGGAGATTAAATTGGATGCGAAACCCTCCCTTTTTCGAAGGGCTGATTACCATTGTGCGAAGCCACACCTATCCCGATTTGCCCCCACTTTCTTCCATCTATATTTCTCTTCTCCTACAATCATCTACGCTTCAAATCCATTATCTATTGCGGCCGTTTTTCTCTCTACAACAGATTTTTAGAATCTGGCCTTGTAGGAGGGCTGAAACTTCGGCGGAGCACCACGCACAAACCGTGCATCGGATCAAACTGAGATTTAGGGGTTTTGGAGTCCATCCCTGGCCGACTAGGGCCAAGGTGGCATTTTTCTGAATAGTGGGCCCCACACACCTGCGGCCGGGATCGCACACATGTGCGTCTGGGCCATTGTTGCTGTCCACACGTGCGATACTTCTCTGGTTCGTCTCTCTCCTTTCTTTTACTCCTCTTTCACCCAAAATCCCTAAGCCTAACCCTAAATTATTCAAATCTCCAATTTTATGCCATTTCTTCAACCTTAGGGTTCCCCAAATTGAAATTTCTGAATCCCTTGGATTGGTGGAATTATTTTTGTGCGTGTGTGGATGAATTTACCCTCCTTTGATTCTTGTTTGGTCTATAATTTTGATTGATCCGGCCCTAGCATGTGTAGGCCTGGACCCGCTTAAGATTCCCCTTAATTGAGTGTTTGAACTTTTGTGTGGGATGTGGAATTTTGTGTAATTGTTTCTGAACCAGTGTGATCTAAAGCCTGAAATCTTGCACATCATACTTGAATTTAATGTCCTGCATCAATAACTCTATCCTGGTAATTTGTCATTTGACTTGGATTTGTTACAAATGAAATCTGTTATTGTGTTCCTTCCATATCAACCGTACTCTAGCAAGCAATGATAAGCACCAAAGAGTTTTTGTTCTTTCCTCCTTTTGGCTATCCCATCCAGGCTTGGAAGAGACCTTGAATCAAGCCTGGCATCACCCACTCTACCCCAAAAGAGAGCAAAGATCCCCCACCATATATTCAAAGGTAATCTACATGAGTGAGAACTGAGAAGGTGGTCCATGGTTTCTTCATCCCCAAGGCAGAGGATGTGCGCATTGGGATTGATCATATTTCTTGTGCTTGGATGATTGATGGTAGGATCTTTTCCCTCCCAGCCAACCATCCAATGGCACTATGCAAGGCAGACCTTGTAATCTGTATGTGTTCTTTTTAGGAGGTTGACTGGGACCCTCTTCCTCTAGTAACTGTTAGACATGTCACATTGGATAGACTATCATTAATGCTCCTGCGGAGCACTAGTAATCTCATCTTTATATCCAAAAAGATTCCTTGAGAGAAGGTCAAACCACCGTTGGTTTCAAGGAATCTTTTTGGATTTAAAGATGAAATCACTAGCTGTTTGTGAGCACATTTAAAAAAAAAAAAAAAATATCTATGAATTAACCAAGTCAACCTGCCCAATTCATTATTTTTCTGTTTGAAAAGTAAAAAGTGTTTTTGAATCTATCATTTTGAAGTATAATCTCTAATTATCTAAAGAAAATGACAATTGGTTTTTTAATATATTTATTCACAACTCCCACAAAACATGAAATTCAATAGTGAGGCTCGCATAATGAACCTTGTGCTTATGTTGAATGTGCCATCTTTTTGGCTGGGGGCATTGGTTTATCATTATGGAGCTTCCTGTTTCAATTCTAGTTCATTCTGCAAATTGTTGCAAATAAAGTTGTAGTTGTCTCTGAACTAGGAGAAGCTATTTCTTTTTTATTGGGATGCTTGATTACTCTATTGTCTTTTCTCCATCCAAGATCACAATGGAACTTAACCACAAAGAAAAAGGAAAAGAAAAAAGAATAAAAAGATCATGGTGCAAAGTACATCTTAGTTCTTACTCTATATTATGGACTTACCATTGTCTTTTTTGTTCACATTTTCTATTACTTCTCATGTTTTCTCCATGATCAATTTCACATGCTTGTTTGCAGATTTTATGAGTGGAAAAAGGATGGATCGAAAAGGCAACCATACTACATACATTTTAAGGATTGCCGGCCTCTTATATTTGCTGCTCTTTACGATTCTTGGGTAAACTCTGAAGGTAAAATGTTCTCTTGTTTGTTTTATAGTAACTTTTGTGTGATGCTAGTGGGTATAGTGTTACTAAAACATTTATCGATAATTAAAAAATGATTAGCAAGGATATGGTTGCAAATGTATTGACTATTGAAGTTAACCTTTTCACATTTTGACAAGTATTGGTATCATCACAAGTTTTGCTAGCTGGAGATACGGAAACAATATTGATATTGTCAATAATATCGCTGATAACTGGAAATGCGGGGAATGTGGGGAAAACGATGGAATTTTTTAGTGAAATTTTAGGAGATACAAAAAATACACATATTTGCATATTTAAGAATTAAAAAATTGCAAAAAGAATACATACATGATAAATTTCCATTTAATGGGGGCCTAAAAGCATGTGCTATCATAAGAAACCAATCCAACCCGTTAAAGTCACTTGATATACATTGATACACCATCCTCTAATGGTTCGAGCCTTTAGAGCAACCGGCTGTTACACATGGTATCAAAGCGAAAAGTCTTGTGTTCGAATCCCGACAGTAGTAAATATGCCACCCTACTATATTCTCCCACGGGGGACTGTTTATGGTGTGAGTTGTGAGTGTCCCTCCACCTGGGTGTGAGTTGTGACTGTACCTCCACCCTTGCCCAATATGTTCCCGTGCGGAGTTCCACCTCTCATGTGCGGGGGAGTGTTAAAGTCCCTCAATATACATTGACATGCCATCCTCTAACGGCTCGAGCTTCTAGAGAAAGTGGTTGTTTGACATATTATTAGAGTGGAAGGTCATGTGTTCGAATCTTGGGGGCAGTAAATATGCCTCTATAATATAATCTCCCACGAGGGGGCCATGTTTATGATGTGAGTTGTGAGTGTCCCTCCACCCTTGCCCAGTATGTTCCTGTCCGGAGTTCCACACCGCACGTGCGGGGGAGTGTTAAAGTCCCTAGATATACATTGATACACCATCTTCTAACGGCTCGAGCTTTTAGAGAAAGTGGTTGTTTGACAAACCAATCCATGCATCCCATCTATCTGTCGAACCATCCCATTTATCCATCCAGTTGTCTAATCTTCTATCCAAACATCCATTGATATTTTAGAATATCGAAAACATGATTTTTTTTTTTTTTTTTTTCTGAGGAATCGCTAACAGCTGGAAAGGGAATGAATGACCATTATGGTCTCAATATCGCATGAATGCATTGACTTTTATAACAGGAGAGGTCGGAAAGGTATAGTATGTAAGTTCAATATTGAAATCGCTCATGATTATGTAGACTGGGATTTTTCGGATTGCTTATTGGGGAGGATGGGATGTGGGCAAAAATGGCGAGCTTGGATTAGGGAATGTGCCTCTTCGGCTAAATTTTTTGTTTTGGTGAACGGATCCCCAAATGGCTTTTTTCCCAGCAATAAGAGGGTTAAGACAAGGCGACCCCATTTCCCCATATTTTCTTCTAGTGGTCATGGAGGCCCTTAGCAGAATAATAACAAAAGGTGTTGAGTTTAATTTGCTCAAAGGATTCAGAGCGGATATCTTAGACTTTTAGGTATTGCATTTACAGTTTGTTAATGACACATTATTATTTTGTGAAGCAGACCCTATTAGAGTAAGTTATTTTTGTTTAGTTTTATTAAGTTTTGAAGCGGTATCGGGCTTGAAGGTGAACATCAGTAAAAGTGAAATATTGGGATTATCAAAAGAGAAAGTGGAGGATTTTGTGAGCATTTTGTGTGTCAAGTGTGATCTTTTCCAACTACATATTTGGGACTCCCTTTATGTATAGGAAAGCCTGGGAAGTATCCGAGGGACAAAGTGGTTGGGAGGTTCGAAAGAAAGTTGTCGCAATGGCAGGGGAGATACTTACCTTTAAGGGGAAGGTTAACTTTAATTAACTTGACAATGTCTAATCTTCTGGTATACTATATGTCGTTATTTAAATGTCCGAAGTCAATTGTAAATCGATTAGAAAAGCTTAGACGTGATTTCTTGTGGTAGGGATCGGATGAAAAACACAAGTTTCATCTTATGAAGTGGGAAGAGGTGTGCAAGCCGTGGGACCAAGGGGGAGTAGATATCAGGAGTTTGGAGATTATGAATTTAGCATTGCTTGGAAAATGGGTATTTGGTGGTTTCGAGCAGAAGAGGGCTCTGTGGAGGGAGGTGATTGAAAGGAAGTATGGGATTGATGACATGGGTAGGTGGTTGAGGTTATCTTCTTTGCATAGATCATCATATCCATGGAGAGGAGTGGCGTCAATGAAAAGCAAAGTGTGGGAAGGGGTAGGGTTGCTTTTTGGGGAATGGGAAAATTATAAAATTTTGGGAGGACATTTGGCTGGGGGATCAAAAGCTAAAGGAAATCTTCCCACATTTAGCAAGGGTAGCTCTAGAAGGCAATTTGAGAGTTGAAATGTGCTTTTCTGTTCAAGGGGAGCAAGTCATTTGGACTCCACCATGTCGAAGGAATTTGGATGATGAAGAAATAGAAGAGTTAATGGGGCTACTTCAAATGTTATCCAAAGTGCATCCGGTTATTTCAGAAAAATACTCCTACAAATTGTTATTCGATAAATCAGGGGAATTCTCAATGATGTGAGGTTTTAAGTGGGTGGAGGAATGTCAATGAATCAAGTCCGACATCTTTTATTTGGCGGTATTGTGCTCCTCCAAAGGTGGCGGCGTTTGCGTGGTTTGTGGGAAGTAAAAAGGTATTAACAGTTGATAATCTCCAAAAAAGAAAGTTGATCCTCCCGAATGTTTGTGTGATGTGTTATCAAGATGCTAAATCAGTGGTCCATCTTTTCCTTCATTGTGATTTTGCAAGAAATGTTTGGGAAAGCTTATTTAAACTTTTTGGGATACAATGGTGATTCCAAATTCTGTGGATCGATTCCTCATGGTATGACATGGAAGGGGAAAAGGAGGTTGGGAGACATGTGTGGCGCATTAGTTTATTGGCGAGTTTTTGGTTCATATGGTTAGAAATAATTCAACACTGATTTAGGAATAAGCAAAGGATTACGTCCGATGTATTCCAAATGGTGAAATCTCATATCAAAGAATGGGTGTATGCATCAAAGGTTATCCTGCAGTTTCCGGATAGTTGGGCATATTTGTAATTTTATTCCCTTTTTCATCTTTTGTATTTGTAGGCTGTGGCCTTTATTTTAATTAAGTTTTCACAGTTTGAGCACTGCATTCAACCATGCTCCCATACAAAATTTGAAAATGATTTTTTTTTTTTTTTAAACAGATTTTTGGTGATATCAGTACATTAGCATTATTATCAAATATCACCAATAAACTGGCGATTCAAGCAACACTTGGGATTTACACAGTCGAAAATATTGGTGATATTGATACATTGGCGATACAAGTGACACTTGGAATCTACACAGCAAAAAATATTGGCGATATTGATACATTGGCAATACAAGCGACACTTGGAATGTACGCGGTAAAAAATTATTGGCGATACATTAGTAACATCGATATATTGGTGATACTCACCGATACATCGCTAATACCTGAAAATTTTGAGACTGCAGGGTTATCAGTATGACTACCAGTGTTATTGATATCACTGAGCTGGATATTTTGATAATATCGGGGGTACTCTAAACAATGCATGTTGAACAACTCTAGCATTTTGAAGACCTTCTTGAAGACAAATTGTCATCATTACCTTTTCTATGTATTTGAAATTTTGAATACTTGGACATCTATTAGAAGAAGCTAGAATTCTTGTTCATTATACCTCGTAGTCCCATTTGAAGTCTCTAGTAGCCCCAGTATTCTGTGTTTGAAATGAACAATCAATTTATTTTTTATGAATTCTGTTTCTTATTTCTTTTATGCTCATCGTCTTGGTCTTCAAAACTTTTTTATTTTTAAAAAAGTGTCTTCATCTCGATGCTGATTTTCTATCAATCAACCCCCCCACAATGCCACCTCTCCCCACACTCTCCATTCTTTCATTTCTATTCACTTTGTTACTGTTGTCATTTCCTATAATTGCATTCCATAGTTTCGTATGCTAGAGTTGAAGCTACTAAGTAGAAAATGTTAGGACATTCGAGGGTGTTAGGGCCCGTTTGGATGGAATAGTAGTTCTGTCCTGTATAGGCTATCCTGGATAGTCTAACCCAGGCAATCTGAGTTGAATAGGTTGTCATTGGACAATGTTTGCCAAATACATGGAATAAGGAACACAAAGTGGTTGGTGGACATGGGGCAGCTTGAAGATGGATGTTGGCACATGTTACACAAGGTTCCATGCGCACAATTGGCACATTTGGGATAATTGAAGATTGATGGTTGCAAATGTGGCACGTGTGGAGCATTAGAAGATGGACATGGTGGGCGTGGCACCCGTGTCTGGTAAGGAACCTCATGTTTTAGAGGATATGGAAATGGGAACTCAAATATACACTTTTTAATTTTTTTTAATTTTTAATTTTTAATTTTTTTATGGAGCACAGTATCCTAAAAAATGCCCTATAGTTATTAACAAGCTATTCGATTTTTCTCAATAATCTCAAAAAAAAAATAAAATAAAAATAAAAATCAAACTAGAAACATGTTTTCTTCCCTGAACAACCTCTGTGCAATGGAACTTCAGTGGCTGATGGACCACAAATTGCTTTGAGGTAAGTTTTGCAGTCAATTATTTCACCGTCAACATCTTTGCAGACAAACCTCATAAGTTTTCCAGGACTAGACACTGACAAGTTCTATTTACCTTCAAACACATGGGGGACTCCCTTGCATTTGAGTTAGATAGCTGTTGAATAAGAATGGCTTTGACGCCGGCACGTTTAAGTCTTTTTTTGGCAGAGTTTGGACTTGTGTGGCCAAAATTGTAAGTTGTATCTCATGAATATTTACATTGTTTCATGGTTTAGTAGCCTTTCATGTTGAATGCATTTGAAAGTTAAGACAATTAATGAGTTGAGATTAGTCTCCTTGTCTGACAAATTCTTGGCCAAGTCTTTCTATTCCATGATTCGGGTTGGTGCGAATGCCAGAGGCCACGAGTGTTTTGATGCTTTCTAGTTGTACGGTGCACCCCTGAAAGTGGCTTCCTTTGCTTGGCTGGGGTAGGAAGGAAGTGCATCCTAACTTTCGACAATCTTCAGAAGTGGGCCATGATTCTTCCCAATTTTGCCTTCTTTGCAAGGGTGATGTAGAGTCGATTGACCACTTATTCTTGCATTGCCCATTCGTGTGTTAGGTGTGGTTGCATTTGCTAAAGGTGTTTGGTGTCGGTTGAGTGATGCCTTAATTAGTAGATCAATTGTTTTGGATGTGGCATGACGTCCGACTTGTTCTACGGCGCCTATCTTTGCTTGCAGCTCTGTTGAACATTTGGGGTGAGTGTAATGCTCAGTGCTTTCATAACAAAGTGAGGCTTTGGGAAGAAGTTGCTTGGAAAATTAAGACGGATGTCTTATGACAGGCATTGAGGGTCAATCATGTTAAAAATTCATAGTGCTTTTTCTGTTATGGGTTTGTAATGCAAGTCCCCTCTAGCTTTCTTTTATGCATTCTTTGCTGTCTCTTAGTTGCCTAGCAGCTTCTTAATGAAGTGAGCTTATTATGCTTAAAAAAGGACGTATAAATTTGTTTGCATTTTGAAAATTTGTTTATCTTCTTCTTCTTCTTCTTCTTTTTACTTCGGAACTTTGAATTAGGTTGCTATTGCTTTTGTTGCATATTAGATGATTATGCCACACTTTGTGCTTAGGTTTCAATATAAAAATCTATTTTTGAATATGTTTGGAACTACCCTATTTGTAATTGTTTAAATGGGTGGGTATTAGCCCAGATGGGAGAATGTATCAGTCTAGATGAGTGTATCATTATAGTTGAGGGTGTATCAGTCCAAATTGAAGGTTAGGTTAGTCCTTTGTGGTTGTAATTTGTCTGGCAAAGATTGGTCCATGCTTTAGTTTTTTTCTTCTTTTGTTCTTATTCTTTTGCAGTTTTTCTGCCGTTTTAATAAATTGTTATCCTTCAAAAAAATAAAAATAAATGTTAGTCCCAACGTGTGCCATAACAGTTACATATTGGTCGTATTGGCTGATACATAATGGTAACGGTCAGGACTGTTACACGATATGGGTAAAAAATGTGCAATATCTAGAAAAACATGACCGCAACGGCTGTTGCACCCCCCATAACACCTGTCACCCTCATAGCGGTCGCCTAAAAAAATCTTCTTTTTCTTCTTCTTCTTCTATTTTCTTCAAGAAAAGAAAAAGAAAAGGAAAAATGCATACATGAAGCATGGTGTAGCCGAGCACATGAACAAAACTATTTTGAAGCATGCAAGGAGCATGAGAATCCATGAAGGCTTGCATAAACAGTTTTGGGCAGATGCTATAAATACCGCAACTTATTTGATTAACAAAGGACCCTCAATTACTTTGGATGGTGGATTGCCAGAGGAAGCATGGATTGGAAAAGTGGTAAACTTGTCCCATTTAAAGGTATTCGATTATATCTCTTATGTTCATATCGATTCTGAAAGCAGTACCGAGCTTTATCCTAAGTTCAGAATGTGCACATTCATTGGATATGGCCTTAGGGCCTGTTTGATTTTCCAAATTCAGGGTAAATACCTTGTAAATAGCCCATTATTATAATTTCAGCTGTTTGAAAATGCCAGGATATTCCTGCTTTGAAAAAGGTCCAAAATGACAGGCATAAATTTGTGGGCCCAACTGTCATGTATATGACATCTGCATCGTCCATCTGTTTTACCGTAAAATTTTGAGGCATGAGCTGAAAAATGAGAAAAATCCAACATTCAAGCGGCCCACACCAAGTAAACAGTGGCCCCAAGAAGTTTTTAACGATAAGCGTTCAATTACATTTTTACTGTGGTGTGGTCCACTTGAGCTTTGAATCTGCCTCATTTTTTGGCTCGTCCTAAATTTGGTTGGCATGATGGATGGATGGTGTGGATAATCCACATGCATCATGGTGGGCCCCCCGTATATTTGGTAGCCTCGATTTTTTGCGTTGAAAAAAGTAGGAGTCAAATCAACATAGGTAACGATGAAGGTAATTACCAGGGAAATAATTATTGCCCATTTCCACTTCATTTACATTTACCCGAGAAAATCAAACATGCGCTTAATGATTTTGGTTATCGATTTTGGGATGCTGAAAATCGAAAAGCAAGGATGTGGTATTCAATGAAACTGTCATGCATAAGCACAAGTTGGGACAACAAGAAGAGAAAACTGAGTACGCTAAGTTTGTAGAACTTTATGAGATACTTGATAATGATGTTTTAAGGCCCTAAGATGAAAATCTATAGGCAGAGCCTCAGACCCTTATTCTAGTGAGGCGATCATCTAGGGTTAGCAAGCCCAAAGCCCATTATTCTCATTCACTGCATTATTTGTTACCGATTGATAATGGTGAACTGGAATGTTATGAACATGCCTTATAGGCCGAGACCAGGAACAAGTGGGAGGCAGGCTATGGATGGTGAGATGGACTCTTTGATATCAAACTGGACATGGGACTTGGTCCATTTACCCAAGGGAAAGGCAGCTTTGCGTAGTTAGTGGATAAAGATTGAAGGAAGAATATGACAGTACTAAGCGATTCAAGGCTAGGTTGGTTGTAAAAGGTTTTCAACAAAAGGCAGATATTGACTATACTGAAATCTTTTCTCCTATTGTTAAGATTTCTACTATCAGATTAGTTCTAAGCATTGTGGCTGTAGAGGATTTGCATTTAGAGCAGTTGGATATAAAAGCGACTTTTCTTCATGGTGATCTTGAAGAAGATATTTATATGCATTGACCACATGGATATGTTGCACCTGGCAAGGAGGACACGGTATGTAAACTCAAGAAGAGTATATATGGTTGGAAACAGGCTCCAAGATAGTGGCACAAAAAGTTTGACAGTTTTATGTCCATTAATGGCTTTAATAGATGGCATTATGATCACTGTTGTAGAAACTTGAAAATTCCTATCTCATACTTCTTTTGTATGTAGATGATATGCTTATTGCAGGGTCAAGCATGCATGAGATTTCAAATCCCAAGGTACAATTGTCTAAGTTGTTTGCAATGAAGGATTTGGGTGATGCAAAACAAGTTCTTGGTATGAGAATCAATAGAGATAGGAAATAAGAAGTTGAAATTGTCACGGGCTGGATATGTTGCAATAGTACTTAAGCGATTCAACATCGAAGGTGCTAAGCCATTTAACACTCCCTTGGCAAGCCACTTCAGACTCTAAAAGAACTAGGTGCAGCAACGCAGGAAGAACACGACTACATGGCTAAGGTTCCATATGCCTCAACCATTGGCAACTTAATTCACGGCATGGTTTTCACATGACCAGATATTTCTCATGTAGTGGGAGTTGTCAGCAAGTTTATGAACAATCTAGGGAAGGAGCATTGAAAAGCTGTCAAATGGATTCTCAGATACTTGAAAGGTACTACTGATGTGATGTTATGCTATAGAGGGTCAGAAATAAGTTTGCAGGGATATGTTGATTCAGATCCGGCATAGGATATTGGTAGCAGAAAGAGCACTACAAGGTATATGTTCACTTTGGGCAATGCAACGGTTAGTTGGGTCTCACATTTACAAAAGATTGTTACCATCTTGACTACAGAAGCAGAATATGTTGCTGCAGCAGAGGCTTGTAAGGAAATGGTATGGTTATAGGTCTCATGGATGAGTTGGGTAAGAAGCAAGAAAATTGTAAGTTGTATAGTGACATTCAAGTGTAATTCATCTCATCTCGCAAAGAATTCAACCTTCCATTCAAGAATCAAGTATATAAACATCAAATATCATTTCATATGACCGCTTTTGGAGGATAGACAATTTTCTTTGGAGAAGATTCACACAAATCAAAACCTTGCAGATATGTTGACCAAGGTGGTCACCAGAAAGAAACTGAAGTCATGTTCAGTTTCTGTTGGTATTCAAGCTTGAATACCATGAGGAGATTCACACTGAGTTTTCTATGGAGGCATGGCCTTTTGCAGATGCAACAGATTTAGTGGGAGATTGTTAGGATTTGTGGAGCCTGATCATTAGAGATGTACTGTTCATCCAGCCAACACTTTTGTGGGTCGAGTTATTTCGTAATTTCACATGGGAGTTTTATGTAAACCCTAGTTCGTTTGGGGTGATATATGTTCTATCGAGAGAGAGAGAGAGAGAGAGAGAGAGAGAGAGAGAGATCTGTCATTGCATTGAAAGTTGTTTCTTCGTTTTTGCCTTTTAGCATAGTGGATCGGTGTGAATCCGAGGAGGTATCGAAAGGGAACCGCATAAATCTCTGTGTTGTAGTTTGCATCTTCTCGTTTTCTTTTGATTTCAATATTGTTGTGTGTGGTCAAGAAAGGATACTTCTGCAACACCTAGTGGGTAGCAACACATGCTTCCTCCTGTGTCTCAATCGATACATTACACTCCCACCTACATGTACATAGATGGCTTAATATTCAGGTTCTGACGACTTGCATTGTAAGTACCTTCCTAATATGCCCAAAGTAGATTGTATAAGCAAAAATGAAGTCCAACAACTTACAACCTACCCTTTTGTGTCACTTTCAAGGGCAAAACCCCCAAAAGCTAAACCTCAGTTGCACACAGTGCAAGCAAGGGTGAAGATGCGTCTCTTTTAAAATGTTAGGAAGTGGAAGCATGGGCATTACCTTGGGCAGCAGGTCCTTAAAACTAAGCTCTAGCCGCTAGTTTAAGCTTCTTGAAAATGGTTGCATTGTGCAAAAATAATTAAGAATATATGAAAATGTAGTTGATGGGTGCAACCTTGCTAGTATTTTGTTTAAGTGTATGCTTGCATTTTCTTGGTCATTATCTTTATACCATGGGTGTTTTGGGAAATTGGCATTTGTAGATATTTCAAGGATAGTTTAGGCATTTTTAAAAATCATGCAAGAAATTTTATGCATTTATGTTTTTATTTTGAAAGTTGTCTTTCATTAGGAAGATTTGTTTTAGAAATTATGAAATTTGAAGTGATTTGAATGCATCTTTGTTATTTTGCTCGTGGATTTAGGAAGTGATGTTCATTCATTACGATGCATTTTTTTTCCTTGACTCTACAAATATCATATACATAGATGTTATTTAAGGAAGGATGCCTTGTGGAGAGAAGAAAATTAAGGTCCAAGTTTCTGTGAATTTTTTCTAAGCTTTCTTTTGATTAAATGAATGTTCCATCCATGTAATTGAAATCGAAGCAAAAATGGATGCATCTTTTGTTTGTTTGGAGGTTGGCGTGTCTTGTTTCTTTGAGTTTGTTACTGATTTCGGGCTTGTAGGATTCTTGTACAATCGGGTTTTAGAATGGTTTCTTGTTTCTAGTAGACGGAAGAGAAATGTCTAAAACTCAACATAAGGCGCAATCAAGGCCTATAGGGCATACGGAGAAATTTGTTAATGGTATCATGATAGAGAAGAGTACACCACTACACCTAAACAAAAAGTAACACTTGTCATAAATTAGGGTATGAATTTCCCTTTTGTGTTAATTTTGTTTGAACTTTGTCGTTTACTCATCTATAGTGGAAACTGGTTCTGGAACATTTTCTAGTCCATCATAATCATCAAAGCCTAGTCCCAACTATTGATTGCAATCACTGTTTTAAATATCGACGATATCAGCTGATATATCCCACGATATATCTTGTATCCCACCAGTGCGATACGAAACGCACAAGTAGTGCGATATATGCCACATGTTCGATCTAGTGAGCATTTTCGAATTTCGATGCTCTTATTTTCTGTAAATCATGTTAAATTAGTATCAAATTGTTACAAATTCATGATTTTTCATGCTCTGGATTGGGAGCTTCGATTTCTAGATTTGAAGGAGATGGACTGAGTTGCGAAAAATTGAAAAAAAAATCAAAATTTCCCAATTTCTCGCAATTCGTTTGCAATCTGTGTTCAAACATCACATCAAACATGTCTGTAACCTAATCTAGTGATTCTTCTTTTGCTTTTGAATGTATCGCTTGTGTTTCCACACGTCTTCTTACATTTATAAATTATATGAATAGACATTGAATATACTTGCATCAATTTAGTTAGACAATGCATATATTAGGACCCATACAAAGAAAACATATTATGTGTACTTGTTTTTGTATGTTTTGATTTATAAGTGTGTGTGATGTCTTTTTTAACAATCACCAAAGTTTCATCAAAAAATTCACCAATTTCCAATGTTTCCCCACGTTTCCAACAACAACGATACATTACACGATACAATCGATATATCCCATGTGATAACCAATACGTATCCGTATCCCACGAATGCGATACATAATGCGATACCGATATTTCGAACACTGATTGCAACCTAGTTGAATAGGTAGTCCAAAGTGTCTTTGATCCTCACAATTGTTATGCTTTCCTGCAGGAGAGATTTTTCACACGTTCACTATTTTGACGACCTATTGTTCATCGGCTTTGCAATGGCTTCATGGTTAGTCTTGTTTTTTTTTTTTTTGTGCCTTGGTTTCAATTTAATTAATTCAATTTTAATTTCTTTTGAATGATTCAAGATAATATTCTTGAGGATGTTGCTCCTCATCCTACGTAAAAGACCTCAAAATCCGATGCACTTGTACAAGTATTCCATCTTAATGCTTATTATTCACTAGCATAACGCTTCCACTAGATGCAATTGGTTTTAACTTTTCCTGTCAAAGCATGACTGTCTTGATAATGAAGATTGAGCTCATTGCTCAGTTTGTTTTGCCTAGTTTGTTTTCCTAGCTGTGTAGATGAAGTAGAAAGATGAGAGTGGTGGTGTGCATGTGAGTGCATGGTTATGACGAGGCATGCTGTGTGAGTGAACTGATGAGTAAACCAATCATAACAGGCAATGATGGTAGGATGTCTCACACATGACTTCCATATTATTCACCCTTTTGCTTCTTAAGCTGTGGTTGATGAAAGTAGTGCTTTCTTAAATAGGTAGGACGTCTCACACAACTCATTGGCGGCAATGTTATTGTCCAAGTAGTGACTAAATGTGAACTTGTCATGTGTATATGGCGTCCAACCCATTCAACAAGCTGGTCCCACCATGAAGAACACATGTTAAAATCAGGCTGATCCACTCATCATGTGGGTCACACCATAGAATGGGTAACTGCCAATCTGGTCAAAAGTGTAGGTGTGGCCTGCCTGATTAGTGGATTGGCTTGATTTTTGCACCATTTGTTCTTGAAGGCCACTCCAACTCGTTGGATGGGTTGGATGCCATACACATATGGCATGTTAACACTTAGGTGCTAGTTGGATGATACCATTATTTTCCAACTAATTTTGTGTGAGATCTCAATAGGTAGTTGGTTTTACCCATTTTATAGTCATTTTTGCAGAAGTAATAGTTAGATGCATTCTCTAATTTCTATATTAAGCAAGGATGTCCTCTGATTATGCATAAAAAATTAGTGGTTTCTTTCTTGTTCATAGAACACTATTCCTAAAGCTAATCTCCAACTATTTGTGACATTGTGAGATCATATTTCCCTTTTGATTTCTTCATGCACTCGACAAATCAGTTGGTTAATCAATTGTTTTCACAATCGCTTAACGTGAATTCATATATTAAGGGACTGATCTCGTGTTGAAGAGGGTGCATCCAATAGGCAGATCGTCAGTGATGCAGGACATGAAATTCAAGTATGAGATTCAAGATTTTCAGGCTTTAGATCACACTAGTTCAGAAACAATTGCACAAAATTCCACATACCACACAAAAGCTTAAACACTCAATTAAGGGGAATCTTATACGGATCCAGGCCTACACATGCTAGGGCCGGATCAATCAAAATTACAGACCAAACAAGAATTAAAGGAGGGTAAATTCATCCACACATGCACATAAATAATTCCCTCAATTCAAGGGATTCAGAAATTTCAATTCGGGGAACCTTAAGGTTGAAGAAATGACATAAAATTGGGGATTTGAATAATTTAGGGTTAGGTTGAGGGATTTTGGGAGAAAAAGGAGTGACAGAGAGGAGAGAGACGAACTAGAGAAGTACCGCACGTGTGGACAACAGCAATGGCCTAGACGTACGTGCGTGTGATCTCGCCGCACGTGTGTGGGGTCCACTATTCAGAAAAATGCCACCTTGGCCCTGGTCGGCCAGGGGTGGACTCCAAAAGCCTCAATTTTTAGCCCAATCCGATCCACGGTGTGTGCGTGGTGCTCCGCCAAAGTTTCAGCCCTCTTGCCGGGCCAAATTATGGAAATCTGCTGTAAATAGAAAAACGGCTGCAATAAAGGATGAATTTGAAGCGTAGATGATTGTAGGAGAAAAGAAATATAGATAGAAGAAGGTGGGGGCGAATCGGGATGAGTGTGGCTTCGCACCACAGTAGTCAGCCCTTCGAGGAAAGGAGGGTTTCACACTCAATTGGATTTTCCACCACTAAAAAATTTAGAGGAGCAGAAAAACGCAGCAATTTTATTAATTTTCATTGAATTAAAAAGACTACAAGAGGTGTCTATTTATAATAAAATCCTATACCCCAAAACTCACGCCATGTGCGCAACCTATTACTTGGCGACAAAGTAATAAAAAATAACAACTAATCAAAGCAATCTAAACCATCTATGATATTCTTAGTAACAATAATAAGCAAAACCCAAAGTACTAGATTAATTAGAATAGTGGGCCACGATCATGAGAATCCATGGTGGGATTCACATGACTATCGGGTCCACTCCAACGAACCAAAACGCAACCCTCTAACTAGGAGACCCTCCCTGGACGTTTTCATCGATCCAGATTGATGGCGGGGCCTTCCTCCTTGCGTACGTGCGTAGGGGGGTGCGTGTGTGCGAGATGTCCCCATCAAGTCTCCCCGGCTGCGAAAGTTTTGCCACTGGCGAAATAAAACTCTTGGACCGCTCCAAGATGTAATAATCAAGTCTCTGAAGCTCCTCATTGAGCCACGTACTGTCTGAAGTTGGGCATGACTTCTACTTGACCAAGAACTTGTGAAACCCGCCGTTTGATGTGGATATTATCTGATGGTCCAGAATATCCTCTATCTCCTCTCTGGGTGTGGGAAGGGTAGGTATGGGAGGTAGAGGCTGAGAAGATGGGTCGGGAGGGGCCATGGATTAAGGGAAAGGTTTGGGGAATCAGGATGGTTAGGTGACAGGCCGAACAATGTATCAGCGGTTCCCTGAAATGCAACTAGATCCTCCATATTGAATGTGAAACTAATTCCCATGGAAGGTGGAAGATCTACCACATACGCATTGAGAACGTTTTGTTTTATAATTTTGAATGGTCTAGCGCTACGCGCGTGTAATTTATGAACGGCTCCCTAAGGGTACCGCTTTGGCCTGATGCGGACCATCACAGAGTCATTTATATTGAATTCCTTGAAACGTTTATGTTGGTCTGCAGAAAGTGTGTAATGTTCATTACTAGTCATGATTTTTTGCTTGATTTCTTGATTTCATGAATGAATGTGATGCGCAAAAGACTCTGCAGACTCTAACGGCCTATGGGACAGTGGCATAGGGATAAGATCAATAGGTTTCCTAGGTTTATAATCAGTTACGACTTCAAAAGGACTTGGACCTGTGGACCTATCGACAAAACTATTAAACGCAAACTCGGCTATAGGTAGTACGGTGTCCTATGTCCTGGTGTGCCGTATATCCCTCATAGGAGGAAACTCATCTGGTAGATCATCAGGAAAGATATCACAAAACTCATCCACTGCCGGAATGACCTCAGTGAGTAACTCTACACTAGCCTTTGGTGCACTCTCTTTAGCCACAAGGCCGTACATGTCATACCACTCAAAAAGGTGGTCCATGTCTGCCAACCAATCTTGAAAAACTTTAAGGTCCAAGTGACCATCAAACGTGGGGACATCCACTCTAACTCCTTTGAGAAGTTGCGTATCGGGGTCATAGTGGTCTTGATGTACCTCATGGGTTGGGTGCACGGATGCGCGTCCATAACCGATTCCTTGGCCACCTCCATTCCTTGGTCTATCCTCCTGACCACTTGCTTGAGATTGGGCATCTTCCCCAATGATGGGGTTTGCTCTGGCGGAGGTTTCTAGTTGGGTAATGTGCACATCAAACTGTTCAAAGCGTTGGTCCATACGTTGTTCCAAGCGCCTACCCAAAGACTCAAACTGCTGGGTGGGTTAGCTTGTTCATTGACTCTTGCAATTGCTCCATGTTTAGTGTAGGGTGCAAGCCAAAACCACGACCCGTATGTGTGGGAATACAACTACTAACTCAATCTAAGGACCTTCTGTTACGACTATATGCGCCTAGATAGGACTAAATGCTCCTATAGGACTCTATATGGAGAAAACGACATAATACTACTCAATTTCTAGCAACCTATCTGTCCAAAAAATCTGTCAATAAAAAATCAGCAAAGAGATGTGGATTTTCTGATAACAGAAAATTCAGCAGCCTGTATTAGAAATTATGGACCTCTAAACAACTCTATATGATGTTACTTAATGCATAATGGACACAAATAAATTAAACCCTAAACATGTAATGCATTCCCCTATAAAAAACCTTGTTCTCTGATACCAAATTTGATGTAGGACATGAAATTCAAGTATGATGTGCAAGATTTTCAGGCTTTAGATCACACTAGTTCAGAAACAATTACACAAAATTCCATATCCCACACAAAAGTTCAAACACCCAATCAAGGGGAATCTTATACGGATCCAGGCCTACACATGCTAGGGCCAGATCAATTAAAATTATAGACCAAATAAGAATCTAAGGAGGGTAAATTCATCCACACATGCACAGAAATAATTCCCCCAATCCAAGGGATTTAAAAATTTCAATTTGGGAAACCCTAAGGTTGAAGAAAGGGAATAAAATTGGGGATTTGAATAATTTAGGGTTGGATTTAGGGATTTTGGGTTAAAAAGGAGTGAAAGAGAGGAGAGGCGAACCAGAGAAGTACCGCACGTGTGGACAGCAGCAATGGCCCAGACGTACGTGCGTGTGATCCCGGTCGCACGTGTGTGGGGCCCACTATTCAGAAAAAGGCAACCTTGGCCCTAGTCGGCCAGGGGTGGACTTTAAAATCCCCAAATTTCAGCTTGATTCAATCTACAGTTTGTGCGTGGTGCTCCGCCGAAGTTTCAGCCCTCCTGCAGGGCCAAATTCTGGAAATCTGCTGTAGAGAGAAAAACGACCACAATAGAGGATGAATTTGAAGTGTAGATTGTTGTAGGAGAAGAGAAATATGGATGAAAGAAAGTGGAGGCGAATCGGGATGCGTGTGGCTTCGTACCGCGGTAGTCGGCCCTTCAAGGAAGGGAGGGTTTCACACCCAATTGGATTTTCCACAACTCAAAAATTTAGAGGAGCAGAAAAATGCAGCAATTTTATTAATCTCATTGAATTAAAAAGATTACAATGGGTGCCTATTTATAATAAAATCCTATACCCCAAAAAGCAATCTAAACCGTCCATGATATTCTTAATAACAATAATAAGCAAAATTCAAAGTACTAGATTAATTAGAATAGGGCCACGATCATGAGAACCCATGGTGGAATTGACATGACTATCGAGTCCACTCCAACAAACCAAAACGCATCCCTCTAACTAGGAGACCCTCCCTGGACGTCGTCATCGATCCAGATTGATGGTGGAGCTCTCCTCCTCCTTGCGTATGTTTTTTTTAGGGGGGGGGGGGGGGGGGGGGGGTGCATTTTGGGAAACTTCTTGGTCAACAATCTTAACTAATTTCTCATTCCCACTCCTATTGTTACAAAAATTGCACTCCTATGTACCTTGTTTTAGTCCGACTAGATTATAAAGCACCCCTCCATAAGTACGCCCTCTCTTGTCAATAAAAAAACATTATGAAGCACCCCTCCATAAATCTGACTGTGTTACGCCCTCCCTTGTCAATAAAAAATCTGTCATCTGCAAACATCATACACCATGGGATCTCTTCCAGCAAATGCCTTGTTAACTAGTCCATAACAAACGTGAAACGCGACGGGCTAAATGCCGACCTTTGGTGCAATCCTACAGTACTTGGGAACTTGGTTGTCTCTCCACTGGTGGTCCTCACATTTGTTATTGGTCCCTCATGCATATCCAATCATGTCGTGTGTCAATATATCCTCTTCAAATGCCTTTCCCAACACCCACCAGATTAACTCTCTAGGGACTCTACTGTAAGCTTTCTCTAAGTTAATAAAGACCATGTGGAGATCCTCCTCTCCCTATATTTCTCCATCAATTGTCCAAGTAGGAAAGTGGCTTCAGTGGTAGATCTACCCGGCATGAAACCAAGCTGATTTTCTGATCCATTTGTCTCATGCCTTAAGTCTTTGTTGAATCCTCTTTCCCAAAGTTCCATAGTATGACCCATAAGTTTAATCCCACGATAGTTATTGCAGCTCTGTATGTCCCCTTTATTCTTATAAATTGGTACCATGGTACTTTTCCTCCATTCATTTGGGATCTTTCTCTGATCATATGATCTTGTTGAACAACTCTCCCTCCCTCCCTCCCTCGACTTAAAGGCCTCAGAATTCACTTGTTTAGGAATTGTCATGCTTGTTTTATTTTTTGTCAAAGAGATGTTTATGATGATGGTTCAGGCATGTCTGTTTGACAATTAACCCAATAGCTAATAAATTTATTATTGTATTAAATTTCAGATAGAATGCCTGTAATCTTGGGAAGTATGGGCTCTGCTGATGCGTGGCTGAATGGTTCTCCTTCATCCAAATTTGATGGTCTCCTTAAGCCATACGAGGACTCTGACCTGGTAAAAAGCCTTGTAAATATGACAATACATCTTGTTCTCTTGTCCATCTCTTCTAGAGATTATCCGGAGTTAACTGTTGTCCTGCTTATCTGAAGTCATATGATTTATTAAAAATCATCATCTCTTTGTACTGATATGCCCACTAGCCTCATTGGCTTGTATGGAGGGGCGTAAATAGGCTGGGAGTGAGTGTCTTTACTCTGAGCCTGAGCCTATGCTGAGTAGCCTAGAGTTCCATCGTCTGGGTCTGGCCTGAGTTTTCATGTCCAATTACTGATCAGGCTGAGACTTTGATTTCCTAGAGGCTCGACTGCAAAGCAGGACCCAGCTTGACATATTTAACAATCTTGGACCAGATATGGAACCTGTGAGATGGTATGTGTTTGGGGGCTTGCCTATTTTTATGGTTCCTGCCTTACCGGACTTGCTGGTTGGTAGCCTTGGCTGGGCACAATGTGGACAAGCATCAGCCTGGCCGGTTGAACACACGTGCTTGTATAATCTTTTCTATCTGGCTCTTGTTTATATATATGTACACGCGCACGTGCACACACATACACACTCTTCTAACATCTCTCTCTCTCTCTCAAAAAAAAATAAAAAAAAATAAAAAATTCTAACTTGATTTCTATCTTGATTTCTGTCTTACCATCTCACTAGTTTGTTTCTTAATCTCAATAGATATGGCATCCTGTGACACCTGAAATGGGTAAACCATCTTTTGATGGACCAGACTGCATAAAGGAGGTTTGGTTTCATAGCCCCACTGCATTTCCTTTTTTGTCAATCTGTTTGTTCACTGTACCACAGAAGTAAAGGGCCTGAAGGAAAACCTCTGCATCATGTCCTACAGATACAACTTAAGCCCGAGGAGAAGAACCTAATCTCAAAGTTCTTCACGAAGACCAAAACCGAAACTAAATGTGAGTTGGGCCAAGAAGTTAAAAGTTCATCTGAAGAGTCTGCTTGCAAGGTTTTATTTGAGAGCTTGAAGGAGGAAACCGATAACAATGAGATGAAGGAACTTGCCACTAGTTTTGAACATGAGAAGATTGATGTTAAACCCGAGGTTTCCACCCCAGGTAACAGTGGAGCTGAAAAATGTGGCATGAAACGGGACTATGAAGAATTTGTAACTGATTCGAGGCTGCCTACCGCCATCACTGAAAAACTGTCGCCACCATGTTCTGCGAAGAAAAAAGGAAATCTTAAAAATGCAGGGGATAAACAACCAACATTGCTTTCTTATTTTGGAAGAAGCTAGAGCTGTGTCCATCCATCGGCACGGACATTTTCCTGTATATAAATATAGTAGCCCCGCCCCCCCCCCCCCTCTTTTGGGGTGATTCTAGCATCTATTGAACCCAAAGCAGATGCTTTATAGGAAATGCTAAGCCGTTGTGTGTTGCTGCTCATGTAGCCTTTTGTGGCGAATTGACCACAACTGATGATTTGTTTTTGGCTGGAACTGCCCAAACATGATCATGTCCAAACTCGTCCAATGCAGTTATGGAAATGGAATGTTTGTTTTTTGGGGAGGGAGATGGATTCTTGTATGATGCAAATACTACGAAGGTTTTACCAGTTCGCTGGAATTATTTCGATGTGGTGCCTCTCAGCACACTTACGGACCCATCTATGAAAGTTCAAGGTCCATCGATCATATGATTCTTTCAAATTTCAATGGTTAGTTTGCATGGAAATAAGCAGCTATCAGGGCTACCTTGTTATTATTATTTTGTTCCGGTTGCATTGATGAGAATAAAGCTTGGGGTCTCAGGTTTGTTACATTTTTCGAAACTAATCAAGCCTTGTTTGGATGCACAAGTGAATTGCATGGCAAACATTCAGTTTAACTGAGGAAATGACCGATTGGTTATTTTGATTCCCAGTATAGACAATGAGGTACCTTTCAAAAATAGAAGAAGGTATTAGAGTATGAGGTAGAACCTACAAATTCCAATTACATTCCTTTCTAGTCCACCTTAAAGTTATGTTACTGAAATTTGGATCCCAATCCTTCAATATTATTGCTAAGATAACTGCAAATTGCTGTTATTTCCATTTGTGTATTAATTACTGCAATCCAATTCGATGGTGCATTCAATTGCGCACCCCGAATGTTTCAGTTGCTTTGGGCTAAGCTGAATTGGGTTTGCCTAATTAGAGATAATACAGGGAACCTGATAGAGCTGATGTCCATGGAAGTCGATGCATTGTAGAGTTTTGATCTGCTGGTCTTGGTCATCTTACTGGGTTGTCCAGGTGCACCTTGTCTTTGTATCTAAGGTGACAATGAATGGGGTCATTGGAATGATTCTTGGCTTTTGTGTTATAGCTCCATTGCTATTTTCATGGTTACTGTAGATCTCGCTGTTTGGGGCCATGGGATTCTTGTTTTAATCTATCTTTTGTTAAGGAGAAGGCTTTTATTTCCCTTTTCATGACCTCTGCAGGTCCTTTTAGGTCTTCCACTACTCCCATTAGAAAGCTGCCTTATCTGTGCTGTCTGTGGTTGCTGAACCATTTCAAGCAGTCAAAATCATGGGCTGCTTGTAAGAAAGCAAAGTTATATTCTGTATGGGCTACCCAGGTCGTGCTAGACAATCTAGATTATGCTTTGTTTGACTAGCGGTTTTGTTCCTTGTTCATTAAACATCTGGAATAGGAGTAAAGAAGGAATATGGTATATGTGGATTCTTTAAGACATTACAAGAGTTATGGCCAATAGCATCCTGCCATGTGTTTGGTGATAACGGCATGCTTTTGCCTTTTGAATGCATAGCACTTGCCGTCCATATTATTGGCTTTATGTGGCTCGATTATCGAATTGCTGAGTATTTGACACCTTGGCCAGTCGATAGGGATGTCGTCATGATTGTTGATTAGTATTTTATCATCTTGTGATGCCATAAGATGTTTGAGTTCGGTCGTGGTGGCCTCGGTGATTCATCGTGTGGCCTAGGTAGTTGTGATAATTTTCTTGTCAGCCAAAGATACCGTTGTGTTTCTATATTGGTTGTGGTAGCCTTGTTGATTTTTCATGCTAGGCGATGCTACCACGATGGTTCATCATATGGCTTGTTTTGAGCGGTACGTTGGTTGGTTGCATAGAACTTTTAGCAACGTCATTCACATAACACATGCGTGCTCAGGTGGCACATCTTTTGGTGGATTGTCTTTACTAGGTGGCTTTGATGCGGGTGATATGTATGTGTGTGTGCGCGTGGGCGTGTGTCATTGTACTCGCTTATAAAAGTAAAATAGTAAATGAAAAGGATTACTAACTAGTGTCTTGTCTGGAGGTAAAATAGTCGTCGGGCATAGTTATCTTGTTGTCGGCTTTGTGAGTAAGGTGGTCGTTTTGAAACGATCGAATGTTCATTAGGGCTGAAAGTTGGGTGGGTTCAACCTGACTAACCGAATAAAACTTTGGTCGGGCTTAGGTTGAGGTCTCGGGTTGCTCGATGCAACTTGAACCCGATTGATATTTTAAGTTACTTATAAATTATAATTGAGTACGGATCGTTTATGTTGAAGGCACATGAAATTCCTGTGCCGTTGAGTCTCATTGGTCCACGTCATTTCCAATGACTCAAGCTAACAAGATACACCGGACTTCTCTCTCCCAAATAAATTGTATGCTACACAACATGACTTTTAAAGAAGTAGTTGTCCTATATTTTAGATTGTTTGTTTAGAAAAAAATGAAATTCTTTACGATAAATAACTATATATAATTAATAAAATCATAGGTACAAAAAAAGGACGTGTATTAAGGTATAATGGTTTAATGTAATAACAAAAGTATTAGCATGTATGCACCCGACCAACCCAGCCGAGCCTGCTTGGGTTGGGCTTGGGTTGAGAATTCCTAACCTGAGGTTGGATTGGGTTGGGTTAGGGTTGAGAATTCCTAACCCGAGGCCTGCTTTTGATTTTGTGGTGATCTTTGCACGTCTGTGGTGATAGCAGCGTGCTTTTTCCTTCCGAATGGATAGCACGTATCATCTGGAGAGATTTTGCTTTCAATTTTCCTTCCGTTCATTGTATAACCTGTAGGGATTTTGTGTTGATCTTCATATGGCAGTGATACCATGTGGCGATGGCTAGACTTGATGGTATCAGGTCGGTATTTAAAAAAAAAACACAACTCAAAATACAAGAAATACTATAACCATTTTGAAAAACAACTCAAAATACAAAAGTATAACCAAAATACAAGAAGTTCTCGAGGGGACCGAATCAACATTGCAGGCCCACAGTACTTAAACTCCAATTAAAATCGGATGTTCGCTCTGTAAGAATCCTATAAGGTGGGCCTTATTGATCATCGGTCTATATTAGCCTAATGGTTGGATAATGTGATCGGGTGCACCAGCAGGCTCCACGAGGTTGTGATACATCCAGAATTCATGTAAGGGGAGGTGTGCTACTAAGATATGCACACAGTATCCTAATAGAACTAGGATAAGCAATTAGTGTGGAGCCTTTCGAGAGAGAAGTTTTGATGGGTGGTTTCACACTCCTCTACCCTCATTAGTATAAAACAGAGCTAGGTCACCAGTCCTACACCATCGTGAGAAGTTCTAAGCCCATCTCTTCTTCTCTCTAAATGAAGACCTCAGACGAAGATCTCACACCTCCTACTTCACAGCAATGGCGACAAAAATATGTAAGCTGTCTAACTCTTTTGATCTCCATATCCAATGCACAACAGGTCCTGTTAGCATTCTGCAAAAGAATTTATACGCTGAATCAGTAAAAACCCCAGAAAATAATAAAGAGGAGCTGCTTTTTTCTTTTCTTATTTCCTTCTTTCTTATAACACACGTATCACATGGGCACTTTGTAAACAGAGAGGAGCTGAAAGATTTTCTGTATTTGAGACAATCCAGAGGGGTTGAATATATAGAGATTACAGTCATCTATATAGAGAAAATAATAAAATCAGAATCCTTTACCTATGAAAACGAACTATACAAGGTATACTAGCTATACAAGGTATACAAGGTATACAAGACATGTGAGCCTGTCTAACATTCCCCCTCAAAATAATACTGGTCATTGACAAGTAATATTAGTTTGCTAACTAGAAATGAGTGACGTGTAGAAGTGAGAGACTTGGTGAGAATGTCGGCAATCTGATCATGGGATGCAATATGTGGAAGAGAAATGAGCCCAGACTGAAATTTCTCGCGGATAAAGTGACAGTCGACTTCAATATGTTTCGTTCGCTCATGAAAAATCGGGTTAGAGGCAATCTGAATGACACTTAGATTTTGACATGGAGTGGAGTAGGATTCTGTAGAGGAGTGCCCAAGTCGGAAAGAAGTCCATGTAACCAGACAAGCTCACTACATGCAGCGGACATCGCCCGATACTCAGCTTCTGTGCTTGATTTGGAAACAGTGGCCTACTTCTTACACTTCTAAGAGATGAGAGAAGTGTCGAGAAAAACACAGTAGCCAATGGTAGATCTCCGTATGAGAGCGCAACTGACCCAATCAGCATCTGAATAAGCACGAAGGTCCAGAGTGGCCGTGGATGAGAAGAACAATGATCGATCTAGAGTTCCACGTAGGTACCGTAGGATGTGTAACACCGTAGTCATATGAAGAGTCCGAGGAGCAGAAACAAACTGACTGATGACTTGGACAGCGTAGGCAATATCAGGGCGAGTCATAGTTAAGTAAACTAGACTCCCAACAAAACGACGGTATAAGTTAGTCTGTGCAAGGAGATCACTATTGTCACGGCCATATTGAACGTTAAGTTCTAAGGGAGTCTGAACTGTCTTCTGATCCGTTAATGATGCCAAGGCGAGAAGATCCTTAGTATATTTATGCTGGCTGACCAGGATCTCACGTTTAAAACGTGAAATTTCAAGCCCAAGAAAGTATATTATATGACCGAGGTCTTTCATCTTGAAGGATGATTGCAGAACTTCCTTTAAAGCCGAGATGCTAGTAGCATCGCTACCAGTCAGAAGTAGGTCATCAACATAGACGAGAACAATGACAATTCCGCGAGCAGTGGTGTGCAAAAATAAGGATGGGTCATGACTACTTTGAGTAAAGCCATCACCTGTAACAACATCGTGAAAGCATTGGAACTATGCTCGAGGTGCCTATTTGAGGCCATACAAGGTTTTCTTTAGGCGATATACCTTATTGTCAGAGATGAAAGAGCCAGGAGGAGGTTTCAAATATACTGTTTCTTAGAGGTTTTCATGAAGGAAATCATTTTTCACATCCATCTGAGCAAGTGGCCAAGAGCGAATGGAAGATACTGCTAGAAGAGTACGGACAATTTTCATCTTGGACACGGGAGTGAATGTCTCATCATAATTAATTCTGTATTCCTGTTTGTATCCTTGAGCGACAAGTCAAGCATTGTATTGATCCAATGATCTATCAGACTCGAGCTTGACAGAATAAATCCATTTGCTACCAATTAGTTGTTGGTCAGCGGGTCGAGTGACAATGTCCCACATATGATTATCATCTAATACCGCAAGTTCTTCTGCCATAGCCTTCTTCCAACAATCATGAGTGGGCTGCCTGAGTGTATGAAGTAGGAATAGAGACGGTATCCAGAGTACCATTCATGGCAGACATAGAGCATATCAAGCGATCAGGCGCTCGATGTACACGAGCGGAACAACATATCGAGGTAGGTTCAGGATCTGCAACAGATACAATAGGTTTTGAAACGGCCTAGCTATATGTCCTAGAGGGGGGGAGGGGGGTGAATAGGACTATGCCAAATAAAAACTTTAACAACAGAATTTAAATAAATAAAAGAATGATAACACTATAATCAAATCACAATACTGAAATGTAAAGCAACCTCAAAAGAGATTGATACCAATGTTGTTCTAAGGACAACCTTTGCACTATAAAAACCAAGGGTTTATGGCAGGACAACCTTACTGGAACAAATTGAATATCAAAAACTCAAACAGAAAAGAAATAAAGGAAATACCAAGAATCAAATTCTAAACTATTACAACATTCCCACAATGCTTGAAATGTAAATATTACAATATTCACATCCACACATACATCCCACAATTCTGAATGATAAAAGATATAGAAATTAAATAAGCATTCAAACCACACGACACAAAGAATTATAGTGGTTCACCAGTGTGTACACCAACTGTTAAACAACAGCCACACAGATTGCTACTCCACTCCTAATATCCTTACACAAGGGATATCAGTGTTCACTATGAAAATAGGTTTCATGGGTTCACCTAAAACCTTAACAATTGTGTCTTTTAATGGGCTTACACAGTTCAAAAACCCCACTTTCTGAGTTTTTTGGCTCTCCTTAGATAACCAACACAATGAGATTTTTCTGGCGAATCTTAAAATAAACCAAAAAGAATGTAAATTACAATAATGTAAAATACCTGAATTTCTCCTTTTTGAAGCAGCCCGGAAGAACCAATCGAAGTAGAAGTTCCAATATAGAAGTTCAATGTCCAATACTCACTTTAAAATGGTTTTAGGTTCTAATTGATTTTAAATTAAACCAGTTGGGCTTAGCTCAATTTGATTTTGATTCCAAGAAGGCGGAATACAGTAATTCCTCTTTTCAAATAAGATTAGAATATAGAAACAAAATCAAATGCGAAAGCTAACAAAAAGAGAATATTAAAATAAGCACAATGTAGCTTAAAATGAACATAAACTTATCTCAGAGTGGAGCCTTGAATTTTCTTGAATTGAGTTATGAAACTCTGAAATTCGTGTTCAATTTATAGATGCAAAAATCACGTTTACGACTAGTCGTGGGAACCCTTCGACTAGTCGTAGAACTAACGACATTTTGAAAATTTCAACGCAATCTTAAAAAACCGTTCTACGACTAGTCTTATTAGACCACCTATGACCGGTCGAAGCTGACCCAGGACTGGTCGTAAGAAAGCAGGATTGGTTGCTGTAGTTCGAGTCGTAGATCTCAGACTGGTCGAAGGACGAGTCGTGACCATTCCTACGACTGGTTGAACAGTCTCCAGGACTGGTCGTAGAATAACGAAAAATAACGAAAAAATTCTAAAAGATTGCAACAACTTAGGATTGGTCGTCGGATTTCTTGGACTGGTCGAACCGGTGCTAGGACTAGTCGAACAAGGTCCAGGACTAGTCTTAGAATAGACCAAATTCATATAAAAAGATTCAGTTTGAATTATGTATACAAAATGACCTACCTTAAGGTCAATCTAAGGTCATTTATACCTGGGACATGAAGTATGAACATTGAAACTTCATTCTTTCAGATGAAGGTTGACCTTTGAACCTTATGAAGCTTGAGATCTCTACTTGATGTAGCTTGATCTTGAGATATTTTACAGCTTGAAATTAAACTTCATCTTGAGTTGCACTTGAGTCTTGAACAAACACTCTTCTTATCGATGTAGCTCTGAACATTGATGCTTACAGAAAAGGACAAAATACATGACCTTGCATTTCTTGAAGTCTATCACCGTACTTGACTTGAAGCATTGTGATGCAGTGTCTTGAACATATATATATATATATATATATATATATATATATATATATATATTATATATATATATATATATATATATATATATATATCAACATACAAATACAAGACACAGATAGAGGTTTTGACACAACAAAATTTGACAACCAAAGGAGCATGAGACCATAGCACTTATAATCTCCCCCTTTGTCAAATTTGTGACAAAACACACTCCAATAATCCAATAAAATAAGAGAAGCACAACATGCACAATAATGAATCATGCACCAATTATATAAGAGAACCAGTTACAACCTGGTTAAAGAATCATGCACTAGTTGTCATAAACTAGCACACAACATTTATCTATACTTACTCCCCCTGAGTAGTAGCACACATAGATATCAAGAAAAACATAATGCTATCCATATTTATATCACTTTCATATCCATAAGCAATCAAACCAAAAGCTACCAAAAGCTTCCAAAAGCCTTCTCCCCTTTTTGTCACAAAATGACAAAGGAAGAACAAATGGACAAGAATAATAATCAGGAGAGTAGGCAAGATATGAAATAAAGTGCACCTATCATAAATCATAAATCATAAACTAGTTTAATCCAAAGACAAGTAAAATCAGTCTTACAAACAGAGAGAGATAGCAAAATAGTATTAAAGTTATTACAGACCAACAGATAGAAACTTAATTAGATCGTGAAGAAGGAGTAGGAATAGTAGGATCAAGTTGATGAAGGCCCTTGTTTAAGCGCCTAAGATACTTGCACATATATTTAAATTGTAAGTCATGGGCAACATTCATGTTTTCTACCTTCTCCTCAAGTGCATGAAGATGAGCATCAAAATCAGATGGCTCATAGTTAGGATCATTTGCAGAGTCTGATTCCAGTTCGTCAAAAATATCGTACATATTAATGTGTGGGCAATGTGTCTTCTTATTTAAAAAAATGAAGACAAATATCCATATGTGCTTAAAAAAAAGACACGAAGAAGAGCACGAAATCCAAAGAGAGATATACAGTTATTATAGACCCAAAAGAGATGAAATATCTAAGCAATATCAAGTAAACATGCTAAAATACAAATTATTACAATTTATACAGATAAAGCATGCATCACAAGATCAATGGATTTTAGGCTCTTGCTTAGTCAAAGTCCAACTTTCATAAGCTAGTGCATTAATTACGCTGACCGGTTCAATTTGGGAATTGAAGCAAAAGTAATTGCAGACATTTTCCAATTGTCTTCTGGTTTGAACACCAGAAAGAGGGTCATCAAGTATTTGATTAGAAGGATGATCTTTTACTAACCTTGAATCAGTAGAATATGATGTAGAAGATGGTTCACTTTGAAGTTCAGTGTCAATTTGACTGGATGAAGAGTTTGGTTTTTCAAATATAAAGACTTCATCATCTACTGAACTAGAGATAGGTGTATTCAAGTGATCATCTATAACCACATTAATTGATTCTTGAATCACACCAGTCCTCTTATTAAGAACTCGATACGCTCGATTGTTCAAAGCATGTCATAAAAAGATCCCTTCATGACTTTTTATGTCAAACTTTTCCAGATTTTCACGGTCACACAAAATATAGCACTTGCCACAAAAAACTAGAAAGTATTTAACAGTAGACTTCTTATCGAACCATAGTTCATAAGCCATTTTATTATTAAATTTACATGTATAAACCCAGTTAATAATATAGTAGGCAGTATTTACTGCTTCAGCCCAAAGATTTCTAGGGAGCTTCATACTATTCAACATTACATTTCCTATTTCTTGAAGTACTCTATTTTTCCTTTCCATAATTCCATTTTGTTGTGGTGTTTTGGGCGCAGAGAATTCATGCGATATTCCTGATCGCTACAGAATTTCTCAAAACTGCTATTTTAGAATTCTGATCCGTGATCACTACGGATCTTACTAACTTGAGAACCTTTTTCAGTTTGGATCCTTTTGATAATCCTTTTTACTTCATCAAGGGTTTCTGTTTTATCCTTTAAGAAAGCAACCCATGTGAATCGAGAAAAATCATCCACAATTACCAAAATATATTTTTTGCCATCTCAACTCTCCGTCCTGGTTGGTCGTATAAGATCCATATGGAGAAGCTCTGTGGTCTTGATGTGGCATTGGAGTTCATCTTCTTGTGAGAGCTTCTTCTTTGTTTGCCAATCTGGCATTAGCCACATATTTTGTCTACTTTTTGTAGTTTAGGTAGACCTCCTATTAGTTCTCTTTTGCTTAATCTATATAGATTGCGGTTCAAGTGTACACACAAGCGAACCACTATAATTCTTTGTTTGGGTTCGGGTTTCTTTTATTAGGAAGAGATGAATGAAAGACAATATGTTCAAGAAAAACAACATGTCGTAAAATAGGAACACGACGAGAAACCGGATCATAACATCAAAAACCCTTCTGAGTTTCTCAAAATCCCAAGTACATACATTTGATCAATTTTGGGGATAGTTTGTTACTGTAACAGCCCGAGTTTTCATTGCCAGAGTAAGTACTCGTGCCCGAGGAAACCGGGTGTTAATAAGGCAAAGTGGGAACGTTTTTAGGGCTTGCCTAGAGACCGCCCCACCATTTATCGCATTCCATAAATAAGGGTGATGGAAAATAAGCACAAGAATTAAATTAACTATATTTCTTATTCCAAAAGTAATTAAATGAATCGTCAAAGGTTCTCACAATGGGAATTAATTAAAAGTCAAGTAGCATCAGAAGCGTAAATAAAACTAAGTCCAGAAGCGTAAATAAAACTAAGTCCTATTCTCCAATCTATGCAGCATGCTCTTCCTCAGGATAGTGATCCTCGGGTTCTTCAATCTGTTCGTCACCTGCATCATCTATACGGTTGGGAGAGAGTCAATGCCCTACTCATAGTGAAGGTTATCCTTTAAAATTAACAATAATTCAAGAGATACATAATAAGTAAAGTAAGGGTCTGATATGTCCCGTGCTCCATTAACACGAGGGTATCAGCATGCACAAATAACCTACATGAGATGAATGCCTAGCAAAGTATGTGAGGCTCATCATACGTAGTGATCATTACCTTGTGGAGTACGATTTATGGATAACTGGCTCGACCCGCATCCCATACTACGGACATTCGCCGGCATGGCCAACGCTACCGTGGATTTACGAGGAGACCTCAGAGCGCACAACAACATGAGCTGGGTGAATTATGTGCAATGATTTGTTCATGTAGCAACTATTTGCGACATCCAATCCCGAAATGATGTGACACTATAATAGAGAATTATACACATCGATTTGTGCACCACTACCCGAAGGCCCAAGGACTTACATGCCCCAAGAGGGTCTCTACCCAGAGCGCATTACGCCCATGATAGAATATTTGAATCACTAGTTGTGATACTCTTACACATCACTTGCACTTATAAAAATATATCATGAAGAGTAAAATCTGAATCATGAAGAATATAAACTAAATCATGGAGGTTCTGGAATAACAAGACACATGCCCATGCCTTTAATGATAAATGGCACAAGGCCAAATATAATGAGAGAAGGGTGACAATGGTCAACTCGACAAAAGTGGCAATAGCCAACATAATAAGAGAAGAGTAACAATGGTCAACTCAAATAAAAAGACGAGTGACAGAGACAACTCAAATATAAAAACGAGTAGCAGGGCCAACTCAATAATGGATGAGGCAGGGGCAAGGCTTGTACCCATGGCCTCACATAAATTTAAAGAAATTCTCTTATATTTGACATCATGTTATAATCCCAAAAGGGCCAATAAATCAATTGATAGGAAAATTCCCAGAGAACATGTAAACATGAAATATATGATAATTCATATCATAGAAGGCACAAAAGAGCCCCATAATTGATGTGAAACATATAATAGCATGGAAGATTTAAAGTGGTATAAAGACAAGATAAGATACATGTAAAGACAAATTCAAATTCATGAAGGCAGGAGAAGGTGAAATTCAATTATCAACTTAAATTAGAGTAAGCTTAAAGGATGAAACCCTCACATGATCTGATTATCTGATTGCCTAATACCAGATTATAGATTAGGTTATAGATTTTAAGACTCGCCTGCACCCTAGTTCACATGATTAGGAATGAGTTAGATCTGCTAAAGTCTGGTTCATACCCGTTATATGACATGGGCTTAACTATTAGATAATACACTAAAAGATTGGCTAAATTAACAAAATAAAACGGGTTAATTAATGATTCACGGGTGTTATCAATGAAAACAATTATCAAGTCAGCTTTTCATGTGCATTGTTTTCAATCACATGACTAACTTGAATTACCGATTTAACTCGACTCGACTAGGTGAATCTTTCCCCGCCTAACTGTGGGAGGAAGCATTCTAGGAAGAAGAATGGGTTTTTCTTACCAAAAGGGGACTGGAAGTTCTCAACCAATGTCAGATGCGGACTGGAATCTCTCAGCCGAGACTCTTCCTTGCTGAAAATCCGGAACTACCTTCTTTCCTCTTCTTTCCTTTCTTTTTCTTCCCTTCTTCTTTATTCTTTTCTTTCTTCTTTTCTTTCTTTCTCTTTCTCTTTTTTTCTTTCTTTCTTGCTGGATGGCAGCAAGCCTGGGGCGAACAGAGCTGCGGCTCGGCTGAAATCTCCCTCTCGGTTTCTCACTTTCCTTCTCTTCTTTTATGTTCCTTTCCGGTAGGCTAGATAGGGATTTTATAAGATTGCAGGGTCTCCAGAAGTTTCTTGCGAAACCTTTCGCAGCTCGCTCTCGTAGTCCCTGTTTCTGGCGTGGCGGAATTGCAAAGACAGGACCTGCGTGCGACGACTGTGGCGTTTGGGTCCGTCCATTCCGATCAGTCCGACCACGTAGGGACGGTCGAAATCCCCGCTCACGAAGTTTGGACAGCCTACATCATTGCATGGATCCCGAGTTTGGTCGTCTTTTACGGCGGATCGTCCGGTTTTCTTGGACGCTGGCTTCTTACGCACGGTCTACTGCGGTGAGCGTTGTGGGGCCCATATGCCACGTCTTTTGTGAAATCCACACCGTCCATTGTCTTCTATTCGAAATTTTTGGTTGAGAAGGGTTATTTTTGGCCATCCTTTGATGCGGCCCATGAAATCTGTAAAGCCACCGTCCGTCTTCCGTTTGAACGGCTGGGATCCATCCTTTTTACTTCTTCAAATTTAGTCACCTAGGTCTTCATAATATGGGCCGTGGGATTCAAATGGACGGTCTAGATCGAGTGTTTGGGGCGGGGTGGTGGCCCACTAACATCGTTCGCAATCCCTGTTCGGCATTCGCAGTGGGACGTCCTCTGCATAGAGGACTCTTTCTCCGTGAAACACACGGGTTAGCCCCGTGTTGACAGTTTCTCAGTCCTAGTGCATCGCGACTGTACATGTTAGGTGTACATGCACCATACATGGGGCCCACAGATGTGTTTTCGTGAGAGATCCCCTCCGTCCATTCATTTTCCCATGTGATTTTAGGCGTTGAGTGAAGTATATCCAAGGATCAGGTGGCCCCTAAATTGATGGTCAATGGATGATCCATCAATAGAGTCACTTCTACCCTGATCTAAGGGATGAAATTTATCGTGTATGGTTAATTTAAGGTAATTGGGCATTGTATAAAATTTCGTGTCAATCAGATATTGGGAACTCCATGATCTATGATTCAGGGGTCTACGTCACTTGCATCTTCGTGATTATTACCGATTTGTAAGTTTTGGGAAAAATCTAATGGTTTTATATGGTTGAGGCCATGTTTCTAAGAGATTCTTCTGAAGGGCCTATGTCTAAGCCTTACGGTGTAGGATCATACATTGATTTGGCTTGAGGGAATGTACATTTACTGTTCCACGTGATCAACGGTCAGATGACTTGAGATCATGCTAATCTTCTTGGTAACGCTCGAGGATTTTCGATGCTCGAGCATCGAAAAGTTCTCGGCGTTATAATCTACCCCCCTTAAAGAAAATTTTGCCCTCGAAATTCTTTACTTCTTGTTATGAAACAGGGACCAGGTTGCCTCGTAATATGTTATCCTTCACCCCTTGAGTTAGAGCATCTACTTTGTTATGGTGTCCGTACGAAAGTATTGAAGCTATTACTATCTATTCCTCTTGCAGAAAATTTTAAATCTTACCTCCCACGCTAGCCCTTGTCGAAGAGGTTGGGGTACTTTCCTTCATTTCCTCCTCACGCTCGCATGTTGCTTCTTCTTGGTTGTGATGTGACCACAGAACCTTTACCAAGGGAATGACTTTTGTTCGAAGAATTTGGTCCTTGCAATTGAGGATCTGTATGGGTTGTTCTACGTAAGTGGCATTATCCCTTAATTCTATTTGTTCCCAGTTGATAATGTGGGATGCGTCCGGTTCATACTTCCTCAGCATGAAGATATGAAAGACGTTGTGGACAGTGGCCAGCTGAGGGGGCAACACAATATGGTAAGCTACCTCACCCACTCTTTCCAAGATCTCGAATGGGCCGATGTACCTGGGTGCGAGTTTGCCCTTCTTCCCAAATCGCATCATGCCCTTCATAGGAGAAACTTTGAGGAACACCTTGTCCCCTTCGAAGAATTCAAGATTGCGCTGCCGAATGTCCACGTCGCTCTTCTGTCTGCTTTGTGCCGTTTGTAAGCGCTTCCTTATCAAATCGATTTTCTCGGAAGTAGTTTGAACAATTTCGGGCCCTATTGTGCTCTTCTCTCCTACTTTTGCCCAACAATGCGGGGTATGGCAAGGTCGCCCATATAGAGCCTCGAATGGGGCCATGCCAATACTTGCCTGGAAGCTGTTGTTGTAGGTGAACTCGGTGAGGTGAAGATAGTCATCCCAGCTGCCCTGGAAATCCAAAATGCAGGTTCTTAACATTTTCTCGAGTACTTGATTCACCCTTTTTGTCTGTCCGTCTGACTGGGGGTGAAAAGAAGTACTGTGATTCAGGGAAGTCTCTAGTGCCGCTTGTAGTTTAGTCAAGAGATTTGAGGTGCAGCGGGTGTCTTGGTTTGATATGATTGTAGATGGAATTCTGTGAAGTCGTACCACATTTTTGATGTACAACTCTGCCAATTCGTTCATTGATGCAGTGATTTTCATGAGTATAAAGTGAGATGACTAAGTCAGTCGGTCCACTATTACCCATATTGAATCGTGGCTTTTTCTTGTTCTTGAGAGCCCTACTATGAAGTCCATCGATATAGAGTCCCATTTCCATATAGGTATCTCGAGAGGTTGTAGCAGCCTAGCTGGTTTTTGATGTTCGACTTTTACCTGTTGGCAAGTGAGGCACTTAGCCACATAAGCTGCGATTTCTCGTTTTATATTATTGCACCAATAATGACGTTTTACGTCTTGGTACATCTTGGTGCTCCTGGGATGGATGGTTAATTTGGATCGGTGGGCCTCGTCCAGTACGCCTATTCTGAGTTCCTGTTTGTTTGGTACACAACCAATTACAGCATCTAAGTCCCCCATTCGGGCCACGTGCCATCGTGAATCTTGGTTCTCCACTGCCTTCACATAGCGCTCCTGCGGTTCTTCATCTTCCCCTGTGCTTCGATGATTCGGCGTAGCAACAAGGGTTTCACGGATAGATTTCCGAGCAACGCATTCCCTTCTCCTACGTTTAGTTGGATATTGAAATCTTTTATGAAGTCCAACATTTCCCATTCTTCGAGTGCAATTGCGGCTACCGAGGTGGGAGACTTCCAGCGACTAAGTGCGTCAGCCACCACGTTCGCCTTTCCCGGGTGATATTATATCTCAAACTTGTAGTCCTTTAGGGTTCCATCCATCGGCGTTGCCACATATTTAAGTCATTTTGGTCGAACAAGTACTTAAGGCTCTTGTGGTCTGTATTAAGCTTGAATTGTTCACCATATAGATAATGTCTCCACATCTTGAGAGCAAACACTACGGCTGCTAACTCTAGGTCATGTGTTGGATAATTTTGTTCATGTACTTTCAATTGTCTGGATGCATATGCGATGACCTTGTTATTCTGCATAAGCACGCATCCTAAACCTTCGAGAGAGGCGTCCGTATATACTGTAAATTCTACTCCCTCCTCGGGTAGGGTAAGTACGGGAGAGGAAGTTAACCTTTTCTTGAGTTCTTAGAAGGCCTCTTCAGCTTTCCCATCCCATTGAAAACGTGCATTTTTCTTCGTTAGGTTGGTTAGTGGTCGGGTTATTTTGGAAAACTCCTTGATGAACTGCCGATAGTACCCGGCTAGCCTTAGAAAACTTTTGATTTTGGTGACGGTATCCGGCCTGGCCCATTGTAGAACGACCTCTACCTTGGCTGGGTCCACTGCAACACCTTGACTATTCACCACGTGCCCTAGGAATCGGACTGCTTCTTTCCAGAATTCGCATTTCGAGAGTTTAGCATATAGTTGATTCTCCTTCAACAAGTTCAGAACCTTCCGTAAATGGACTCCATGTTCTTCTTTACTCCATGAGTAGATTCAGATGTCATCGATGACGACTATGACGAATTGGTCGAGGAACGGTCTAAAAATACGGTTCATGAGATCCATAAAAATGGCTGGGGCGTTCGTGAGACCAAAGGGCATCACCAGAAATTTGAAATGTTCGTACCTTGTCCGAAATGTAGTCTTATATATATCTTCATCCTTAATTTGTAGTTGATGGTACCTCGATCTCAGATCAATCTTTGAAAAGAATTGAGCTCCCTTTAGTTGGTCGAATAGGTCGTTGATGCGGGAGAGCGGATACTTGTTCTTTACTATTGCTTGGTTTAGATGACGATAGTCAATGTACAATCTCAGGGATTCATCCTTCTTTTTAACGAACAACACGGGTGCACTCCAAGGAGACAAGCTTGGTCGAATAAACCCTTGATCCAAGAGTCCCTTTAGCTACTTTTTAAGTTCTGCCAACTCGATCGGTGCCATTTGGAAAGCGGGCAGGGCGATTGGAACGGCCCCATTTAAGAGGTCGATACTGAAGTCTACCTCCCTCCTGGGAAGCAATCCGGGTATCTCCTGGAATACCATGGAGAATTCTTTGACCATCAGAATTTGTTCCACGAACACTTCCCCTAAGTTCATTATTTGCTTCAATGGCTCCTCCTTCTTTCTCCCTTGTATCGTGATAGGGGATTGCCCTGTTGCTATGAAGGTGATCCTTCTGGCCTGAGTCTCTATGATTGCCCTAGTTTCATCCATCCAGTCCATCCCAAGGATTACATCGAAACATTTCATGCTCATTACTACTAGGTTTACGGATATCACAAGGCTGTGATGGTGATAGGGCAGCTTTCGCAATATTTATTTAATTCTATTACCTTCCCTAAGGGCGAAGCCACAACGATTGTCTCCTTTGTGCGTTTTAATTCTAGATTTAACCGTCCTAGTATCAAACTCGAGATAAAAGACATGGTAGCTCCGTAATTAAACAAAAGTATAACTAGGATGTCTTTGATAGTAGCCGTACCTTCTATTAGTCCTGAGGCAGTGTCGGAGTCTTCTGGTGACTTCATGGCGTACAGGTGGCCTTTGAATTTTTGAGGTGTGCTTGGACCAGACGGTGGCTTTTGGGCTAGGACAGGGTGACCTTCATCCCTCATTTTCTTAAAGCAGTTCCTCACGTTGTGCCCCACCTTTTGGCAGTAGTTGCAGCCTGGGTGATTGTCTCGTGGCTTCTTGTCTTCGGTAGTTATGACCTATTGGGGGGCAATCCTTGGTCTCTTGTCTGATATTGGCAGCATCACATGGTTTGGTTTGAGCCTCTTCCCTGCCTCGTGTTGCTGTAACCTGGCCTGTGATCTACGATCATCATCATTTTCGGCTTGAGTCGCCTTGTCGACTGCATCGGCATAGTTTTTCAGATTTAAGCAGGATATCTTGGAGTGGATTGAGGGTCGAAGGCCATCTTTAAATTGCTTGATTTTGAAATCTTCATCTTTGACTAATATCGGCGCATAACGTGATAACTCAGTGAACTTAGTCTCATATTGTGCGATAGTCATCTTGTCTTGAATGAGTTTCAGGAACTCAGACATCCTTTCGTCTCGGTACGATCTTGGGAAGTACTTCTTAAAAAATCTCTTCTCAAAGCCTTCCCAGCGCCAGGCACGGTTCTCAGGGACGGCCCTTTCTATCGCTTTCCACCAATTGACGACTTCCCCTTCGAACTTGAATGTGGCTAAAGAAACTTTGAGGTGGTCCGGGCATCCCATGGTCCTTAGTATGCTTTTGATCTGCTTTACCCAATGTTCGGCTGCCTTTGGATTGAGTGTCTGTAAAAACATTGGGGGCCTTAATTTAAAATTTTTTTCTAACATGAAGGTTTCGTTGTGCCGCTCTGTGCGTGGGGGAGTAGATGCAGGGGTATGAGTAGGTGAAGATAGAGATGTTGCGGCTCATGGGGAGTTGTTGTCAGCCTGTTGTTGTAGCCTATCCATGGTCCGCTGGGTCCTTTCCATGAACGTCTCTATCCGTCTCAGGATGGAGTAGAATGGTGCCCATGCTTGGGTATCTGGGGGTACCTGCCCTAGGGGTGGCCCTGGGAGTGGGGCCCCTCGGTGAGTTGCCAATAGCGAGGGCGTGGACTCCCCCATAGTTGCTTCCTGGGGGGTGTCTCCCTGTTTGGTATGCATTGGGGGCA
Organism: Magnolia officinalis; assembly: GCA_021015155.1. NCBI lineage: Eukaryota > Viridiplantae > Streptophyta > Magnoliopsida > Magnoliales > Magnoliaceae > Magnolia > Magnolia officinalis. The sequence goes on from JAJHSJ010000003.1 coordinate 20,673,137, forward strand.
GGGAGTTGGATCGGGTAGTCTTCTTCTTAGGCGCCATCTCTCCTGTGGATGGGAAGACTTGTTAGAGTTGTGAACGTTGTCCAAGAGTCCTAGAATCCATAGTTACTAAAAGTCCCGTCTTTCTTAGGGGGAGTCTGAACATGGGTTTCTACTTCCTTAACTATGTGATTCCCTTTGAGGATCTAATTTAATGTATGTGTTTAATTCACTGTCCTCCCCCCACCCCTCCCCCCGTTTTTTTTGACATCTAAGGTTTATGATGGTCCATTCCCCTAGGCCTAGTTAATCTCATTCTTGGGCTCTGATACCAACTGTAACAGCCCGAGTTTTCATGGCCAGAGTATGTATTCGTGCCCGAGAAAATCGGGTGTTAATAAGGCAAAGTGGGAACGTTTTTAGGGCTTGCCTAGAGACCTCCCCACCATTTGTCACATTTCATAAATACTGGTGATGGAAAACAAGCACAAGAATTAAATTAACTATATTTCTTATTCCAAAAGTAATTAAATGAATTGTCAAAGGTTCTCACAATGGGAATTAATTAAAAGTCAAGTAGCATCAGAAATGTAAATAAAACTAAGTCCTATTCTCTAATCTATGCAACATGCTCTTCCTCAGGATAGTGATCCTCGGGTTCTTCAATCTGTTCGTCACCTACATCATCTATACGGTTGGGAGAGTGTCAATGCCCTACTTATAGTGAAGGTTATCCTTTAAAATTAACAATAATTCAAGAGATACATAACAAGTAAAGTAAGGGTCTGATATGTCCCGTGCTCCACTAACACGAGGGTATCAGCATGCACAAACAACCTACATTTGATGTATGCCTAGCAAAGTATGTGAGACTCATCATACGTAGTGATCATCATCTTGTGGAGTACGATTTATGGATAATCGGCTCGACCCGCATCCCATGCTATGGACATTCGCCGGTATGGCCAACGCTACCGTGGATGTACGAGGGGACTTCAGAGCACACAACAACATGGGTTGGGTGAATTACATGCAATGATTTGTTCAAAGAGTGACTATTTGCAACATCCAATCCCAAAGTGATGTGACATTACAATAGAGAATTACACACATCGATTTGTGCACCACTACCTGAAGGCCCAAGGACTTATGTGCCCCAAGAGGGTCTCTACCTAGAGAGCATTATGCCCATGATAGAATATTTGAATCACTAGTTGTGATACATCTTACACATCACTTGTACTTATAAAAATATATCATGAAGAGTAGAATCTGAATCATGAAGAATATAAACTGAATCATGGAGGTTCTGGAATAACAAGACACATGCCCATGCCTTTAATGATAGACGGCATAAGGCTAAATATAATGAGAGAAGAGTGACAATGGTCAACTTGACAAAAGTGGCAATAACCAACATAATAAGAGAAGAGTGACAATGGTCAAATCAAATAAAAAGACGAGTGGCAAAGCCAACTCAAATATAAAGACGAGTGGCAGGGCCAACTCAATAATAGATGAGGCAGGGGCAAGGCTTGTACTCATGGCCTCACATAAATTCAGAGAAATTCTCTTATATTTGACATCATGTCATAATTCTAAAAGGGCCAATAAATCAATTGATAGGAAAACTCCCAGAGAACATGTAAACATGAAATACATGATAATTCATATCGTAGGAGGCACGAAAGAGCCCCATAATTGATGTGAAACATATAATAGCATGGAAGATTTAAAGTGGTATGTAAAGACCAGGTAAGATACATGTAAAGACAAATTCAAATTCATGAAGGCAGGAAAAGGCAGAATTCAATTATCACCTTAAATTAGAGTAAGCTTAAAGGATGAAACCCTCACCTGATCTGATTATCTGATTGCCTAATACCAGATTATAGATTTGGTTATAGATTTTAAGACCCGACTGCACCCTAGTTCACATGATTATGAATGAGTTAGATCTGCTAAAGTCTGGTTCATACCCGTTATATGACATGGGCTTAACTATTAGATAATACACTAAAAGATTAGCTAAATTAACAAAATAAAATGGGTTAATTAATGATTCACGGGTGTCATCAATGAAAACAGTTATCAAGTCAGCTTTTCACGTGCATTGTTTTCAATCACATGACTAACTTGAATTACCGAGTTAACTCGACTTGACTAGGTGAATCTTTCCCCGCCTAACTGTGGGAGGAAGAATTCTAGGAAGAAGAATGGGTTTTTCTTACCAAAAGGGGACTGGAAGCTCTTAGCCGATGTCAGATGCGGACTAGAATCTCTCAGCCGAAACTCTTCCTTGCTGAAAATCCAGAACTACCTTCTTTCCTCTTCTTTCCTTTCTTTTCTTCCCTTCTTCTTTATTCTTTTCTTTCTTCTTCTCTTCTTTCTCTTTCTCTTTCTCTTTCTCTTTCTCTTTCTTTCTTTCTTTCTTGCTGGACGGTAGCAAGCTTGGGGCGAACAGAGCTGCCGCTCGGCTGAAATCTCCCTCTCGGTTTCTCACTTTCCTTCTCTTCTTTTGTGTTCCTTTCCGGTAGGCTAGGTAGGGATTTTATAAGGTTGTAGGGTCTCCAGAAGTTTCTTGCGAAACCTTTCGCAAATTGCTCTCGCAGTCCCTGTTTCTGGCGCGATGGAATTACGAAGGTAGGACTTGCGTGCGGCGACTGTGGCGTTTGGGTTCGTCCATTCCGATCAGCTCGACCACGTAGGGACGGTCGAAATCCCCTCTCTAGAAGTTTGGACGGCCCGGATCATTGCATGAATCCCGGGTTTGGCCGTCTTTTACGTCAGATCATCCGGTTTTCTTGACGCTGGCTTCTTACTCACTGTCTACTGCGGTGAGCGTTGTGGGGCCCATATGCCACGTCTTTTGTGAAATCTACACCGTCCATTGTCTTCTATTCGAAATTTTAGTTGGGAAGGGTTATTTTTGGCCATCATTTGAGGCGGCTCGTGAAATCTGTAAAGCCACCGTTTGTCTTCCGTTTGAGTAGCTGGGATCCCATCCTTTTTTACTTCTTCAAATTTAGTCAGCTAGGCCTTGATAATATGGGCCGTGGGATTCAAATGGACGGACCAGATCGAGTGTTTGAGGTGGGGTGGTGGCCCACTAACATCGTCCGCAAGTCCCTCTTTGGCGTTCGCACCGGGACGTCCTCTGCAGAGAGGACTCTCTCTCCGTGAAACACGCGGGTCAGCCCCGTGTTGACGGTTTCTCAGTCTCAGTGCATCGCGGCTGTACATGTTAGGTATACATGCACCATAGGTGGGGCCCACAGATGTGTTTTCGTGAGATATCCCCTCCGTCCATTCATTTTCCCATGTGATTTTAGGCGTTGAGTTCAAGATTGAAGTATATCCAAGGATCAGGTGGCCCCCAAATTGACGGTCAATGGTTGATCCATCAACAGAGTCACTTCCACCCTGATCTAAGGGATGAAATTTATTGTGTACGGTTAATTTAAGGTAATTGGGCATTGTCTAAAATTTCGTGCAATCAGATATTGGGAACTCCATGATCTATAATTCAGGGGTCTGCGTCACTTGCATCATCGTGATTATTACCGGTTTGTAGGTTTTGGGAAAATCTAATGGTTTTGTATGGTTGAGGCCTTGTTTCTAAGAGATTCTTCTGAAGGGCCTATGTCGAAGCCTTACCGGGTAGGATCATACATTGATTTAGCTTGAGGGAGTGTACATTTACTATTCCACATGATCAACAGTCAGATGACCTGAGATCATGCTAATCTTCTTGGTAATGCTCAAGGATTTTTGATGCTCAAGCATCAAAAAGTTTGCGGCGTTACAGTTACCCTCATGTGAAGCCAGGTGAACATAATAGATACAACCAAAAACACGAAATGTGAAATATGTTGGAGGTAAGCCGTTGAGAACAAAGTATGGAGATTTACTATTCAGAATGTTGGTTGGCATCCAGTTAATTAAGTATACTGAATGTAACATTTTTTCCGCCCAAAGAACGAGGAACACTTATACCTATCATCAGGGTGTTGGCAGTTTCAACAATATGACGATTTTTTTGTTCAGCCACCCCGTTCTATTGTGGAGTATCAAAACATGTGGTCTGATGAATAATCCCATGACCCTGAAAAAATGTATGAAAATCTGTTGAGAGATATTCCCCCCATGAGTCAGAGTGGAGAGTTTGAACTGGAACCCGAAATTGAGTCTCCACCATAGAGTGAAATATCTTGAAAATTTCAAAAACCTGTGAATTTGAGTGCAGAAAGTAAATCCAGGTGTTACGTGTAAAATCATCAATGAATATAACATAGTATCATAACCGAGAGAGAGACATAATTGGTGAAGGACCCCAGATATTTGTATGTACTAGTTCAAACATAGTATATGATTTTGTAGTACTTAGAGAAAAAGGAATACACTTACTTTTTGAAAGACAACAAGATGAACAAGAATAATCCAAATCTTTTTTTATTAAGAGAAACATTCCCTAACATGCAAGAAGAAAATAACTGAATTAACCGATCGGAATGTGGATGACCCAGGCGAAAGTGCCACAGTTTTCACAATTTATTTGCCAAACTAATATCTGATGAAGATGGAGAAAAGAAAGAGTCATAGATGGATCAAAGTCCAGCATGTGTACCATGTCGCCTACCCATCCCAAGTACCTTCCCCGTTGCCAGATCCTGCACAAAACAGCAGTTAGGAAGAAATATGACAAGTAGCTATTGGATGTGAGTTGACCAACTGAAATTAAATTGGAAGAGAGGTTAGGGACATGAAACACATCACGAAGGGTGAACTGGCGATGGGCAGAAGGAGAGAAAGTCAATGATCCAATGGACTGAATGGGTAGTCTAGTGCCATCCGCAGTAGAAATAACCTGATTTTCAGTGTAGGGACGAATGTTACGAAGATGGGATACAACACCAGTTATATAATTGAAAGCACCCGAATCGAAGAACCATGTAGAAGATGGGGATATACCTGACATACCAGTCACAGAAAGGGCCTGAACGATTTGCTGGAGCATCGCAGGAGTCAAAGGTGATGAAAGACCTTCAGTAGAAATAGTAAATGCAGTATCACTAACAGACGGGTCGGAAGAAATAGTGGTAGCAGTAACAGAAAGAGCACGACAAAGGCCACGATCACGACCACCATGTCCACGGCCGAAAGAAGATGCATAGGTACATGTACGGTAGTCCTGAATACCATGATCAGTCCGTCGATAATAAGCTCACCATTCTTTGCATTGAGCGACGACATGACCCACCTTATTGCAGCCGTGACAAGTCAAAGGAGTGGAACCACGTGTTGGAGTAGTGGTGGATTCAGCAAGCACCATATTCGGAGTTAAGGAAGGAAGAGAGAGAGCTTTCAGTCGTTGTTCCTCAGCCAATAAATCATTAATAACCGAATTTAATGAAGGAGTAGGGCTACAGTTTAAGAGAGCAGCCCGACAATGCTCAAATTTCGAACACTACTTCATAAGAAATTGTCGAACTTGCACACTCTCATGCATAGTTTGGAATATCTTAAAGTCATGAGGAAATGTTGGATCCATCATAGCCGTTTCTGTCCGAAGTGTGACAATTTTGGAGTAAAATAATTGAATACTGTCATCACCCTGAGTAAGGGTAACAAGATCCTGTTCCAGGCAGTATAACCGGGCCGCATTACTCTGTTGATAAATTGTTTAGAGATGCTCCCACATTGCCTTAGTAGTGCGATGAGGTGTGAGGCCAACGATAATGGACCGATTGACCGAATCGAGAATCCAAATAATAATCCGTCCATTGTTCATTTCCCACTCAACTAATTTGTCGGCATATGTGGAAGTGGGGATAGTAATAGATCCATCAATTAGTCCTCACAAACCACGATCCTTGAGGAAGTTCTGAAAATGGATGGCCCATAGAGAATAGTTGGAACCATCAAAACTACAATGTGCGGCCTCTGTATGTGATGAGTCCTTGTCCATTGATCTGAAGTAATGTAAAGCACGCAAAGAGTTGCAGCAGAAGAAAGTTTTAGATATACCGTACAACAGGAGATACCCAAGGGATTGCAGTTTCTGGATCGGGCGGAATAACAACAGCAATAAGGGCATTGGATCTAGAAAATCTAGATCTGGAGCAATAGCAACAGGGGCGCTGGATCTGGAAAATCTAGATTTGGAATAGTAACAAGGGTTGCTGGATCTGGAACAAAGTTCGAGAATAACAACAGATCTGGATTTGTACGGAGAGCAGAGGGGTGTGCAATAGGGGTGGTCGGACGACGCTATAGGGGTGGTCGGGCAAGCAGGTGCGGTCAGACGAAGCAGTAGGGGTGGTCGGACGACGCAGGGATAGTTGGACGAGCAGGGATGGTGGCCGGATGCAGCAGTGATGGGGGCCAGACGCAGCGGAGATGGTGACCGGACGCAGGGATGGTTGGATCTAATAAGTGGTGCCGGTTTGAATCTGTGAAGCTTTGATACCATGTAAATAGAGAGGAGCTGAAAGATTTTCTGTATTTGAGATAACCCAAAGGGGTTGAATATATAGAGATTATAGTCATCTATACAAGGAAAATAATAAAATCAGAATCCTCTACCTATGTAAATGAACTATACAGGGTATGCTAGCTATACAAGGTATAAAAGGTATACAAGGCATGTGAGCCAGTCTAACACACTCAAACCCAAGAGTTCGTTGTTTAGCATTTACCACTGACCAATCATCAAGACCCAAACAACCAACGGATAAACCTGATTCTTGTAGTGTTCACCTCCATTTTTTAAGTGGTGGTGATAGCCTGAAAAGTTCATTGATCAGATGCTAGCTCTTCATCAATTTGAATTCAACCCGTTGATTTGGACTGCTAATCATTCTATTCTTAACCATCTTTTAAAAAAAAAGTTTTATTGAAGAAGATTATAAACAGATCTTCAGGCGGGTATTGCTGGAATATTTGCTTGTAGTTTATCTCATTTTGTTGACTGGTTAGAAATCTATTTCAGGTGCTTATAGAGTCTGGTCTCACATTTCATCTGAAAGTTTCTGTGGTGGGCATCACCCATTTTTCAGTGATCAAAACAATCTGACCGTGGATGGTAGGTGTCTAAAAAATTCAACCATCAGATGATCCTTCCAATTTGACTATCATTTACACAAACAGTTTGTTATTATTTTACACATGCAAGCCATGGGTCAAATGGCTAGAATCGCCTAATGGAGCACATAAAGAGGTATGACCACTTTAATGATGGGCCACACTATGGAACAAAGATCATCTATAGTTGGGCTCCACTTGTTTATTCGTCTAGTGCCATATGGTGACCTGAATATAGGGTCGAGCATGATGGATGGTCTAGATCTCTAACCAAATTTCTCTATTATAATTGGTATGGATTGTCCATTTTCCTAAGTCATCATCGATCCTATGGTGGTTCTCAAATGATAGACAGCTTAGATCGTGTATAAGAGGGGTGATTGATTCAAATTAGGCCTAAATGATGGACAATGGTTAGATGTTTCTATACCACGATAAAATGATCATTGATTTCTCATCCATTTCGCAACCATTGATCAGATGATTTGGATTATCCAATCAAATTATTTTTTTAGGAGAGGTTTTACTTTGACACAAGAAAGAGCATGCAAGAGTGAAGAAAAGATTATTGTCTTTTTCAAATAATCAAAACCTTGAATTCACGGTCTAGTTCTTAAATCCACAAAAATAATAAGAAAGATTATCAAAAATATCAAAATTCAAAGCATAATTGAAGTCCTAATTCAACTGGAATAGAACATACCAAAAATAGTAAGTTTTTTTTTCTAAAAATAAAAGGTCCTAAATTAGCCTTATTCGGGCATTCCTCGCAAATTACAATCAATCTATGAAAAAGATGAGAATCTAATACTCTAAAAATATAAAAAAATATGACAAAAATTGAAATTACTAAAAATAGTAAAATTTTCCTCAAATCCCATTTTTGAACTGAAAGGGAGCGTTTTCTCATGAAACGGATGAATGCAATTGACTTAAAAATGGCCCATTATGGTAAAGATTGATAGGTTATGCGTCCCGTAATGATACCCAAAATAAAAGTTATGGTTAATTTATGGTTCACTCTTCAAACGATGATTTCTCCCTATCCGAAATGAATTTCTTCAAACTGGATACGTCCACAGCCCAGTTATGTCATGCCCTACGTAGTAGTAGACCTAGATCTAACGAACTACTTGCACTTCCGTTTGGCCTTCTTTTGGTCCAGCAATGCTAGGAATGTATTGTGCCTCATCCTACATTAGTTTCCTCCACTTGGAAAGAATTCGTCTTCGAGTTATTCAATGGACTTGGCTCATGATACTCGTATAGATCTGCCACATTAAACATCCGCAAATATGTAGGTCCTCAGGAAATTAACAACATAGGCATTATTATTGATCTTCGTAAGTATTGGAACTGGGCCTATCTTCTTATTTCTCAGCTTGTTTTACCCTAGTTGGAAACCTCTCATTGCACATGTGAACTAATACATTATCACCTACTTCAAACACCTTGAGCCAATGTTTAGTAGCATCTTCCTTGATATTAGATTCATGTAACTTTTCTTGAACATTGGCATGCACTGTTACAATCTAGTCTACCATAATTTCTGTCACAACGCTCATACCCGATAACTTAAGCAAAGGGACTAGGTCGTGTATATGTGGAAATACCACAATATGCAACCTCGAATTGTGACTTGCCAATGGATCGATTTTGCATATTGTTGAAGGTGAACTCCGCTTAGGCAAAAACAATATCTTCCCTGGGGACAACTCATCAGAAAATTTTCGAGCATAATTCTTTTGAAGTCCTACAACACTAGTTTCAACTTCTCTGAGATGTTCATGGGTTCCACTTATTTTTCCCTTTCAACTAAATCATTGATCTCCCCGGTCTCCTTAGATTTTTTTGACGAAATTGCTTATGATTAGGAGAGACTGCTCATCCACTTTTGAAGTCTTGGGTTGATTCTCTATTCTCATAGGGACGAGGATAATCTTTCTATCATCTTTAACAAAAATAGAAATATTATCTCGTCCTTTATGCATGGCATTAACATTGTGATTGCATGGTCAACCGAGTATCATGTGACAAACCTCCATATCAACCACGTCACACGTTACTTTGTACTTATAATATTTACATGGGAGAAAGGAATATATCATTGTTCAGTTACCTTTGTTTCGCTTACCTCCTTGATCTATCCAATCATGTATGGAGAGGGGAGTCTTTCTATTTTTAGTTGCAACTTTTCCACTATAATCGTTGACATGATATTCTCATTGCTCCCACCATCTATGATCAGATCACAAACTTTTTGGTTCATGGTGAACCTTATTTAAAAGATACTATGTCACTATAGATTTATCTCCTCCTTTGGCTTGTACAACAACTTCCTCACAATCAGAGTAGTGGTCTGTGATTTACCATGATCGAGCGATGGCCTACGATTCATCACTAGTATCATACCATGAACATGATGACTAGGAGCTCCATCCCCAATCTCATGTAGCTCATTATTACGAATATGAATATGTCCCAATGCCTTCGTCAAACGGTCGATTGCGATCTACAGTCATTGTATGGCTTATAGATTCTTCCGTTGGAAAGCTACAAATGGCGCTGTCGTGATAAGATTGTTACTTGGAATACGTCCATAGATTTGTTGGTCGAACTATTGTTAGAAGCCATTTAACCGAGGAAAAGCCTCATACTAATACCAACTAATGCAAGAAACAATGCAAAAAAGTAAAGAGAAAGTTCACAGTCTTTCTCAAGTAGTCAAAACCTTTTTTTTTTTTTTTTAAAAAACAACCTGTATTCTATTTTTAAAAATTCCCACCTATACATCTGAGGAACCTCTTTACATAAAACAGGGGTCCATCCGTGACACGCACTTGTTAATTACAAAAATAACAGTAAGGGGATCGGATCATCTTAATAGAGCCTAATCCTACCTTCTCTAGAAAGATAAAACCTCTAACCTGCTTAGGGAGCCCCGCCTGACGATCGAACCAAGCATAAGACTGAGAAGCACTCCCTAGCCGGGCCAAACAATCCGCTGGCGAGTTCCCTTCCCTTACAATATACACAAATATGATGCGACCCCTTCGATGCAACTGATGAATTCTAAATAACCACATCTTCCATTTCCAACCTAGCTCTGCATCGCCATTGAGCAAATCAACCACTAGGCTAGAATCCGATTCTAAAATAATTTAGTTATAACCCCTTTGAATCCCGAGAGTAAGGCCATCATACACTGCACGCAATTCTGCAACCGTGTTAGTGCCGACCTCATAACCTACATAAAATGCGAAAAGGAAATTGCCCGCCTCCCCTCTGCATACACCACCACCTCCCGCATTACCCGAATTGCCTCTGGACAAGCCATCTACATTTATTTTAACCCAACCTAGCGATGGCCGCTCCCATCTAATCAGAAAACAACATGACCGATAGATCTAGATAAATAATGAGAGACAACATTACTCCTTGAGTTCGCATTCCACCCTGATCCAGGCGCACTACCTTCTTTGAGAGAGGAAGAGAGAAGGGCGTCCCACCACCTAATTTTGGCAAGAACTCGGTCCGATGAAACTGACACCTTGTCATACACCGCATCATTTCTAGATTTCCTGATCTCCCAAATAACAATGCAAGGAATAATCATTTGACATACTGATTTGTTTCTCTTAGAGGACACCGCCACCCACCACTGAAAAGCCAGGCTTCAACCGAAAGTGCTGCCATAATGTCTATTCCTACCCATCTTCCCACAGCTTGCCACATAGACTGCGCTACGCTGCTGTCGACGAAGAGATGGAGTGGAGTCTCAATGGCATGGGTCTAGGAACCATGTCTGGAACAACAAACACACCTAGAGGCAATCTGGACACCTCTGGATTGCACCGCATTGTCAACCGGAGCCGCGTTTTGAAGCACCTTCCATACAAGAAGGGAGATCTTTGGTGGCAGAGAAGCATGCCAAACCCACTTAGACCAGCTCCGACCCGGCCCAGGGACCCTGCTCAAAGACCATGCTGATTTAATCGAAAATTCCCCTGAAGTCGTGAATGGCCAGAATGGGGTGTCAGTGCCCTCAAAGATGCAATACCCTGCCTGGAATACATGATCAATAACTCTCTGAGGGAGACTGAGGAACACAGCTGAGGGGGGGAGAGGACTGGTCGGGCTGAGGACTTGACGCACCTGAATATCCTGCAATCCTGCTGGCACCTCTTCATTAGCCAACTACGCTTGTGGACCCAGACCTGTCCAATTCGACTTCCAGAAATTGCAGTTACCTGCCCCAACATGCCATTGAACTCGGGATTCCACCAAAGGAATGAGATCCTTGATTCTCTTCCACAGAGGAGATGACATCCGTCTTAATCGACCAATTACCCCTGGCGACAAGTCCTGATGATACTTAGCTGCCATGAAAGATTTTCAAATATTATCCTCCTGTCCAAATTTGATTGACCATGCCATTTTAATTCGAAAAGCTTTCATAATCTCTGCAAGTTTTCAGAAACCAATGCCCCCCTCGATTTTTGGCATCGCCAGTGTATGCCAATTTTTCTAGTGACACTTAATTTTTCCTTTTGACCAACTGCAGAAAAAATTCACCATATGCCTCTCAATTAATTTCAGCACTTGAGACGGAATGTGGACCGCCGCAATAGTGTGAACTGGAATACCTGATAGGACGTTCTTCACCAATACTACTCTTCCGGCCTGGGATAAAATACGAGCTTTCCACCCATTAAATGACCCACAACTCTATCTACCACCGGCTTAAATGAGCTTACTTTAAGTCTTCCGTCTGCCAATGGAACTCCTAGATAAGCAAGAGAAGATGACGAATTACCAAAATCGAGGATAACCTCAATCGTTCTAATTCTCACACTAGGAAGCTTTTTAGAACAGAAGAAGGCACTTTTCCTCAGATTTATAGTTTAGCCTGAAGATGCTTGGTAGGAGTCAAGGAATTTCTTAAGCTGTAGCAGCGTGGATTTGCTCCCATTTGTGAAAATTAACGTATCGTCAACATATAGCAGATGCGAGATCATTGGGCATCCTCTAGACAAGGCAAAAGGACGACAAATCTGACTGTTGAATAGACTTTTAAGCCCTCTGCTAGGAGCCTCAGCTGAAAGAATAAACAAGCTTGGAGACATCGGGTCTCCCTGTCTTAGACCTCTTGAAGATTTGAAAAAACCTGCCATCTCTCCATTTATAATAACTGAAAACCAACTATTCACCCAACGTTTTTCTACCATCTCTATCCAACTCCCGCTGAATCCAAACCGATTCAGAACCTGCTTCAGAAAGTCCCAGCTAACCCTGTCATATGCTTTGTCCATGTCTACTTTCAAGACAATGTTTCCCCTGTGAACCGGTCTGTTTAATTCCCTAAACAGTTCTTGAGATAATGCAATATTTTCCGCTATCAAGCGCCCTTGAATGAAGGCCCCCTGTTCTAGCTATATCAATAATGGCAGAATCTGGCTAAGCAAATGCAGCAATCTTGGAAAAAATTTTATAAAGACAATTACACAAACTGATGGGACGATAGTTCGAGAATCTCTTAGGCGCAGCTAATTTTGGAATCAAGCAGATAATAGTAGCTGAAACTGCCCTGGGGATATTCCCTCCTTGAAAGAAAAAGGAGATAGCCTTATGAATGTCTTGACCCACCACCTCCCAACAAGATTGAAAAAAACTAGCTGAAAAGCCATCTGGCCCAACTGTGCTATCCTTTGGGATGGAGAACACTGCTGTTCAGACCTCCAACATTGAAGGGATCTACATCAACTTATCATTATGGTCATGCTCAACCAACTGAGGAATACCTTGCAGCAGATCCTGGTCAATCTGACAAGAATTGACACTGAAAATTTGCTGGAATCCACAAGTAGTCAAAACCTTGAATCCACAAGGTAGTTCTTGAATACAAAAGAAATAATAAAGAAGAAAATTAAAATATTTTATTGAATAATGTGTAATTTAATGATTTTTCGATTACACAACTAATAAAGTAAAAATAAAACCCTAATTCACAAATACCAAAAATAGAAAAATTCTAAGCTTAATAGAAGTCCTAATTCAATTTGAATAGAACTTGCTTGAAATAGTAAGTGTTTTTTTTTTTTTTTTAAATTTTTTAATAGAAAGTCCTAAATTTACCTTACCAAGGCATCCCCATCATAATTACAATCGATCTTTAAAAAAGACAAATCTAAAACTCTAAAAATAAGGAAATATGACAAAAATCAAAATTACTAAAAATAACAAAATTTTACCTAAAATTCCATTTTTGAATAGGAAGCGAGCGTTTTCTCGCGAAATAGACTGATGCGACCCACATTGTGGGTCAGTTGATTGTGAATGGCCTGCTATGGTAAAGACTGATAGGTTATGCGTCTCGTAATAATACCTAAATCAAAAGTTATTGCTGATTTATGGTTCACACTTCAAACAACAATTTCTCCCTATCCAGAATGAATTTCTTCAAATCAGATGTGCTTACATGCTATCATACCTTATGGTGGACTACTTCTACTTCCATTTAGCCTTCTTTTGGTCAGCCATGCTAGGAATGTACCTGTGCCTCATCCTACATCATACTTGATAGATCCAGATCATGGGTATTACTGCTTCTAGCTATAATAAATGTTGACTGCCATTTATGAACCATTGATTGGATGGTTAGGATCATAGTATTGGAGTTATTTTTAGAGGTACTAAGAGGAGGGCCCACATGATGGATGGTTAAGATCAAAGGTGGAGATGCCCGGTGGATGGCTTAGATAAATTATTGGATCAGATTTATATTATATTTGATTTCCGTCATTAATTTTGATGACCATTATTGATGGAAAGGCTTGTATGGTTTAAAGCTGATGCTTACCCTTCAAAAGAGCCTACCAGCGCTAGCCAGCAAGTCATGCATAAAAAGTCTATGGGTAAGGTATAAGAAAGTAAGTCACATAGTTTATGTAGTAAGGTAAAAGAAAGTAACTAGCGGAGCTTCATGAACAAGCCAGCGAAGTCTCATGCAGGAGCAATGATGTTTAGCTGAAACAGTGAGTTCTATAGCAAAGTGGTCCAAGCCGAAGGACGGCTGGTCAAAATTGAACGTTGACGTACGGCTCCACGAGAGGGAACCTGGGGTTGTTCAGAGGAGGTGGGATATGTAGGGACATCAATGGCAATCTTATCTTTGCTTTTGCGGCAGGTTATGAGGATCGAACAAACAACAACGCTAAGCTCCATGCTGTTTATGATGGGCTGGCCCTTTGTGTGAATCTCGGGCTAGCTAAGGTGGAGGTTGAAATGGACTCAAAATTGGTGGCGAACACCCTCAACGGGCGGTCTCAATTGCTGTGGAAAAGAAACTATTGGCTTTCCAGTATAGGGCGCCTGCAGAAGAAAGCTTGCACCCGAATTTCCCACATTCTAAGAGAAGGAAATGGCCTAGCAGATGGGCTGGCCTGCATGGGGAGTAGGAATCAGGGGAGGGACGCCGCTGATCTTCCACTATACATCCGGGGCCTGGTAGTGCTAGATAAAGTAGGGCTGGGTTCTATTAGAGAATCTAGGGTGGGGAAGCAGGCTGCGCTTCCACTCCATTCGCCGATGTAAATGGATATGATAGGCTGCCTCTGATTGTTTCTGGTCAGGTGGCAGCTCGAACTATCTAGCCCTGTATAGTTCTCCCTTAGGAATGGCCAGTTTTTTTTTTTTTTTTTTTAAATGCTTGCTTTCCATATGCAGAAACTAGCTGATTTTTTGTTTTCCAAAAAGGAGCAATGATGTTTTTCAACTGCTAACGCCAGCTTCTTTTGATCTTTTGAAGCTTGTTTTTCAGCTAATAAACTACAACGTTATGCTTTTTTAAAACCTCTCTCCTAAAATGTAAATTTGAATAACCAACCAAATAAGAAACTAAAATGAATTTGATGAGAAAACCCTAAACATCCAATTCATAAAGATAGTAATTAATGAACATTTCAAATTCCCGAATTAACAAATTTCATGTATCCAACATGCCCCACCTGTTGTAGTAAAGAATTTAACAAAATAGCACCCCATTAATAGGGTATTTACATCCTACTTCATTAATCAAGTTATTATCAAAGGGTACCAGTGGGGGGTGTGTACTAACGTGTTAACAAAATAAAAAAACGTTCCTTCCGTTGGTTTTTCTTAACTTCCGTTATATTTTTTCTTAAAATGTCAAAAATGCTGACTAATTTACAAGATTGCTTAAAAAAATTAAAAGGTATCTAGATGTAAATATCATCAATGAGGTGTAATTTGAAAAAGAAAATTCTAAAATAAAAATTCCAAGCGTTTTTCCCGGACACAAATTGCATGGGGATGTAGCTACTGATTGGTGTTATGTAGGCCCCATCATCATGTATGTATTTTATCCATGCCGTCCATTCAATTTTTAGATCATTTTAGGGCTGATGCAGGGACGACCGTGATGGGGTTGATCACCGTCTTCCTCAAGGATAACTACTCTGAATCCACGGAGCTTCTCTGGACTCCTCACAGAGACTTCTCAAAGCCAGAGGAAAGAAAACAAGAAAATAGAAATAAAATTCTAAAGAATTCAAATTTGATTAATTAATGAAATAAACAAGTTCACAACCCTTTAAATAGGGATACCAAGCAATAGGAAAGAAATCAGAAGCAAACTAAAACTAAAACTCCTAGATATTCTCAACTTACTATGAATAGTGAATTTACTTTTTAGAGTAAGTTTCGTAAGTGGCTTAACCACGTTATTCTCCTAATTATTCTAAGCACTTTTTATGTTGGACACAACTCCTAGAGCCCAATGGATGAAGAGTTACAATCAAACTAAAACTTATTACTTATGGTAAAAAACGAAACTAAACATGGATTTTGACCGTCGATAGGATGAAATCTCGCAAATTCGGCATGGGTAACCCGGTATAGCCAGGTTGGTTGGCTAAATTAGCTCGTCCTACCCCAAAATCATATATGGTACGTCGAGTAACTCATTCCAGTTTGTGAGATAAGCCTGTTTTATGGTTCTGACAGTCTTGATGATTTCTGCCTCTGATCGGGCCTTCTCTGATCCATCTTGGATATGAAAGTGTTTGTGGCCCGCTCTACATCAGTCCCCTCTACTTCAAAAGAACTCGTTCTCGAGTTCTCGCGCTGCTTTGGTTCATGATACTCGGTTTGGTGCGCTGTAATGATACCCGAATCAAAAGTTATGATCAATTTATAGTCCACCTTCTTTTGATCCAACCATGCTAGGAATGTATCTGTGATACTTTCTACATCAAACCTCTCCTCTTAAATAAAATCATCCTCGAGTTACTCAAGAGACTTGGTTCATGATTCTGAGATAACTTTTGATGCCGATGTTTATTAGCCATTTTCTTGTACTTGACATTAGCTCATGAGTTGACACAATATATGTACTCATGCTCTCATTGACTTGGCTAGTATGGATCAATTCCTTCATTTCTGCCTTCAATGTCACGCTCCAAACCCCGAAATCGGATTCACAGGAATCCTGATCGCCGAATCCGGTACCGACAGCCTCCATAGTACCCCATTCTTGGCTCTTAGTGTCCATACGCCAGATTTCAATCCTGGGATCCTACAAGGATGATTTTTTTTTTTTTTTTTTTTTGTGTATATTTAACTCGTAATAAGCATAACCACAAGTATACCAAATCACAAAGGCAACATAATCATCACATATCCACTAATATAACCATTTGATTACAATACTGAAGGAAAATACATAAATAAAAAATTAAGCTCCAGAAGACCGCTGCATGCTCCAAGCTCAACATTGCTGCAACCTAACATCACCTGCACGCATCTATCGTGCATAAGCTTATAGAAAGCTTAGAGGGTGATGTAAGTGTGTGCACAAGGTAAGTGCCAAGTATTCAATACAATGCCATCATCATACAGTACCGAAAATACTGATAATCCATAAATCGTACAATATTGGAATAAACAGAATTACTAACAAGATCATGAATTACCAGAGTAAGCATAAATACTGACAAGAGCAGGAATTATCAGAGTAAACAAAAATACTAGCAAGATCATAAATTATACGATAACAGAGTAAGCGAAAATACGGACAAGTCCATGAGTCAATTAACATCAGAATACACAATATAGAACAGTTATGCAAATGAGGAGTCATAAAGAGTCAAATATCAAATGCCGAGGATGCGATGCAGTATGTAATTCCTGATGAGTCCACGAATAGCGTCAATCGTATCTAGACCATATAAATGCAGAAACACAGTAACCCAAAATACCATATGTCACAGATGTAATGCAACATGTGGTGCGAATGGAATGACCATGCTGGAGTGTGAAGTCGGGATGATAGTACGTAGTATCGCAGGCTATGACGTCCATCACAAGGGACTTCTATCCATCTAGTCCCATACCTAAATTTGGATAGTCAGATTGATGTGGTAAACTCCTAATCTCAGGTTAGTTGCGCGCCCAACCAAAATCCTTGCTATGCGAAGGTACACGTAACAAATAGTTGTGTACCACCAGCCCGAGTGAATAGTGAATGACTGAATGAGTATGCAACTCCTGCTCAATAAGTCCACATATCAGTACGGTTCATCTCTGGGATCATCACCGGGGATTAGTATACTCCAAATGACACTGCCCCTCTCCCAGCAGTACAGTCCAAGTGAGCGTAAGAAGCCTCACTATCCACCTGGCCAATAGTCTACCAATACCTATCCGGCACGTCATAGCGGACCTATTCGCGAGCTGGTCAAACTTAGCCAGCAATGCCCCCTACCCTCGGGCAGGTAAGGCTACACCCCCTCCCAACCGACCACAACACAGTGGGAGACGCGGCCTCCTAGTATTCGGCACTCAGGCGCTCATGTATCCACTCGGTATAGACGTTGGAGCGTCTCCTGGCCACGAAAGTTTAGGAATTTTCACCCAGGGACATCTATGGCGCCCGTATGCTAGAACCAAACATTTTCGGTGTCCCCTCTGGCCATCCACAATATGCCTATGGAGGCTACAACCCTGATGTCATTAGGGTGTATAGTAATCACAACACATAATTCCAGATGCATGAGTCATACAATCCAGTCATGCATCAATCTTGCGCATGCCGTGAGCTCATGGGAGATAACCTCCGCTTATCAGGGAGTCTCATAACATCACGCTCAATGACATATGCATTGGTCATCCACATTTCATAACAAGCATGCAGATGATGCGTATGGGCATGTATGATGATGTTATGCTGTCACATACTCATAATCGGTATCAATAACCGGCATCAACAATCGGCTTCGACAATGTGGACATTTAACCAACATTGCCCCCAAGGAATGGCCCTCATAGAGCCAAACATATAATGGGCCCACGGCCTCACACAAGGGCCTAATATACAACACAATAGGCTTCACTCAAGAGTTTAATATACATCACGATGGACCTCTTACGTGGGCCTAACATACATTACAATGGACTCCATCGCTTGACCTTCAATGCATCACAATGGGCCTCATCACGTATGGCTCATATACATCACATTGGGCTTTAAACACAGGCTGAATGTACATCACAATGGGTCGCAACCCGTGGGCCTCAAATACAACAAGTGGGCCGCATCAATGGCCTTATATACACTTTAGGTGAGCCCTGCTTATGAGCCTTAACTACATGACATGTGGGTCCTACACATGGGTCTCGAATACATCAAATAGGCCATGCATCATGGGCCTAATACATATCACAATGGGCCTTGCCCATAGGCCACGAATACATCACAATAGGCCCTAATTATAGGTTAGATATATACCATATAGGTCTCGACAATTGGCCTCGGCCTCAACAACTGAAATTGACACTCGAAATCGACCTCGATACTCGGCCTCAACAATCGGAATCAGCCTCAATACTCGGCTTCGACAATCGAAATCGGCTTATACAATTGACCTCGATCGGTAATCGGTCATATTAATTAGAATCGATCGATAATCAAAATCGGTAACTCGGTCACGGCAATCGGAATTGGCAATCGGCCACGATAATTGGCCTCGATCGCTAATCGGCAATCGGCCACAACAATTGAAATCGGCCTCGATGATCGGTCGATCAAGGCTTAAGGGGAGGTCACAATGTGGACATTAAACTATTATTGCTCATCAATGTGGTCATTTAACCAACATTGTTCTCAAGGAGTGGCCCACACAAGGGATTCATACACAACTCAACGGGCCATAAATACATCGCACTAGGCCTCAACTATAGCTCTCAAATACATGACAATGGGCCTTGTTAAATGGTTGGAAATACATCACAATGGGCCTCATCATATGGGCCGAGAATACATCATAATGGCCTTACCAAATGGGCCAGAAATATATCATAACGGGCCTCTACCCATGGGCCCCTATATTACATCGGGCCTCAACAAATGGGCCCCAAATACATCAAATCGGTCATATCAACAGACCAAATCAAATGGACTAATTCAAATGGGCCGAACATATGTCAAGGTGGGCCTCAACGACGGGCCTCATACACATCAAGGTGGGCCCCAACAATGGGCCTCAAACGCATCCCAATGGGCTGGCAGGTGGGCCTAAAAAATGGGCCCCATCAGCTGGATATACCACGCATACATTACGGTGGGTCCCATGAATGGACTGCTAAGGTAAAATAAACATATGATGGTGGGCCTCGAAATGATCTGAAAATAGGGTGGACGGTGTGGATACAACACCTACATCATGTGGGTCCACAATATCACCCAAACACTATCTAGCACGGTCCAAGCATTGTGGATGGTATGGATGAAATAAACACCAAGTGGTGTGTCCTCAACAAAATCCAAAGATGATCCAGTGCGGATCAAAATATACATCGTGGTGGTGCACATATATATATCACGTGGATACCATAGCAGCACTGTCCGGTGTGGACAAGAAATAAATACATCAATGTGGGTCCCATGTTAGTAAAATAGATGGACAGCTAGGAGAAATGCATGCATCACGGTGGACCATTAAGATGGACGGTTTGGATATAACAATACTTCATGATGGAGGCCCAAGGACAGCTGACGTCAATACAGTCAGCTACATATAGCTGTGTGTGGTGCACTATCCAATCCATTATACAGCAGGTGGGTCCCACGCAGGGGCTATCAAAACATATAATATATTAACTATTATATATATTATTATATTAATATATCTAATATACATGTATAACACACTCTTGCGTCCAGTGCAATGGATGGCCTGGATATAGATATCATTAAGGTGGGGTCCAGCACATCACCAAGGTGGACCTCATGTGCTAGATACAACACATGCATCAGGTGTACCCCACGCACTATCAGATGGATGGCTAGCTGCAAACCACGAGATCATGATGGTGGGGCCGTCAGAGTTTGGTGACGTCAATACATGGGCTATATAGCTGTGTGGGAAACCAGCCAATATGATCCAGCAGCAGGTGGGTCCCATGGTTTCAACGGTGGACGTTCACTTTCTACACTGTTTCCTGTGACGTGGCCACCTGATCAAAGGCTAGATGGAGTGGATAGAACACGTGCATCACGGTGGGTCCCATGTGGGGCCTACCATAATGTTTATTTTCCATCCAACCTATTGATAAGGTCACTCAGACCTGGGGGCCACAGAAATGTTTATTTGCATCCAATCTGTTCATAAGGTCACGTGGACCTTTGGGCCACTGAAATATTTATTTAAAATGGTTGGATGGTTTGGATGCAATACACGCATCATGGTGGGGCCAGATGGACAACGTGGATGTCACGGTGAGATCCATGGAACTTGGTGACGCTACTCCAGTAACTGGAGTGAGGTACACCAGCCGTCCCACCCTGGGACGGTGTGGAATATAAGGCATACATCAATGGGTCCCATGTGGGGCCCACCATAATGTATATATGCCATCCAAACCGTTGACGAGGTCACACGGACCCAGATGAAGTGGGGAAACAAATTTCATAATCATCCAAAACTTGTGACACCCAGAAGGGTTTCGATGGCAGATGTTCAATCCACTGTTTCCTGTGATGTGGGCCACCTGAGCACCACACACAGATGAAGGGGGGCCCATGCCCTAAGGTCCCACCTAATGCACGGTGTTGATGGACCGCACACATCACAGTGGGGCCCACCTCAACACCGTCTGTCCGCCCATGCAAAGGGCAGGACGCTGGGCATCCTCTGGCGTGTCAGCGGCAGCAGCAGGGGCTACTACATAATGTAAATTTATTTATTTATTTTAAAAAAAGTTCTATGAATTTTCCTAGGTGGGGCCCGCATCAGGTAGATCCACTCCAAGCATTACGTTCCATAGCTTAGAACAGACAGATCAAGCTCAATATTGGGTATGTTTCGGTGTGCAGAATCATTAGGTGGGTTTTAACGGTATCAATCGCTATTTCTTATACTATGGCCCGCTAAATAGTCAGATTAGGTTCATTTTTCAGCTCAACGTCTAAAATGAGCTGAGGGATGGAATGGACGGTGTGGATCAGCCCCATACATCAAGGTGGGGCCTGCAAGAGCGGTCCACCCCAAATTTTTTTTAATAACTGTATATATATATATTTTGTTGATAGCTGTTAGGACACACCATGTCAATACACGCATTCCATGTTAACATCTCCCTGGTGCACGTCCAGCGACGGCATGGATATAACACGGGCTTCATGGTGGGTCCCACATGGTCATGGCCCACATTTCATCAAGGTGGGTCTCACATGAATGTGGCCCACCTGACTTGAATCAATCTAATGGTCATGTTTTTCCACCACCATAAGGTAGGGTCCACATAACTTGGACGGTTTGGATAAGACATACATCAAGGTGGGGTCCATCCGAGTGGGCCACACATCACACAAAATGAGAAAGAGAGAGAGAGAAGCACCCACCGTTAGATCTCGGACTCTCCCTTCCACCGTTGCGATCTAGAGCTCTAATGGTTAGACTTCAACGGTCGAAATTGGACTTGGATGGTGGAGATGGAAGGTATGAGGGTAGGCCACACCAAACTCTCTCATGGAGCTTGGACGTGGGTTATTTGGAGAATGAGGAAGAGAGATGAGAGAGAGAGGTGTATGAGAGAGAGAGAGATGGGTGTGATGGGTGATGGGTGATGGGTGTGTACTTGTTGTAGGAGAGAGTTGACTTAGGGGAGGGGTAGTTGCACTTGACATTAATTGGTGATGTGTACTTTGATTGATGGGATTGATGGGATTGATGTGATGGATTCTCTCGGGATTGCAACGCGCAGCATTTTTCTCGAACTGAACGCGGGCCCACATCACCTGGCCTGGGTATCGCCTCGGCGCAAGAGACGCGACATCGGAATCGCGGCGACGGCGCGGTCGCACTGCTATAGGTCTTGGGTCAAGCCGACTTAAGAATACGGAATACGACTTAGAGTCGCGTGCAACTGCCGATTATATGTCACGAGCTGCCGAAATTTGTCCGTGAGGACCGCGGAAGCCTATAGAACGGTACGAGTTAGGATACGAGTCTTACATTAAAGATCTCACTTTCCTTCTGATAATGTGGGCAATTAGGTAGACTTATCCCTGTGATAAGATCAATATGGTTTTGTATATCTCATATGTTATTGGGGAGTTCATTGAGCACAATCGCCTTGAACTCCTGCAACACTGACTTCAAATTCCATGGGATGTTTACAGGCTCCATATATTCTTTCTTTTCAACTAATGGATATATATCTCTTTTTCCTCAGATTGTTTAACAAAAGCCTGTTCAGTTGTGAGAGATTGTACAATCTCCTTTAGAAGTCGTGGGTTGGTTCTCCGCTCTCATAGGGAGGAGGCCAATCTTTACAGAAATCATCAAGACCGTCAGAACCATAAAATAAGCATATCTCGCAAACTAGAATGAGTTATTCGACGTGCCATGTATGATTTTGTGGTAGGAAGAGCTACTTTAGCTAACCAACCCGGCTATGCCGGGTTACCCATGCTGAATTTGTGAGATTCCATCCTATCGACGGTCAAATTCCATGTTTAGTTCTGTTTTTACTATAAATAATAAGTTTTAGTTTGATTATAACTCTTCATCTGTTGGGCTTTAGGAGTTGTGTCCAACATGAAAAGTGCTTAGAATAATTAGGAGAATAATGTGGTTAAGCCACATATGAAGCTTACTAAAAAAAGTAAATTTATTATTTATAGTAAGTTGCAAATTTCTAGGAGTTTTAGTTTGAGTTTGCTTCTGATTTCTTTCCTATTGCTTGGTATCCCTATTTAAAGGGTTGTGAACTCGTTTATTTCATTAATTATCAAATTTTGAATTCTTTAGAATTTTATTTCTATTTTCTTATTTTTTTCCTTGTGGATTCGAGAAGTCTCTGTGAGGAGTCCAAAGAAGCTCCTTGGATTCAGAGTAGTTATCCTTGAGGAAGACGGTGATCGACCTCATCACGTTTGTCTATATGTCAATTGGTATCCAAGCAAGGATTCCCTTCAGGCCGATGGCAAACAATGAAGCTATGAATCAAAATCCTGTGGACGGTTATCTAGGGATTCGTTATCTTTCGGAAAGAATGGAAGCTTTCTACCGGGAGAGTCAGTTGACCATGCAAGGGCTGCAGGCAACCCTCAACCGTATTGCGGATGCGTTAATTCCGCCTCGAGCTTGAAGTGATGCTCAACCGGCCATGGATTCGAGAAGTCTCTGTGAGTAGTCCATAGAAGCTCCATGGATTTGGAGTAGTTATCCTTGAGGAAGACGGTGATCAACCTCATCACGTTCGTCCTCGCGTTAAGGGCATAGCCCCAAAAACAAGGCAGATCCAAATCTCAGGTGGACCACACCATAGAAAGCAGTGGTGGTTGAATGCCAACTATTAAAATTTTAGCGGGGATTGCTGTTGAGATTTTTAATGATGATTGTCATTGAGATTTTTAGTGGGGATCGGCGTTGTGATTTTCATTGCGGATCACCTTTGTGGTCAAGTGTCATTTTCAACTATAGTTATTGTTATTTTCAGTTAGTCCCAATTGTTTTATGTATAATGGGTCACCGTTGTCATTTTCACTAGATCTCAACCATTTTATGTGCTAGAGGTCGCTGTTGTCATTTTTTAGAGAGTCCCTGCTTTTTCATGCACAACAACAAACTGTTGTCAACTGCAATGGATAATATGGCCCCATACATCTATCTCCTTAAAACAACAAACCAATATATAGATCCATACCAACCATCTCCAAATGGTACTCCGCTCCCAAAAAAATAAAATAAAATCACAATGCAATCCATCTTTACCCTTGGTCTCCATTTAAATGGAGAGTAGTTGCTGGAGAGTGAAAAATAATTCCGGATGAAACGCCAGACAATGGAAAGAAAATCAATGCCTGACAATGAAAAGAATCACAAAAAACGACTCATGGGTCTCATAAGGGGGAAAATATTTGGGTCAGAGCAGTTGGTCAGAGTGTCACTGGAGTATCACCGAAATGTCATCGGAGAGTGTGGTGTCTGAGGATTCAGACAACTTCTATGGGCCCACCATGAGTTATGCACAGTTCATTTGATTAGGATTTTCATTTCACTGAATGGAATCGGATTGCGTACTGAGTTACTCAGTACGCTCTTATCGTACTGAGTAAACTCAGTTGGGCCCGCCGTGAAAATAAGTGGTTTATCCCCACCGTCCATACGTTTTTTTGGCTCATTTAAGGGGTTGAGCCCAAAGTTGAAGCATATCCAACTCTCAAGTGGATCATACCACAGGAAACAGTGGGAATAATGATTTCCACCGTTGAAACCTTCCTAGGCCCTACAGTGATGTCTATTTGTCATCCAAGCTGTTAATAATATTACAAAGACATGGATGAAGGGAAAAAACAAATATAAGCTTAATATAAAAATTCTGTGACACTCAAGAATTTTGCAATGGTATAAGTTCAATTCACACTGTTTCATGTGGTGTGGCGCATTTGAGCTTTTGATATCCATCATTTTTGGACCCATGTTATAAAATTATCTAATAAAATAGATGGATGGAGTGGATAAAATACATAGATCATGGTGAACCCCCATAGAGTTTACTCAGTACGCTAAGCGTACTGAGTTACTCAGTACGCAATCCGCTTCCCTGAATGAATGGCCTTGAGAATTAGAGAAAATTAATGCCTACCATTATCAAAATTTGTGAGCCAGGGCTTGGATCAGGATGAAATCAATGCTTTTTTTGGGTACAGGATTAGTCGAATCAAATAAGCGGATTGGAACTCCCGTCGAGTGGACCCAATTGTGTTTTTATGAGTTCCATTCCATGCGTCTAGAAAGCCCTCTTAACTTACGATGCACTCAACTATTGTAGGGGCTCCAACTCAGGGGGCATTTTGGTCCCTAAAAAAATTTAAAAGTTTTCAGGGGCAAAAAAAAAAGGAATGGAAAAGGGAGATTGGATGCTAGAATTGGTCAAACCTTGAGGCCATTTGGATAAAAATCCCTTTTGCCTTATGGTCTTATTTCTTTTACTGAAATTATTTTATTCTTACATTACATTTCTTGTTTTCTTATAGTCACGCAAGTTTCAAGCTTTTCCACGAGCTCAAATTCTGTGGCGACTGCATATGATATTCTCTCTTTAGAGAAAGTTCCTCCATAAAAGCATATCCTAGTAAAATAAAAAAATGCGCTCTCGGCAATTGCTTATATGTTTAAGAATCCGAAGTAGTGGCCACTTCTTGTGGCGCTTCTTGACAATGCTGTGAAGCTCGTCGAGATCTCTATTTCGCGCCTTCATGATTCTCTTTCCCACTTTTGCAAGTCTCTCCTGCAATTTGAATAAGCTCATTAGTATAGAGGAATTGTCACTTCCTAATGATGACATATCCAGGTGATCTTTGCTTATCTCCGGATACCAAAGAGAGTGCGGTTCACTTAAAGAACAAGCGAAAGTTTTTGAACAAACACTAGCTTCTATCAACGAGCAAGTCACTATTCTTGAAACTCAGAGGCAGGACGAAGAGTTGAGACTAAGTAAGATCCAGACTGATATTGATGAAAACATAAGCATAATAGAGCTTGAAGAATCTGAACTTAAAAAAAAGTGACTGCTGCCGTCTCCTTGGAACAAGAGCTTGAAGGCGTTTCAAATCGTTTCAAATCGAGCCAAGCTTATCATTGAAGCTGAATTTACTGTAGATGGGTTTTTTTTTTTTGCAAAAAACTTTTTTCATTTTAAAAAAATCATCACCTATACATCTGAGGTACCCCTTTAAATAAAATAGGGGGCTATCCATGACAAGCACGTATTAATTACAAAAAGATATCAGTACTGTAGATAGGGTTTAAGTTCAATTTAATAAGGATTTGCAAGGATACATATCAACTCCAGGCATCTCAGAATGATTATGACATATGTAAAGATTGTGAAAATGTACCACCGCCCATCGGCATCATATCCTTTGGATGACCAGTTCAAAAATCACGTGGCCACCATCATTACCATCTATGGGAAATTCCCAACGCATCTAACAGTTTATATCTCATATCAGGGCACGTTTATTCTTATTTTCGGAGATCTTAAACATGATAGGAAGATTTCTATGGATCCTACTATTTTGAATTAAAAAAAAATTATACAATAGCTTATAGACACCCCATCCTAGGTCGATAAGCTGATTGAGTTTAAACCAATAAATGGTCAACCAAAACCCTAACCCTAGAACCCTAAACCATAGGAACCCTAATCCAAAACCCTAAACTCAACTCACTGAACCTAGTCAACCTAGTTGACCTAATCCTAAACCCTAGGAACCTAGAACCCTAGAGATTAGAGTCAACTAGACGATTTAGCTCACCTAGTCAACTCGACGAGTTAGCTTACCCAGTTAACTCGATGGGTCAACTCATCCGGTCAGCCTACCCAGTCCAACAACCCAGTCAACTCACCCAGTTAAGCCCAAAACTGAGCCCAAGTCAAAGCCCAAAATTAATTTCAATTAGAGTACAGTGCGCAACAGCAATGCGACGCCCTTCACAATAGAGCTTCCACACAAGTGAGGGAGGTGGCCTGCTGAAGAGGGAGTTCTAAGTGTATACCGGCGACAATCTGGTTGCCGCCGGTCAAGTGTCACTCTTCCACTTTGTGCTGGTATCCCTCAAGCATTGAGATACCTATTGAGTAAACCATGATCCATATGAGGTGAGGGGCTCTATGCACCTTGTTCTCATTTGGATTTGCTCCACCCTAGGTTGGGGTAGATGTGGAGGTTGATTGGCCAGTTGAATTGCAACCATAACTTCGGTTAACTCTGTGGATCTTGAGTGGTGTCTAATCCTGTAATGGATAGATAACCCCTCAACCAATCCTCTTTCACTCAAGAGATGTCGAGTGTTGTCACGGACTCACTTGGGCATGAAACACTCTCAGCCATCAATTTCAGAATCCAACCTAAACCTAAAAAGAAAATGGAAAATAAAAATCTAGAAATAGAAAGCGAGAGAATTAGAAATAAGTTACCAAATTAGAAGTTTCTATGTTAGGATCCTGCAAAAAAAAAGAAAAGTGAATTAGTTTCTAAAAAGAGAAATAGAAAGTTTCTAAAAATAGAAAGATGAGTTAGTTTCTAAAATCAAATTAAGAAAGTTTCTAAAAAAACAACCTAGTTTCCAAAAATGAAAAAGGAAAGTTTCTAAAAACAAATTAAGAAAGTTTCTAAACTTAGAATTAGAAGGTAACTTAGTTTATAGAAATAATTCAGAAAAATTGTAACCTAAAAATAGAAAAAAAACAAATCTTAATCTTAACCTAATTTCAAAACTAGTTAATTTCAGAAAAATGCAACCATTAATCCCCGGCAACGACGCTAAAAACTTGTTCACAACCCCAATTGTAGGGTCGCGATCTAGTAATAACTCGGTAAGATCGAGGTCGAATCCACAAGGACTAAACTTGTACATATTCTGAAAATAACTAGAACTAGAACTAGAACTAGAAAATGATCTAAATCTAAATATGGAATAAAAGAGAGTAATTGTGAAGGATTTATCAAAAGTGAATTAGAGCGCCAAGGATCCACTTGTAGCTATCAAGATGCTACCTTGCTTGACTCGATAAACACAATTGGAATTGGAGTCCTATCCTATCCAATTGGAAGATAAAAGAATTTAAATCAAATCTGAACTTTTTATTAACCTAATTCTTAATGGAGGAGTATTGTGAAGATTGGAAGTGGTTCCATCACCCTACCATGCCCAGGAGATTATGGTGAATAACAGGATTTACCAATCTCACAATATCAAAATAGGTAAAGAAGATATCCAAAGCTATTATAACATCTATTATAATTTTAGTCATAATAAATCATAGAAAGCTGAAAATATTTCTTTAATATCAAACTATAAATCAATGAAGTTCAATAAGAACAAGAATCAAAGCAAAATAAATATCCCAACACGCCACAAGCTTCACCTCTTAGCCCTAGTTAAAATGTTTAGCCAACCATAGACATGATTGAAACCAAATTTTTAAACAAAGCATAAAAAAAACTAGGGAAGAAGAAAAACTTTTTGGCGGCGTCTCTACCCTTGTGTATGCTCCTTGAGACATTTCTAAACCCTAAAATATGCTTTGGAGCATCCTAGGGAGTCTTATTTATAGTTGTGGAACTCTAATTTTCACACCTAGTTGGAAAACTCTAGAAACTGTCTCAAATTTATGTAGTTTGCTAAAATATACTTTACTCTACGCAGTTTTTCAAAATAGACTTCGCTCTGCACAATTTTCCAAAAAGATTAAGAGTTTCAGAATATGATTTTTCAGGACAATTTAAGGAATATGTTTATTTTAAGGATAATTTTAGGATTCTGTTGAGGGTCAACTATTGCATATTAGACCCCAGTTATTACCTGATTTTACAAACATGATTCTGTTTAACGCCATATTTTAATCATGTTTGTATTGCAAGGTGAATTTAAGAGCTTGGACTGAAAAAAGGAACTAAAAGCATGGATTTAACACTCAAAAATCACCAAGGCAAGGGATAGATCTTAAGGGACTGAGATTGAAAAAATTACACGCCAAAGATTCGAGAAAATCAAGTGATCAATGATAAAGAGGCCTGAAAGTCGTCCCGAATGTAAGATCACAGGGTTCCCACCATCCGTTTGGCCTGAAACTTTATATCTAGCCTGGGGACCCTAAATTAACCGTACACGTCAAATTTTAGCCATTGGATTGTTGTGAAAGTAGCCCAACGGACAAATTAGCCCATAAAACACTGATCTGGGGCCCACCTGATAGTGGGATATGCTTCAATTTTGGTCTTAACCCCTTAAATGAGGTTGCAAAATGAATGGACGGAGTGGATCTCTTATATAACATCATAGTGGACCCCACATGTGGCGTGGGAGTGTAAAGGCGGTGCACTCCTGCACCGCACTGAACCAGGGTCTTGGTCAAACGACCGTTGACTTGAGCTTTCTTAAAAAAAATGGGAATTGCCATTTTTCCAATAGCGTCCGAACGGACGGAGCTCGGTGGGCCACCACCATTATCTGAAATGATGATCCGGACCGTTCATTGCGTCCAAGGGTAAAACCGACCGTACCTATGCTTCTCTCTTGGACCCATGCATGTGTACTCGCGTGGATCGCTAGAAAACGCAGGATGAACGACGAGGTGAGTTGATACAGTGGGCCGCAACAAAACTTGACCAAAACCACTCATTTTTTTTACTGAAATCGTGCTAAGAATCTAATGAATGGGGTGAATCTCTCCGAAAACATCACTGTGGGGCCCACTGAACACTCCAGCGCAGTTTTTCGCAGATTCGCACGATCGCACGTCCTACCCTCCGTGGTCCGTTCTACAATCAAGATCACGACCGGATTTGGGATCCGGACCGTCCAAACCACTTCAAGGGGGCAATCGACCATTGCCAAGGATGCTGAACGGATCAGATCCCGAAAATAGATCGGCTATTTGTGTCGAACGCGGGTCGAGCGCGGGTTCGCTATGCATGATGCAAATTGCACTGTGAAAGGCATTCTCCACCGACTTCTTCACTCCACCGCCTTCATGCTATATAAAAGAAGAGAGGTTGGATGTGAGAAGATCATCTTTGGACGTGTGGAGCATGATTGAAAGAGACTTGGTGTGGACGGCTTCATCACCTCTCCTCCTCCCTGCTTTTAGTTTCTTCCTTCTTTCATGTTTTTCTGGGTTTTTAACATGATCATGTTAGGCCAAACCTTTTAACTAGGGCTAAGAGGTGAAGCTTGTAGTGCGATGGGTAGTTTTCTATGGCTTTGATTCATAATATGTCGAACTCACTTTGATTATGGTTTGAATATATGAAATATTCATAGTTTTTAATGGTTTGTTGTGACTTAGATTACAATAGATCTGCGATAGCCTTATATATTTTCTATGCATTTATAGAGGTTATGGTCGTAGGAACCCTGTTGTTCACCATCATCTCATGGACATGGTTAGATGATAGAATCCTTCCCTACTTTCATAACTCTCTTACATTGTATGTGGATTGGTTAAATTCTGTTGTTTACTTTGCCTCATGGGAATGGTTTTGTGATGGAATCAAGTCTAATTCTCACACCTCTCATCTCTTGAAAATTGGATCAAAGGAAGTCCAGATTTGATTTTTATGGTTATATCCTCCAACTGGATGAAGATGAGACTCTAAATCCACTTGTGTTCTTGAATCAAGCATAGATCTCCCTGATCTCTACAAGTGGATCCTTGAAAACCCTAGTTTTCCACCTTTGAATTTTACAAGTTTTAGTTAAAGTTATTCATCATTATTCTCTTAAATTCCTCTGGTTTAGATTACATCTTCGTCTAGTTATAGTTCGAGTTACTTTTAGATTACGTACAAGGTTCAGTCCATGTGGATTCGACCTCGGTCTTACCGAGATTATTACTACATCGCAACCCTATACTTGGGGTAGTGAACAGATTCTTTTTCTTCACTTCAAATATTTGATTCTCTTCATTTATCACTTGATTTTCTTGGATCTTAGGCATGTGAATTCTTCATTAATGACTTTCAAATCTCCAAATCTTCATTTAGTAATCTTTTGAGCATAAATCTTCTTTTTGGCATCAATTTCACCTTAAGCTCTCAAAATCACCTCGTACATGAAAACATGCATAATTAGATTGATTAAGCACTATCATGTTTATAAAACCAAGGTATAAATGAGGGATAATATGCAATATTTGACCCTCAACATTTGATGACATCGAACAACCTTCAATGTCATTGAGCATAAGTTGAATTCCGAAAGTCGCGCCTTTACGCACCACATAAGTTCTTATGTCATCGAACCTTCCTTCGATGTCATCGAGAAGACATTCGATGGCATAGAAGGGTCTTCGATCCATCGAGAATGCGTCTAGATTAGTCTAGTGAGTTTCTTAAGAAATCTTCATAATTCACGATTCCATTTAACATGCTTTGATGTCATCGAGCATCTGTTCGGTGTCATCGAGTATGTCTTCGAGTAATCGAGAGTTGCTTCCAATATGTCTAACAACCAGACTTGATTTTCATGTAAATCATCGATATCATCAACTGGTGGTAGATGTCATCAAACTTTGTCTTCGATGTTATAGACCGATAGTCGATGACACAAGTATTTGTAAATTTCTGCAATTTGTACTTCCGACTTCCTTCTCCACTTGGTTTCTTGGATCTTAAGGTCTTGAAATCTTAAATCTTGGTCTTCAAAGATCCATTCTTTGCGTTGGTGATTCTTAAGTATCAAATCCATGCTTTTAGCATCTTTTCAATCCAAGCTCTTAAACTCACCTTGCAACATAAATGTACAAAATATACAATTAAGCAGTATCATGTTTATAAAACAAAGATATAAATAGGAGAAAATATACTGTATTTGACACTCAACACCCACCCCTATCACCAGTGAGCATAGGGAATCACTCATATGCCCATATCTGTTTAAAGTCTATTATCATGTATTACATATTGGTTAACATGTATAAAACAGAAATTCAAACACAAACACTAACTGAGGACAAGAATAACTTACTTGTAACACATACGTGCATCCGCAAATGTTGTATGATTTAGGGTATTGACCATTTTGGTGAATACTGCCAATTGTAGTATTAATCACCTCCATCAAGTACTCGTACCCCACGCTGCCCCAAGGGTAATTATGAAAATAATCCAAGTTATCAACCATGTCGATATACTTATCAACATAGTTATTCTTTTGCGGAGATCTAACTATTAGATTCTCAACGCAAATTATTAGTGCCAGCTTCACCATATATGTATGTTGTTTTTCCTCAGCGAGTGATAGATAGGCTTCTTTCAATTCATCCCTACTCATACTACCTGCTTTTAGGTAGCTCTCCCTAATTCATTTTCCTGACTTTACTCCTGTGTTCTTGTAACACCACGGTTTTCGGGACCCGAGTATATGACTCGCATCCCAAAAACCCAGGAGTTAACTGAATAATAATGGTAATCAATATGTAAATAAAAGTGCAAATAGTGGAATGAAACATAATATAGATATGACCCAAAATATGAACAATATCCTGGCCCGCTCAGCTAGGGGCTAAATACAAAAATTTAAGTTTCTAAATGTCCTGAAATAATCATAAAGGGCTAATCTACAGGTTTAGCCCAAAATAAGCGGCCGCCTCCTGCTGCGGCTCCTAGTCATAGAGCTCCCCCTTGATCGCCACTGCCTCAAGGTCTGCTACGTATTCATCGTCTCCTGTACCTGCATCCATTGTACGGTTGAACATCGATGA
The DNA here is from genome assembly GCA_021015155.1 of Magnolia officinalis. Lineage (NCBI taxonomy): Eukaryota > Viridiplantae > Streptophyta > Magnoliopsida > Magnoliales > Magnoliaceae > Magnolia > Magnolia officinalis. The sequence continues at coordinate 20,705,993 of JAJHSJ010000003.1, forward strand.
ATGAGTGGCCAGCTCAGTGTGATTTCCCCTCAAGATTACACACTGCCGCCCTAGACAAGATGTAGTGTAAAACAACACAGTGTACAAAACAAAGCAATATGCACATCTTAATTAGTGTATGGATGAATGAGTGCACATCAACTGGGGATGCTCATCCAGTTGACTTTTGGAAAAAACCCATGTGATGTGGCCGGTCACCAGCGAAAGTACATAGTACATGCGTAGTGCCAAGCTCACCAAAGGTGGGTCGATAGTCAATGGTCTGGGAGCTAGCGAACGATACCCCAACTAATCCTTGAATGGAGTAGTGCCAGGCACGTGCTACAACATCCAGAATTAGCCATCCATCATCGCCTGAATGCTATGTATGCATGATTAGCCAGGCCATTATTAATCCATTTACAGTCAACAGATTTTGTAATCTCAAGGTCACTACGAGGAGCTCATGGCCCAGCGTAGGCTGACGGCTCGGGTATAGTGTCCCATGACCACCATCCCCAGCCCATGAGACTACCATTTTTAGGGTGTGTATAGAACCCTCCAACCTGTGGTTAATCAATTCTCAATGTTATGGGGACTACCACTGTATGCTAACTTGGAATGATACCTTGAAGTTTTTAAATGCGATGATTAAAATGTAACGACTTGTATGATTCAAAAACTAGTAAACGACGGTAATTGTAGAAGCTACCATGTTCATTCCATAGCCAAGTAAGTGAAACCACCCCATGTGTGGTAACCCCCATGATCAAATGTCACCAACCGTAACCTCCAGGTTGGGAATGTACTTACATAATAACCAGTCTTGTTACACCTTAAATACGGACTCTCCTTAATCAGAGATTTCCATGGAGAGATTTCAATGATGCATGTCTTAGAAGCAATAACATGAGACCTAATCATGAATAAGAATTTAGATAGCAATACATATATTCCTATGAGTCACATGATCATAAGTTCATGATATAAAAATACGTACTCAATGGACTAACACATTTCACATATAATGAGTAACTAGTTGAATTACTTGGACGAGTTTAGTACACATGTCCAAAGGGGCTAACCAAGTATAAATGTGAACCTAGGGCATGCTTTCAAACCTAATAACCAATTACATTAAACAATCCCATCACATAGATTGAATATCACTTCTAAAACATATGAATTATTAACTAAGCAGATATACCAAACGAATACAATCCATTTCCAATCTAGTTAATCCCCCCTTGAAGCAGTGTCTGGATAACTCAATCACAAGCAAATAACTTGTAATCATCAATTCTAGATAATCATTAAATGTTTCTACATTTCTAGATTATTAGTCATAGCTATAAAAACTACCCTTAATCTAGTTAGGGATGGAAAGCCCAAGGGGAAGAGAATCATCACTTGGTGGTTCGTAGTTCCTCCCTTGAATTGGATCCCTGCAGTTGTCTAATGGTCCAATGCCATATATTTGATCACATGGGATCATTTCTGAACCAAGATCTCATGTCAATTAGTGTTTACAAAGTTCCAGCTAATTACCATGTGGGGGCTTGAAAGGCCCATGAATAAAACCATTTGGGCTTGCTTTAAAGCAAATGGGCCTGTCGGAATTTACCCCGGCAAGTGGTCCAGCTTTGGGCCCAAAATCATTTCCAATCAAAGGTCGAGCTGGGCCAGCAATGCGGCCCTAAAAGCCCTGGCCCTTCGGCAACCCTAGAGTGAGGCCCACTGAGACTACATGTGGTACGACCCACCTGGTTTTGTGGTGCGGCCCACCAGATTTAGACGGTGTAGCCCACCCCTGGCTGATTTCAGTCTAGACCTGGGCCCACATCCTTGGCTTGAGCCAAGCCTCAAACCAGGGCTGTATCCAACCCAACCTCCAGGCCTAAGCCCAAATCCATGCTTCGCCTACTCCATAGCCCAGATGTGGGTTGGTCTTGGCCCAACCTCGGAGCCAATTTCGGCCCAGCTAGGGCGTTCCCAGTAGATCCTAGGCCCGAAATGCTCTGCTCAAGAGCTGCTCCATAGCTAGCCCGGACGTTGCCGTTGGAGGCCTGAATGGTGGTTGTTCTCTGCCCCAAATCCCGGCCTACTCAAAGGTATTTTCAGTTCACATTGCAGCTAGCGGTTTCTGCTTTTCTTAGGATGAACTTCAGTCCGGAATGCGGGCTGTTTCTAGCCCACTTTCCAGTATAGTTTGAGGGTTGGAGCTCAGCCAATGGACGGCCCAAAGGTGGGTCCAACCTCCATGCATTTAGCTTGAGTGCACAGCCATTGGTTGGCCAGTTTTCATCTCATATCCTGCTTACCATGTTGGTGTGTAATAGGCAAAAGAAAATGACAAGGGCAGCTTGTTACCTGGCGGGTTCCTAGTCTCAGAATGGGGTGGATTTCTCTTGATCGAGTCGAGCTACGGACGAACTGAGTTGAGCTGACTCACTACTCAGTTCTCTCTTTCTCTTCTCTCTCTCTCTCTCTCTCTCTCTCTCTCTCCCCCTCTCTCTCTTTCCTTTCTCTCCTTGGTGCAAATCCCGAGGTCTATAGGGCCTCTATTTATAGTGATGGGAGGGAGAGCTCCAACGGTTGGAAAATGGCCCTCCTTGTAACGGTTGTGATCAAAAGAGGGCTATGCGTGGGGCCCATCCATGCCTGGGGATGGACTGATGGTGCCCTGACCCATCTGAAAAGTAATTTTTTAGGTCCAGTGTGGCCCATCTCATGATCAAATTTTGGTGGTTTATCGGGGAAGACGATCGGGCATCTAATGGAAAATCACTTCACCATGTATTTTAACACGATCTGGTCTGTTTGAGCGGACTAGATGGAACCTTTGATCAATGTGGGGTCCACTTTTTGGGTTCCGAACGTTAATTTCAGATTATCTTGTGAGATAACCCGATTTTTTTCATTTTCTCATGATATGGAGTGTTTCTCTCCTTGATCTTGTACCGCCCTTAAGGAAAGGCTGGGATCGTTCCATGTGGCCCAAGGAACGGCTAAGAGCACGCCAGCATTTCCTTCCTAAAGAGGAAAATCTCTTCTTTTGCTTTTCTATAGGCAGGCCTTGCCCGACTATTTCTGAAAATGGGAGAGCGTGGCTGTCCCTGGGCAATGAATGGCTGGGATGGCACGATCAGGCCGATCATGGGCCACCCATGTAGCCACTAATCGGGCCCACATCACAGATCCTAGCCACATGTAGGTCTTTGGATGGTTTTAGTCTAATTCCTTCGTTCCTTTACGTGGGCTTAAGAGCCTATAAAATTTCGTTTAAATGAGGCCCACGAGTCTAATGAACGGTTTGGATCGCTCGGAAAGTACCTAGGGAGGGCCACTTTTGAGTCTGAAAACCATTAGATTTAAACGGTTTATTGGCAGGAGAAATCCGTTGTTTTTTTTTTTTTTTTGGGGTTTTAACTTGGTCAAAGGGTGTTTGACCGAGCCCGACATTCCGGTGCACGTCGTGCATGAACACATGGGGTGTACATGCGCTCCATAATGTTTGTGACAAATCCAGTCCATCCATTTGCCATGGGGGTCCTATATAGGGGCCTTGGCCCAATTTAGAGCGGGGCCGAGGCCTAGGGTGGCCATATCACCCATCTCCATCCTCTGTTGGCCAATATACCTTGATCCAAGGGCTAGATTGGTTTGAAATCAGGTTTCAATGATCAATTTGGGGTCTAGGCCACGATGAGGATTTGATTGGCCACCAATTAACTCTCAAGAGTTGGTTGTAGGTGTGTTGACCCTAATTTGATTCGATCAAATGATATAGAAGCTTCTATAAGTTGGGGTTTTTAGTTGACCTTACCTTCCTGATCGACATGGAGTTCATCTCAGCTCCTAGGCCCCTGATGGACGGCTTTATTGGCGATTGGAAGTCCTGTCCTGCATATGTTTAATTTAAATCGATTATCAATCGAGCTTTGATATCCACTGCTTTGGGCTTAGATGGTAACACCCACGTATCAGAAGTGCGGGGTGTTATAGTTCTTCTCATCTCCATCATCAATTACCCTAATTGGTCCAAACCTAAGACCCATTATTAGTGTAAAGTCAAGCTCACTAAACTTTATTATGGTACCCTAAACATCGAATGTCAGGTCACTAATCTGCCTTTGCATTAGGCAGTGCATGATTTGAGCATGAGATTTTCCCCTAGTTAGCAAAAAGTCAAGTAGAAATCCAAAAAAACTTTTCTTAAACAATTCCTTTCTGCTAGGATTCTTGTCCAAATATTCTATCATGTACTCCTTCAAAAAACTGATGGAACACTTCGGAGAGACTTGTGCCTTCTCGAAGTTTAAAGAAGTGGTCATCCTTGGCTGGTTTCAACCTACATTCCAATAAGGTTCTAAATTATTAACCAATAAGAGTAGAAGATGGTCTTGTAATTATAGGAGGAGTTAAAATTTACCAAGGGTTGTAGTTGTATTACACAGTGGATCGTAGTTGTCATCCATAAAGGGTCATGGTTGATAGCAGATTGAGATTGAGAAAGATCATGGTTGACATATAAAATGGATCGTGGTTGTCATCCACATTGGGTCGTGGTTGACAATCACGAACCATATAACATGTGAACCACGATCCATTGAGCATGTTAACCACGAACACAGCCACGATCCATTGTACATGTTAACCACGATCCATCGTGCCTGTTAACAACGATCCACTGAGAATATAAACCACTAACGCAACCACGATCCATTGTAAGCAATGGGTCGTGGTTCACATACAAAATGGATCGTGATTGTCATGAACAAAGGGTTGAGGTTGGTAGCAAACAGAAATGGATCGTTGTTCACATGCACATTGGATTGTGGTTGTCAACCACGATCCATTGTGCCTTTCAGCCAGGATCCACTGTACATGTCATCCACGACCACAACCATAACCCATTGTACACAATGGGTCGTGGTTCACATGTAGAATGGGTCGTGGTTGTCATGTTATATGGGTCGTGTTTGTTAGAAGACAGAGAAGGGTCGTGCTTCACTTGCACATTGGATCGTGGTTGTCATCCACATTGGGTCGTGGTTGATAACCATGATACATTGTTCATGTGAACCACGATCCATTATGGCTATCAACCATGAACCAATGTTTACGTAAACCACGACCCATTGTTCATGTAAACCATGACCCTTTGCAATATGCAGTCAACCATGACCATTTTTGTATATCTGTCAACCACGACCCATTGGGTTTAGTTTACATTAACAATGGGATGATGTTAATTGGTAAGAAAGGAATAACTGAGGGTCATGGTTCTCAACCATGACCCATTGTTCATGTGGGTGGATAGAGGGTGGAGGTTGGCAACCACAACCTATTGTTCATGTGGTTCGAGATTGGCATACACTGAGGCATGGACTGAGAGTGGAGTTTAGCATACATGAGATCTCGTCCACATACCTTGTTTGGCCATTTCTATGGAGAGATGTCCGGACAGAGAGAAGAAGATTCAAAGCAAATAGGAAGGTCCCAGAGAAAAAGATTCAAAAGCAGGTAGTGGCGAGGGTCCCAAAGAAGAAGCTTTAAATGTCAGTGGTAGAGTTGGTGTTCGGTATGGGGCCAAACGGTCATTTTCCCTTATGTACATTCCTCCGTACGATGTCTCTAAGTCCCATCAAATTGCTTTTGGTCTAATCCGCTCCATCCATTCTCTTAGTAAATTTAAGGAAATTGAATTTCTAAAGAATGATCAAAATATTCAAATCTGATGGACCACAACAGTTCAAAACAGTAAGTATTGTATAAGCAAAGCATTTGTCCTTTGTCCTCATTGTGGGCCATTGATAGCTCGATACAATGTCAAGATTACACATTTGTAAGGAAATCATCAGCCTTGAATAATACTAACAGATTGGATCTAATTTATGATTGGCCCAGAGACCAGAATAAGACGATTGACGCTTTGTTTTAGGCATCAGGAATCGTGAGTGAATCTATCTGCCATCTCACGCCATTTTTTTGGTACCTACTTTCGATTAATTGAAAGGGTACAAATAAGATCTATGGGGCTCAAAGTGATGTGTATATACATATATAAAGGGATATCATAAATATCATGTTTATCAGAAAGGTGTATGGCCCACGTAGTTTTCAACAGTTGATCACTATTAGAAAGGTGTATGGCCCACGTAGTTTTCAACAGTTGGATCTAACCTATTCATCATATGTAATATACATATATAAAGGGATATCATAAATATCATGTTTATCAAAAAGGTGTATGGCCCACGTAGTTTTCAACAGTTGATCACTATTTATCATGGTGTGGTCCACTTCATCTGTAAGTAACATTCATTTTTTTGGATAAAGATTACGATGAATTCGTACAACCTATGAACTGTGTAGATTGAAAACTTACATTACAGTTGTCCCACAACTGGGAGATAACTAGGGCCATATGAGATAGACAAGCAACCTGTCACGCCCCAAACTCAGAAATCGGGCTCATAAAATTTCCAATCGCCGAATCCGGTGCCGACAGCCTCCATAGTACCCCATTCTCGGCTCCCAGCGTTCATACGCCAGATTCCGATCCTGGGATCGTACAAGGAGGATTTTCAACATGAATTTATTTAATAAGAAGCATAACCACAAGTATACCCAAATCATAAGAACAACATCATTACCACATATCCACTAATATAATCATTTGAGTACAATACTGAAAAGGAAATACATGCATATAATAAAATCTCCAGAAGCTCTGCTGCACATTCCTGCCCCAGCTCGACTACGTCCTATCGTTACCTGCATGCATCTATCATGCATAAGCTTATAGAAAGCTTAGAGGGTGGTGTAAGTGTGTGCACAAGATAAGTGCCAAGCATTCAATACAATGCCTTAATCATACAATATCAGAATTACTAGCATGAATCATACGATATCAGAGTAAGCGGAAATACTACAAGTCCATAAGAATATCATCAACCTCGTCCAGGATATGCGATGAAAAGACATAGCAAGTTAATGTCATATACTGAGAAAGTAATGTAAATTGGCTATGTAATGCGGAAACACAATGAACCAAATATCAGATATCGGGAGAGCTACGAATACCATCAGCCTTATCTAGGCCACATAAATGCAGAAATATAGTAACCCAAAATACTATATGCCATGGATGTAATGCGATATGTGGTGCAAATAAAATGACCATGCTAGAGTGTGAAGTCGGGATGATAATACGTAGTATCGTAGGCTATGGGGTCCATCGCAAGGGACTTCTATCCAAACTAGTCCCATACCTAATTTGGATAGTCAGACTCAATGTGGTAAACTCCTAATCTCAGGTTAGTCGCGTGCCCCAACTGAAATCCTAGCCATTGCGAATGTACACATAACAAATAGTTACGCACCACCAACCCAAGTACATAGTGAATGAATGAATGAATGAATATGTAACTCTTGCTCGATAAGTCCACATATCAGTACTATTCATCTCTGAGATCATCACCGGGGTCTAGTACACTCTATACTAGCTTGTCGCCCCATCAAGCGCACAACTGGGTAAGTGGAAGAGATCTCACGATCCGCCTGACCAGTAGTCAGCCAATATATACCTGACACATTGATAGCGGACCCATTCACGAGCTGGTCAAACTCAGCCTAGCTATGTCTACTCCCTCAGGGCGGTAAGGCCAAACCCCCTCCTAATCGACCATGACACAGTGGGAGACACGACCTACTGGTATACGACCCTCATATGCTCATATATATCCACTCAGTTTCGACATTAAGCATCCTCTGGTACTAAGAGGGTTTAGAGATTTTCACCTAGGGCCATCTATGACATCCTGATGCTAATAATATATTTTCAGTGTCCCATCTGACTATCCACGATATGCCTGGGGGGCTACAGCCTTGATGTCGCTAGGGTGTATAGTAATCACAACACATAATGTAAGGTGCATGAGTCATACAATCTAATCATGCATCAATCTTGCACATACCATGCGCTCATGTGAGATAACCTCCGCCTATCTGGGAGTCTCATAACAACTTGCCCAATGACATATGCAATGGTCAACCACATCTCATAACAAGCATGCAAATGATGCGTATAAGCATGTATCATGATGCTATGCTGTCACATACTCATAATCGGTATCAATAATAAGCATCGACAATCGACCTCGATAATGTGGACATTTAACCAACATTGCCCCCAAGGAATGGCCCATATAGAGTCTACATATAGTGGACCCATGACCTCACACAAGGGTAAAAAATATAACATTATGGGCCTCACTCAAGAGCTTAATACACATCACGTTGGGCCTTTCACATGGGCCTAACATACATCACAATGGGCTCCATAGCCTGGCCCTTAAATGCACCACAATGGGCCTCATACAATCATAATGGGCTGCGTCACATGGGCCTAATATACATCATATGGACTGTATCACATGGGCCTATATAAATCGGATGAGCCACATCCCACGGGCCCTGAATACATCACAATGGGCCACAACCCATGGGCCCCAACACATCGCAATGAGCCTCTCATATGGGTCTATTATGCATCACATCAAGGTGGGCCTCGATGGATGACCATAAATACGTCACAATGGACCTCATATACATCAAGTGGGCTGCATCACATGGGCCACATATATATCACAATGGGCCTCTAACATGGGCCTAATATACATCATAATGGGCTCCATCCCATGAGCCTTATATACATTATATTAGGTCTTGACAATCGGAATCGACCTTAACAATTGGAATCGGCCTCGACCAAATGGAATCAGCCTAGACCAAACAGAATCGACCTCGATAATCGGAATTGTCCTTGACAAATGGAATCAACCTCATCAAACCAAATCGGCCTCGATAAATGGAATCAGCCTCGACTAACGGAATCGGTCTTGACCAAACGAAATCGGCCTCGACCAAACGGAATCGACCTCGACTAAACGGAATCGACCTCGATAATCAGAATCGGCCTCATCAAATGGAGTCGGCCTCGACCAAATGGAATCAGCCTCGACCAAACGGAATCAGCCTCGACCAAATGGAATCAGCCTTGACCAAACGGAATTGACCTCGATAATTGAAATCGACCTGGACAAGCGGAATCGGCCTCCTCAAACGAAATCGGTCTCGACCAAACGGAATCGACTTCGATAATCAGATTCGGCCTCATCAAACAGAATCGGCCTCATCAAACGGAATCGGCCTCGACTAAACGGAATCGGCTTCGATAATCAAAATCGGCCTCATTAAATAGAATCAGCCTCGACCAAATGGAATCAGCCTCTACCAAACGGAATTGGCCTCGACCAAACGGAATCGACCTCGATAATCAGAATCGGCCGTGACAAGCGAAATCAGCCTCATCAAATAGAATCGGCCTCGACCAAACGGAATCGGCCTCAATAATTAGAATCGGCCTCGACAAACGGAATCGGCCTCGACCAAATGGAATCGGCCTCGATAATCAGAATCGGTGAGAATGAGCCTAACAATGCCTAAGGGAAGGTCACAATGTGGACATCCAACCATCATTGCCCATCAATGTAGACATTCAACTAACATTACTCCCAAGGAGTGGCTCACATAGGGATTCATACACAACGTAACGGCCACACACACATCACATTGGGCCTCATTCATGGGCCTCTCATATATAGCGTTGGGCTTCATACAAAGGTCGCAAACGTATTACAATGGGCCACGCCCCTGGGCCTCGAATACATCACAATGGGCCTTGCCCGTGGGCCTTGAATGCATTATATTGGGCTATGTCCCATGGGCCTCCAACCTATTGCAATGGGCCTTGCCCGTGGGCCTTGAATGCATCATATTGGGTTATGTCCCATGGGCCTCCAACCTATCGCAATGGGCCTCATCAAATGGGCCGAATCAATTGGGCCTATCAAATGGGCCGATATAAATGGGCCGAATCAAGTTGGCCACATCACTATACCAATCATCTATTATTAGGGATCATTTTAGAGTATTATATAAAAAAATGAATCATACCAAAAGATCAACTAGACCATACCAAAAGATCAACTAGACCATACCACAAATGGCAGTGGAGGTAATGTTTTCCACTATTTAAACCACACAGGGCCACCACAACGTTTATTTTCCACCCAATCTGTTCACAAGGTCACAACCTGGCTAAAGAGGAAAAACAAATATCATTTGATCCAGAACTTTTTGGGATCCTAGAAGGATTTCGATGGTGGACGTTCAAACCCATTGCTACTGGGGTGTGGTCGACCTGATAGCTGGATCTGTCTTATTTTTATTTTTTTTGGTCTCAAACCTGAGACGAGCTAGCCAAATGGATGGACGGCTGGATACAACACATTAGGGGTGGGTCCACGTACGTGGCCCACCAGAGATATGAATCTGCTTCATTTTTTTTTTGGCTCAAGCCTATGATGAGCTCGCCGAATGAATGGGTACGGTGGTGTGCTGGCCCCCACACGTTCAACAGATGAACGGTAGGGATACAACACACGCATCACGGTGGGGTCCAGGAGCCACGTAAGATTGATGGATGGTTTGAATATGGAACGTGCCTCATGTGCGGCTCACAGAGCTGGCTGACATCATGCCAGCAGATAGACGGTTGGGTAAGACCCATACATCACAGGGTCCCATGTACATGGGCAACCCCATTTCCCTCTCTGCTGTATATATATTATAATATAATATAATATGATATTATATCATATAATATAATATAATATATTATATTATAATATACTAATATACATGAAATGGAAAAAAGCCACCGTCCAGAGTCTGAACGCTCTGGACGGTGCTGATCTAACGCAAGTATCCATGGTGGGTCCACACGCAGGAGTGGCCCACCTGTACATATATTATATAATATATTATCATAACGTCTAATATAATACAATATATTATATTATAATATACATAGCGCATATGAATTACAAAAGGCCACCGTCCAGACTCCAGGGTGCTCTGGACGGTGCTGATTTAGTGGATGAAATCATGGTGGGTCCACACGCAGTAGTGGCCCACCACAGAATTTAAAATATAAAATGTTATATTATACAATATATATCATATAATATATATATATATATATATATATATATATATATATATATACACACACACACGTGTGTATATGTGAGAGGGGGGTGTTAACGTCCAGCGTCCAGTGACGCTGGACGGACGGCCGATGAAACACTCACATTTGGTGGGTCCCCTGTTGACGTGGCCCATTAGAGTTTGGGTCAGGCTGATATTTGTATTTTCCCTTCAACTGGGACTGTCCAGATGGGCAGGCCAGCGGTAGGGAAGGTGGGATGCATGGCATGGATATAATGCATTCTTCATGGTGGGCCACACACACATTAGGTGGGCCATACACCTCTACATCATACAAGAGAGAGAGAGAGAGAGAGAGAGAGACACGTGAAAGGGAGGGACCCACTACTATTGGGCCCTCCCTATCCAATGCATACATCAAGTGGGTCCCACAACAAGTAGGCCCTTAAAATAGAAATCAATGGTGGATCACCCACCTATCGGCCTCCTTCTATAGCTCCTTAGACTCCTATGCTCCTTGCCTTCTATTTTAATGGAGGTTGATGGAGAATGGATGGTTGAGATGGGAGATGAGAGGGTGGGAAAGTGGGTCACACTCTTGGATTTGGGAGACTTGGAGAGCTTTGGACGTTGGGTGTTGCTTGAGAGGTTTGAGAAATGAGAGAGAGAGAGAGAGAAATAATGGATGATAAGGAATGGTGGGATGAGTGTTGTAATGAATGGGGATGGAAAGGTATGAGTTTAGTTGAAAATTGTGTAAAAGAGGAATGGGTGGAGAGAGAGAGAGAGTTGACTTTGGAAAGGGAAAGGGATGGGTTGCTTGTACTTGAGGTATGGAGTGTACTTAACTTGATTGATTGACTGATGGGATATGTTGTAGAGATTCTCTCAGAATTCGCAACGCGCGGTGTTTCTTTGGAATGAACGCTAGCCCACATCTCCTGGTCTGGGTATCAGATCAGTGCGCGAGTCACGGCATTGGAACCGCGACGATGGTGCGGTCACAGGGGTGCAAGTTTTGAGTCGAGTTGACTCTGATATGTAGGACTCGGCTTAGGTCGCAAGCAAATATTGGATATAGGTCGAGGGTTGCCGGAATTCAACCGGAAGGATCGCGGAGGCATACGGAACGGTACAGGCTAGGATACGGGTTTCACACAATCACCACAAGATTTAATACACCGACCTCTCTTCTTCATCGTTACCCTCTTTTTACGTGTAAACAACATTTTGGTCTGAAAACATGACAATCATGACCCATATACCATGATAACCATGACCCTTACCACATTACAACCACGACCCCATATTAGTTGGTAGTGGTCATAGTTGTAACGTGGAAAAGGTCGTAGTTGTAATGTAGTAAGGGTCGTGATTGTCAGGTTAATGTAATTAATAACATTATTATAATATTATGAGTTGAGGCCCACAATGGGGTGATCCGTTATGTCTACCTTGTCAGCTAGCTCGCTGTGGGCCCAAAAGTTTCGCCTTGGGCAGTGTCCACTTTTAACAAATATCACAGTGAGACTAGAAATTTTCAACAATGGGTGAGACTATCACCATTATTTTCTATTACGTGGCTTACACTAGCTTTGGATCAGGCTGATATTTGGGCCCTATACCTAAGATGACACGACAATAAGGATGGGCGGCATGGATTATACACATGCATCAGAGTGGGCCCCACGAGTTGGGCCTTGCACACAGCTTGACAAGCACGACCCATATAATATGACAACCACTTGAAAAACACAACCCATATAACATGACAACCACGACTCATATAACATGACAACTTTGTCTTTCATAACCATGACCCATATAACACGACAACCATGACCTAATGTGGATGACAACAACGATCCTTTCAAAGGGTCGTGGTTCACATGCACAATGGATCATGTTTGTCATGAACAAAGGATCGTAGTTGACAACCACGACCCACTGTGGATGACAATCACGATCCTTTTGAAGGGTCGTGGTTCACATGCAGAGTGAGTCGTGGTTGTTATGAATAATGGATCGTGGTTGTCATACAAATTGGGTCATGGTTGTAAACCACGATCCTTTGTTCATGACAACCGTGATCCATTGTGCGTGTGAACCACGACCCTTCGAAAGGATCTTGATTGTCATCCACAGTAGGTCGTGGTTTTTAATCATGATTCTTTGTTCATGACAACCACAACCCACTTTGCATGTGAACCACGACCCTTCGAAAGGATCGTGATTGTTACCACATTAGGTCGTGGTTGTCAACCATGACTCTTTGTTCATGACAAGCATGATCCATTGTACATGTGAACCATGACCCTTTGAAAGGAGCTTGATTGTCACCACATTGGGTTGTGGCTGTCAACCAAGACCCTTTGTTCATGACAACAATGATCTATTGTACATGTGAATCACGACCATTCGTACAGATCGTGATTGTCATCCACATTGGGTCGTGGTTGTCATCCACGATCCTTTATTCATCACAACCATGATCCATTGTGCATGTGAATCACGATCCTTTGAAAGGATCGTGATTGTCATCTACATTTGGTCGTGGTTGTCATCCATGATCATTTGCTCCTGATAACCACGATCCATTGTGCATGTGAACCACGACCCTTCATACGGATCATGATTGTCATTCACACTGGGTTGTGGTCAATACACATGCATCATATACTTAAATGCAACATCAATAAGTAGATACAATTTAGAAATCCATATTTTTCATTAGTGTGATTACATTACATTAGGAAAAAAAAATATTGAAAAGTAATAAGTACTCATCAGCCTCAGCCTGCAGAGACGAAGGTGCATTGACGTCGATTGTGACCTATTCGATTGCATCTCGAGCATTTAGGTGTTGTCCTATTTTCTCCTTGGGATGTAATTCAGACCTTTTTCAGTCTTCCAGTAGATCTTCTCACTTGTGGAGGTTTTATATTCTCACATAAAATGTTAACTTCATCTGGAATGTTCTATTGTGTCTTGTCAAGTATTGGGTAAACTGACTCTTGGTATGTTTTACGTAATAATTCTTTTGAGTGGAATGGAGAGCAATATTTATAAATATTAAGCTGATACTTATTGCAGGCCGCTATCACATGAACACAAGGTAGCAACATAGAATTAAACTCACCGCACGTACACTTCATTCCTCTTAGCTTCACTACATCAGTCATTCTTTGCCTTGTCACTTAGAACCCATCCACTGAAATTGCAATACATTGTATTTTCGCACTTCCTAGTAATAAAGTTCGCTCAATCTTTTTTCTGCCCAAGGAATCAAAATTCCTTTATAAGCCGAGGCCTCGTCTCTTCTATGGAGGAAGAAGTCTTGGATTATACTCCTTATTGCTTCAAGAAGTTTCGTGACGGAGTACTCTCGTGCATCTATGAACAACGCATTCATGCTCTCGACGATGTTAGTAGTTACGATGTTATACCTCATGCCGGGAAAGAATACGGATGCCCATCTTTCCTTTTCTATACCATTAAAGAACTGATATGCTGTGGGGTTCACCATTTGAATGCATCACCTTAAGCACTGTGCTGGCCTCCATATCTGGCATTTATTACTACACAACCTGACCAAAACTATATCAGGCTTACTTTCCGAGCCGTTGTAGGTCGGCTTGAAAAGTAAGGGGGGCTTACTGTTGGGTGAAAAAATAGTTAAGTCAGCTAGGTCAACTTATGGAATGGACCAACTCTACTATACAACATGGGCCCTTTACATTCCAAGCCCCAAGGGATGTCCACTTCTAACAATAGGTGGACCTTCAAGGAGGTTGATGCATGTAAGGACACTCAAAGAGGATGCAACTATAAGTCCATTCAAATGGCCAATTGCCAACCTAACCTATAGGTCGGCCATAGGTCGACCTGTAGCTTGACTGTAGCTCGGCCAGAGGTCGGCCATAGTTGAAGGCAAGGTTGGGATGATACAATGGAAAGATTGACATTGTTTATATGATCCACCCTCGGATCGCAGTCCGAGAATCTTTCCAATGGCCCGAAGATCTCTCCCAAGACCTTCGGAGGATCAGATCAGATCCCAAGAACCTCGGACGATGATCATCTCGGAAGGATCTCAAATGAATCTCTGAACGGATTCATCTCCTGCATAATAGGGAGGATCCCTTATGCCACCGCCTTCCTTCCCCTATAAATAGAGGTACCCCCAACTAATGTAAGGTACACACATTCATAGCTAATACTCGACTGGTGACTCTTTTCATAAAGAGATCCTACCCTACAAAAGACCCAAAATCCTGACTTAGGCATCAGAGGGTCCCCTGTACAAGCCAGGTTCTCCTTTGTCTGTTGTTTTTGTTTATGCAGGTCTTGACGGGTTAACCAGGGAGGGTCTGCTGGAAAACTGCATCAACAATAATGATTCTCATTGTTGAAACTTTTCCAAGCACAACGTGATGTTTATTTTCCATCCAACCTATTCATAAGTTACATAGACTTAGATGAAGAGAAAACACAAATATTAGCTCCATCCAAAACTTTTGCGGCCCCAAGAAGTTTTCAACAGTAAGAGTTTAACCCCCATTATGTAGTCCACATCTGTCTTGGATTTGCCTCAGTTTTGGATTTATATCCTAAAGTTATAAGAAAAATGGATGGTCGGTGTGGATAAGACCCATACATCACAGTGGCCACTCAAAGGTCCTACCCGTTCCCAGTTGGAGACGGGTAGGGTAGGACACAATCCGCGTCTAAGAATAAATCTATTCTAAAACACAAGTTGTTAACATTAGTTGGAAATATATAAAGATTTTATGTGTGATTTTTTACTTTTCTCTTTCACGTGTCCATCCTGATTGTCTAATCATATTGAGTTTTGGACTTACACACACACACACACACACACACACACACACATATATATATATATATCTCCTGCGCACGTACCGCAGGAGACCTTTGTGCGCACCAAGCTAATGTAGTGGGAGTGAGTCGGCTTGGAGTGGGCTCTACGGTGATGTGCTGGTGAAATTCACTCTGACCATTGATTTTTTTTTTTTTTTTTTTTTTTTTTTTATAGTAATTTAATGGTAGGTCCAAAGAACAGATAAATTCATGATTCAGGTGGACCATACCAAGATAAACACTGGGAGAAGGATATGCCTACTGTCGAATTTTTGCAGGGCCTACAATACTTTTATATAAAAATCTACTCCAACCATTAGATACAAGGGTGAGCTCTCAATCCTTGGGGGGGGGGGGGGGGGGGGGGGGGGGGTGTTGTTTAAAGGGCAACCTACACCAAAAATAAATGTTATTGTAGGACAAACCTGATTCTTGAATGCAGAAAGGATCAAGATCACAAACTAAAATAAGAGACAAAGAAAGGAATCTATCTATTATAAGCATTCACCACATGTACATGAAAAGATTACAAACATTCAGCACTTATCCATCACATACATCATCCACCACAAAATACCAGGAGTTATGGTGGTTCGGTGTGTACACCAACTGTTCTCAAATAGCCACACCTACTCCACTCCCAATAATCACAACCCACGTGATATTGGCGTTCACTACAAAACAAGGTTTTCTCAGGTTCACCTTAAAACGTATACAGTTGTGTTTTCAAATGGGCTATCACAATCAAAACCCTGCGCTGAGATTTTCTTGCTGATCTCAGTCAAAACCAATACAGAGATTTTCTGGCTAATCTCAAAAACCAAAAAGTAAATAAATAAAGAGTACTTATCTTCTTCTTGAAGACGCTGTTTGATGTAGCCTGTAGAACCGTTTCGCTTGATGTGTAGATGTTCAATGTCCAACAAACATAATCAAGGGTTTTAGGTTCTAAATAGATTTTAAATTATCTCAAACCTTGGGCTACTTGTTTGAATTCGTTAGATATCACAAGGTAGAGTAAAAACTCCTGTTAAAAAAATTAGATTCATAAAATAGAGATCAAGGAATTACAAAAACAAATAAGATATTAAAGGATCTAAAATTACCGGACTATAACTTGATAATGACGGGGACTCTTCTCTAAAAGTGTAGGCTATCTGTAGCTTTTCTTAATGACTTGGAATGAGAAAAGACCTCAATTTATAGGCTGAAAAATAGTTTCTTCGATTGGTCTAAGAAACAACCATATTTCAAAATTTTCTGTGCAATCGGATAAAACTGACATTCGACTAGTCAAAAGGCTTGCTCGACTGCTCGAGGGAGCCTGAAGTATGTTACTAGAGTTTGAGTCGAGTTCCCCACGATTGGTTGAGCTGATCTCCATGACTGGTCGAGCAGGGTGGGGTGCTGAAAAGGCCTAAATATATGTCCTAGAGGGGGGGGGGGGGGGGGGGTGAATAGGACAATGCCAAATAAAACTTATAACAGCGGAATTAAAAAGAATATGATAGCCAAATTAAATCACAATGCAGGAAAGTGAAACAACCTCACAATTTAGATCTGAGAGGTTGATACAAATGTTGTTCTAAGGACAAACCTTTCACCAAAAACCAAAGTTTATGGTAGGACAACCTTATTTCCAGAAAGATCCTTGTATCAAATTTCAAAACCAAAGAGGAATAAAGAAATAAATACAAACTGAATTGAAATAAATTGTAATTACAATGTATTGTTCTAGGGATAGCCATACACCATAAAAATGGCAGGGCAACCTTGCTGGAAACACTTAAAGGAAATTTAAATTCAAGTAAATAAAGGAATGCAGAAAGTAAATTCTAAACTATTACAAAATTCTCACAAAGCTTGAATTAAATGATTACCAACATTCACCACATTCATACATTCCACAAAGAATAATAAAGATTAGAATGTAAATAATATCATGAACCATAAACATAGGGAAAATGGATTTAGGTTAAATTGTAAATACACACAACTCAAAAACAATAGTCTTCATATTCACCAGGATTAAAATACAACAGAAACCACACAAAAAAAATTATCAACAATAATATACTTCATAGAGTTATTAGTATATTCACTACAAAATAGTTGTGTTATAAACATAACTTTCCAGTTCAACACATTGTTTTGTCTCGTTGTCATTATAGTGGTTCGCTGTGTTCACAACACAAAGACAAAATGCTACTCCACTCCTAATACCTTACAGGGGATATTAGTGTTCACTAACAAAATAGGTTTCTTCACCAAAAACCTTACAATTGTGTCTTTGTCTGTGGGCTTACACAATAAAAAGAAACCCTTCTTCTGAGTTTTCCTGGATCTCCTCGATAACCAAAAAACAAGATTTTTCTGGCAAATCTTGAAAGAAACCAAAACAGAAAGGAATTACAATTAAATGTAAAATACTGAATATCTCCTTCGATGTAGCAGCCCGGTAGAACCAAATCAGAGTGGATGATTGAATGTCAAGTTTCAATGTCCAGTACTCAATTACAATGGTTCTAATTCTAATAGATTTTAAATTTAACCAAGTAGGGCTTTGCCTCAATGATTTTGATTTCAAAGAAAGGGAATAGCGATTTCTCTTATCAAATTAGATTGGAATAGCAGAAACAAATCAATTAAATAAAGCTAAGGAAAGAGAATATTAAATAAGCACACTTAGCTTAGATGGAGCACAGAAATATCTCTCAGAAGTTCGACGAAGATTGGCTTGAATGAATTAATTAAATCGATGAATTCTTCAGAGATTCGTGCTCTATTTATAAGTGAGCAGATCGCATCTTCGACTGGTCTAAGGAATCCTTCGACTAGTCGAAGAACTAACAGATTTGAAAAAAATCGGGCGCGATAAGGTTTGACCGTTCTACGACTGGTCGAAGACCTCCTTCGACTGGTCGTAGGTCACCTTCGACTGGTCGAAGACCTTGTGAATTAAGCTGGACTTTGTGTCGAAGAATACGACCGGTCGAAGAACCAGTCGACACTGTTCCTACGACTGGTCGAAGAAATCCCTGGACTAGTCGAAGCCTAACAGAAAATATCCGATTTTTGTAACAACCTTACGACTTATCAAGGAATTTCTTAGACTGGTCGAAGCAACTCTAGGACTAGTCGAAGAAGGCTTAGGACTAGTCGAAGAACTGACCAACCTTATATAAAATAAACATTTGATTATGTATCCAAAGTGACCTACTTATAAGGTCAACTTAAGGTCAGTCAAACCTCAACCATGAAGTAAGGACATTGAAATATTAGGAACTAGTGACCTTGAAGTACGAGCCTTGAAGTCTTGATGTAGCTCAATCTTGAAAGAGTCTTGAATTCTTTGTGAACTGCTTTGTACATGTCTTGAGTTCTTTATGAACTGCCTTATATTCTTCTTGAAGTCTTGCAGCTTGAGTCATGTCTTGAGAGTAGTTCTTGCATTCAAGTTTGATCTTTGTACTTGTGAGCTTAGCTTGTTGTGAACTTAGCTTGTACATGAATATTGATCTTGGAGAGAGCTATACTTATGCAAGATATATAACAGTGATTTTGGCACCACAAATTTGACAACAAACAGGGATATAAAATATAGCACTTACAATCTCCCCCTTTGTCAAATTAGTGACAAAACACATAACCAAGATAAACATAAACATAAAGTAAAACATCAGTAAAACACCAGTTCATATCAACTGTCAATATTCAATATTCAATATTCAACATTTCAAAACTCCCCCTGAGTAACATAACCAATGCCACTCCTATCACCTCTCACAATCACATCGTTAAGTTAAGAACAAACCATTTAAGTTAAAAACCAAACCATTCCCCCTTTTTGTCACTATATGACAAAGGAAACAACAATAAAGGAGAAATAATGAAAGGGATATATGAGAGTAAACATGAGGAGTTATGAGATTATAGCAAAACAGATAAAGAGATACTCTGCATAGCTTCATATAAAATAAATATCCAGCATAAAAACAGTGAAAGTATCTAACAAATTCAGTCAACCAAGTGCTAAATTATAAGGTTATTACAGACCAGAAAAAACCCAAAAAGACTAGTCAGAATTAGAACTAGAAGACGGAGCAGGAATAGAGGGATCAAGTTGGCGCATGCCTTTGTTTAATCGCCAAGATATACTTCTTGATTGTACTGAATTGAGAATCACGAGTAACAAACATGTTTTGTAACAGACATGTTTTCTAACTTTTCATTCAAATTCTCAACTTTACCTCCATGCACTCAGACGTGCATCAAAATCAGAGTGGTCAAAAAACTGGTAAAAAATCGGATCATCTGTCGAATCAGAATCCAGTTCCTCAAAGATATCATCCATATTAATGTCATCCCCTGCTTCTTCATGACCACCACCACCACCATTTCCACCTTGTTTAGGAAGTAAATCCAGCTTCATCTTATTGAGATTAGTGTTGTTGAAAATAAGATGATGAATAGGAGCTTCATTAACAGGCATATCGACCAACATATGTTGGTTAATACAGTCATTAAGTAACCAAAAAGGGATGTCATTATGACCAGGATGGAGTCGAAACTGAAGAAGAAGAAAATGACAGATTAAGGATGGGAGACAAATCTGAGTACCACTGGAAATAGCATGAATAATACATACCATAAAAGAGGTCAAGTCAGTTTTATTACCTGACCGAGGATACAGATTAGACACAAAGATTCTATGGAGTACTCTGTATTTGGGTAACAAAAACCATGCGGGAAGCGCATTCCCTTTTTGTGTCCATTGAACATCCATGTTACACAAATCTCTAGTGAGCATACGTTTTTCAGAAATTGAGGGTTTATTAGTTAGATTATGGATAGGAATACCCTCATCATTTACAAGGAATCTCCATAAGGGCTGAAATTAAATGTCTATCAATTTCCAATGGCCCTTCACTAGTAGATATTTTAAAAGTTAAACTATCTAGTGAGAAGTCACTTATGCATGTAAACATGGATTAAGCAATGGACCGGTATGCAGGCCCACCCCAATGCAATAAGTTAGCCCAACCTACAGCTTCAAGCAAAGGTAGGATACCAAAAGGTGCAATATGGTTAACATCAACAGGATGTTCAACAATCACATTACGAGCTCTAAGATCTATAACATAAGAAGGATCATTAGTAGGCTCAAGAAGATGACGCTTGGTCAATCTGGAGGAAGTAGAAGGACCACGAAAAGTAGATTTTTTACCTCTAGAAGCCATTTGCAACAAGGATATCAAGAAATTAAAAAGTTGCAAAGGATTGAGGGGAGGGTTTCTTTGAAACAGATTTTTCAAAAAATCAAACCCCAAATCTCAATGAAATAAAAAATAGAAAGCTTCAAGATAGATAAGATAGAAATCTAGACACTGATTTGCAATAAAAACGTAAATGGAACACTAACCTTGAAGAACACATATGGTGGGTTCGACAAGTCGAAGCTCAGCTCCTTTGAGAGAAAAAAGGAAATGAGGAAGAAAGCAAAAAATCCCCAAATTTAAGTGATTTCTGAGATTTACGACTGGTCGTAGGTATCTACGACCGGTCGTAGGATGACTGGTCGAGTACACTCATGAACAGGTCGAAGGAATAAAAAAAATACTATTTTTTGCAATTTTGAAAGAAAAAATGAAATTAAACCTAGCAAATATATACATTATGATACATGTAGGCATAAATAATCATTTTAAAATACACATGCCAAGATCAAATTTTATCTTATTAAACCTAATTTTATCAAGAGGTTTTGTGAAAATATTAGCTCTTTGATCTTCAGTAGGAATATATTCTAAAGAAATAACTTTTTCTTCTACCAATTCCTTAATATAATGAAATCTAATGTCAATGTGCTTAGTACGAGAATGCTGAATAGGATTTTTTGAAATATTTATTGCACTGGAATTATCACAATGCAATAACATAGAATCCTGTTTAATTCCATAATCACTCAGCATTCGTTGCATCCAAACAAGCTGTGTACATGCATTTCCAGCTGCGATATACTCAGCTTCAGCTGTTGAAAGTGATATAGATTTTGTTTCTTACTAAACCAGGAAACTAGACAATTTCCAATGTAAAAACAACCACCACTGGTTGATTTTCTATCATCTAGATTACCAGCCCAGTCAGTATCGAGTACCCAGCTATTGGACACTAGTCTCATGAGGATACCAGAGACCAAGATTTACAGTACTGCGACATAGCTAATAATTCTCTTAACAACAATCAAGTGTGATTCTTTAGGATCAGATTGATATCTTGCGCAAATACCAACACTTAGAGAAATATCAGGTCTACTAGCAGTTAAATATAACAAACTACCAATCATACTCCGATAAAGTTTTGAATCAACAGTTTTACCATTATAGTCTTTTGAGAGTTTCAGGATAGTACTCATAGGAGTATCGAAATTCTTACCATTCTCAAATCCAAATCTCTTGATTAGATTCAAGGCATACTTAGATTGAGAAATGAATATTCCTTCAAGTTGCTGCTTAACTTGCAAACCAAGGAAATAATTCAATTCCCCAACCATGCTCATTTCAAACTGTGATTTCATCAGGTCTGCAAACTCAGTAGTCAAGTTAGTACAAGTTGATCCATAAATGATATCATCAACATAAATCTGTACATTAAGATATGATCATTATGTTTTTTAACAAATAGAGTTTTATCAACAGATCCCATTAGAAAATATGGCTTAAAAGAAATTTGTTAGTTTCTCATACCATGCCCTAGGTGCTTGTTTTAATCCATAAAGTGCCTTTTTAACCTGATACACATGATCAGTATTTTTGGATCTTCAAAACCCATTGGCTGTTCAATATAGACTTCTTCATGTAAATCGCCATTTTAGAAAAGCACTTTTTACATCCATTGATAGATCTTATCTTTCTAAAACATGCAATGGATATGAATAGTCTGATAGATTCAAGACGAGCTACTAGTGCAAAAGTTTCATTGAAATCAATTCCTTCAATTTGAGTATAACCTTGTACCACTAGTCTAGCCTTGTTTCTAATGATATTTCCACATTCGTCAGACTTATTTTTGAAAATCCATTTGTTTCCAATGATGTGTTTATCTTTAGGTCTTTGTACGAGATACCCAACATCATTTCTACGAATTGGTTTAAGTTCTTCTTGCATCGCAACAATCCAGTTCTCATCAGCAAGAGTTTCTTTACATTGGATGGTTCTATTTGGGGGATGTAAAACATACATAATTACATAAATCCTCAAGTTGTCTACGGGTGCGAACACCAGTGAGAGGGTTTCCAAGAATTTGAGTGGTTAGATGATCTTTAACAGTCCTCATTCAGATTCAGTCTGATTGATGAAGTATCGGGTTTATCAATGATTAACACTTATCATTATCTGAATTAGAGATAGGCTTATTTAAGTGATCATCAATGACAACATTGATGGATTCTTGAATCACACCAGTCCTTTTGTTCAGAACCCTATAAGCACGACTGTTTAAGGAATATCCTATGAAAATCCCT
The DNA here is from genome assembly GCA_021015155.1 of Magnolia officinalis. Taxonomy (NCBI): domain Eukaryota; kingdom Viridiplantae; phylum Streptophyta; class Magnoliopsida; order Magnoliales; family Magnoliaceae; genus Magnolia; species Magnolia officinalis. Next base: position 20,729,454 of record JAJHSJ010000003.1, read on the forward strand.
TCATCACTCTTATATCAAATTTTCCCAAATTTTCACGATCACGTAAAATATAACATTTGCTGCTAAAAACTCGAAAGTATTTAACAGTAGGCTTTTTATTGAACCACAATTCGTAAGCCGTTTTATTATTATCTTTGCTAGTGTAGACTCGGTTAATAATATAACAAGCCGTGTTGACTGCTTCAGCCCAAAGATTTTTAGAGAGCTTCATGCTATTCAACATGACATTAGTCATTTCTTGAAGTACTCTATTCTTTCTTTCAACAATTCCATTTTGTTGTGGAGTTTTGGGAGCAGAGAATTCATGTAATATTCCTTGGTCGGTACAGAACTTCTCAAAATTGCTATTCTCAAATTCAGACCCATGATCACTACGAATCTTACTGATTTGAGAACATTTTTCAGTTTGAATCCTTCTGAGAACTTTACTTACTTCTTCAAGGGTTTCAGATTTATCCCTTAAGAAGACTACCCATGTAAATCTGGTAAAGTCATCAACTATTACCAAGATATACTTTTTCCCACCACGATTTTCCGTTCTGGTAGGTCCTATCAGATTCATGTGGAGGAGTTCGAGTGGTCTTGATGATGTGGTATTTGAATTCACCTTTTTGTGTGAGTTCCTTGTTTGTTTGCCTATCTGGCATTCACCACATATTTTATCTAATTTCTGAAGTTTGGGTAAACCTCTTATAAGTTCTCGTTTGCTTATCTATATAAATTTCGATAATGTACATGTCCAAGACGTTTGTGCCATAAATCAGTCTCGTCTGTATGGACCATGTGACATGTTTGATTAGATGAGCTGGATTCGCTAATAATATAGCAATTTTCAGATGTTCTACGTCCAGTTAATATTACAGAACCCTTATTGTTTAGTATTTCACAGCTTTGATTAGAAAACCGAACACTATGGTTATTATCACATATTTGAGATATACTAAGCAAGTTATGTTTTAAGCCTTCAACATATAAAACATTTTTAACACAGGAAGATTAAAAAATTGAACCGTACCTTGGCCTATAATCTTGTAGTTGCTACCATCACCAAATGTGACTGAACCATCAGTCATATCCTTTAGATTTGTGAATAAGGCTTTGTCCCCTGTCATATGCCTGGAGCATCCACTGTTTAGGTACCATTTTGAATGACTTGTTGCTTTGAAAGCAACGTGAGCAACCAAGCAGGTGACTTTTGGAACCCATTTCATAACTGTTTTAGGTTTAGGAACATAGTTGGTCTTCTTATGTTTATAGTTGTAAGAATGACCTATAGAATTAGATTTTAAGAGCTCCTTAAGTAAATTAACTATCTTTTCAGCTAGTGGATTTCATTTTTTATTAAAGTTGACATGGCTGCTTCTAGGTTTTTGAAAAGTTTTTGAATTTCTAGAAAAATCTTGATAAGTACTTTTCCCTTTTGAGTTTGAGGACTCTCCTTTAACAAATATAGGAGGAGTATACTTTTGTTTAGGAGGTAGATTTTTATCATATCCAAACCGGATAGATCGCCACATTTTCTTGATCCGGATAAAAGTTTTTCTAACTTTGGATCTCCTTGGGCATATTTCCATGTGTCCTTTAGACTCAGAAGAGAAGATACTTCAGTTTTGAGTTTCTCAATTTCAGATTTCAAATCAATAATCAGGGAGTTTTTGAATTCCAAATCGCATTTTGATTTTTCAAAACAATCTGAAATTTGTGATTTTTCTAAGACAAGCGATTCAAAACATTCTTTGAGTTTAGAAAACTTTTCTTTTTGAAGTTTAAGTTTGACAGCAATTTTACAACTTTCCTTATATAGGGGATTGTAAGCATCTTGAAGATCATCTTCATTTTCACATTCACTACTCAGATTTTCTTCACTTGTTGAGTCATTATCTGAAAATGTGAATTTGGCTAGAGTCATAAGAGCTTTAACCTCATTGCTCAACTCAGTTTCAGAATCTTCTGATTCAGAAGAAGCTTCAGAATCAGATGATTCATCCCATGTAACCAACATACCCTTCTTGGGTTTGTCCTTTTTAGGACATCTATTTGCTAAATGCCCATATTCTTGACAGTTGTAACATTGACTATCTTTCAAAGATTTTCAAAATTTACGTCTAAACTTCTTTTTATCATTTGATTTTTGAAAATCAATCCTTTTCTTGCTTTTGAAAATCTTGTAAAATTTTTTAGTAAAAGAGCCATATCAACTTCTGAATCAGAATTTTTTTCTGTATTATATTTAGAAGATTTAAGTGTGATAGATTTACCTTTAGGAGCTTTAAAGTTTAACTCGTAGGTTTGTAGAGAACCAACTAGTTCTTCAACCTTCATATAATCCGTATCACGAAGTTCCTGGATTACGGTTACTTTAGAATTGAACCGTTCAGGAAGTGAGCGTAATATTTTTGCACACACTTTACTTTCTGGGATTTTATCGCAAGAGACCCACATTGAGTTGACAATGTCATTCAATCTAGTATAAAAGTCCATAAACATTTCATTTTACTCCATATGAATTTCTTCAAATCTGGTTGTGAGGAGTTGGACTTTAGATTTTTTGACAATTGTAGTACCCTCGTGTGTCATTTCTAATATATCCCAAGCTTGCTTTGCAGTATCACAGGAAATGATTCTTTTGAACTCATCCGGTGATAGTGCACAAGTAATTGCATTTAGTGCTTTAGCATTAGCATTACTCTCACTTTTCTGAAGAGTGGTCCATTGGTAATATGGTGTGACTTTCATAGATTTTGAACCATCAACCCCAGTAACTTCCATGACAGGAGGTTTCCATTCAGTCACTGTGGCTTGCCACACATTTTCATCCATTGATTGAGGAAAATCCTCATTCTGGCTTTCCAATAGGCATAGTTGGAGCCATCAAAGGGTGGAGGCCTTGTGACCGAAAGGCTATCAAAATTTGACATCTTAAATAGCTTAAATCATTAGCTCAGGAAATAAATCCAAATAAATAGCAAAAAGAACGAGCTATTAGGCTTTGATACCACTTGAAAAGGCCTAGCTATATGTCCTAGAGGGGGGGGGGGGGGGTGAATAGGACAATGCCAAATAAAACTTATAACAGCGGAATTAAAAAGAATATGATAGCCAAATTAAATCACAATGCAGGAAAGTGAAACAACCTCACAATTTAGATCTTGAGAGGTTGATACAAATGTTGTTCTAAGGACAACCTTTCACCAAAAACCAAAGTTTATGGTAGGACAACCTTATTTCTAGAAAGATCTTTGTATCAAATCTCAAACCAAAGAGGAATAAAGAAATAAATACAAACTGAATTGAAATAAATTGTAATTACAAATGTATTGTTCTAGGGACAGCCATACACCATAAAAATGGTAGGGCAACCTTGCTGGCGGAACAACTTAAAGGAAATTTAAATTCAAGTAAATAAAGGAATAGTAGAAAGTAAATTCTAAACTATTACAAAATTCTCACAAAGCTTGAATTAAATGATTACAACATTCACCACATTCATACATTCCACAAAAGAATAATTAAAGATTAGAATTGTAAATCATTCAACCATAACACTAGGGATTATAGTGGTTCGCCTGTGTGTTCACCAACTGTTAAACAACAGCCACACAAAATGCTACTCCACTCCTAATATCCTTACACAGGGGATATTAGTGTTCACTAACAAAATAGGTTTTCTAGGTTCACCAAAAACCTTTACAATTGTGTCTTTGTCTGTGGGCTTACACAATAAAAAGAAACCCTTCTTCTGAGTTTTCCTGGCTCTCCTCAGATAACCAAAACAACAAGATTTTTCTGGCAAATCTTGAAAGAAACCAAAACAGAAAGGAATTTACAATTAAATGTAAAATACCTGAATATCTCCTTCGATGTAGCAGCCCGGTAGAACCAAATCAGAGTGGATGATTGAATGTCCAAGTTCAATGTCCAGTACTCAATTACAATGGTTCTAATTCTAATAGATTTTAAATTTAACCAAGTAGGGCTTTGCCTCAATTGATTTTGATTTCAAAGAAAGGAAATAGCGATTCCTCTTATCAAATTAGATTGGAATAGCAGAAACAAAATCAATTAAATAAAGCTAAGGAAAGAGAATATTAAATAAGCACACTTAGCTTAGATGGAGCACAGAAATATCTCTCAGAAGTTCGACGAAGATTGTCTTGAATGAATTAATTAAATCGATGAATTCTTCAGAGATTCGTGCTCTATTTATAAGTGAGCAGATCGCATCTTCGACTGGTCTAAGGAATCCTTCGACTAGTCAAAGAAATAACAGATTTGAAAAAAATGGGGCGTGATAATCTTTGACCGTTCTACGACTGGTCGAAGACCTCCTTCGACTGGTCGTAGGTCACCTTCGACTGGTCGAAGACCTTGTGAATTTATCGCTGGACTTTGTGTCGAAGAATTATGACCGGTCGAAGAACCAGTCGACACTGTTCCTACGACTGGTCGAAGAAATCCCTGGACTAGTCGAAGCCTAACAGAAAATATCCGATTTTTGTAACAACCTTACGACTTATCAAGGAATTTCTTAGACTGGTCGAAGCAACTCTAGGACTAGTCGAAGAAGGCTTAGGACTAGTCGAAGAACTGACCAACCTTATATAAAATAAACATTTGATTTATGTATCCAAAGTGACCTACTTATAAGGTCAACCTAAGGTCAGTCAAACCTCAACCATGAAGTATGGACATTGAAATATTAGGAACTAGTGACCTTGAAGTACGAGCCTTGAAGTCTTGATGTAGCTCAATCTTGAAAGAGTCTTGAATTCTTTATGAACTGCTTTGTACATGTCTTGAGTTCTTTATGAACTGCCTTATATTCTTCTTGAAGTCTTGCAGCTTGAGTCATGTCTTGAGAGTAGTTCTTACATTCAAGTTTGATCTTTGTACTTGTGAGCTTAGCTTGTACATGAATATTGATCTTGGAGAGAGCTATACTTATGCAAGATATATAACAGTGATTTTGGCACCACAAATTTGACAACAAACAGGGATATAAAATATAGCACTTACAGGTGCTCGACTGGTCGAGGATCTACCAGAAAAACTTTGAATTTGAGTTTGAATCTTGGACTGGTCGAAGCAAAGCCTGGACTAGTTGAACTTAGGCTAAGACTAGTTAAATTTAAGCCTATCTAAAGTATAAAAATCTGTAAATGATTCGCATATGAAAGGACCTAAACTTAGGGTCTTTTTAGGGTCACTTATACCTAAAACATTGGACGTTGAACTCAAATCTTTAGTAGCTTCAGTAGATCTTCTACTTGAAGTAGACTTGCATTAGTAGCTTGATCTTAAATTTGAAGTAGATCTCAACCTTGTAGAATTATCTTCATGTCTTGCACTTTCAATCTTCACATGATGATGATCTTGAAGGTGAACTTTCCATATTACTTCACTTGAAGGTGAACTTTCCATCGTATGAATAAGTCACACTCTAAATTGCTTTGTCTCATCGAAATTTGACAACAAGTGGTGCTTTATACATCACAACACTTACAATCTCCTCCTTTGTCAAATTCGTGACAAAACAAACTTAGAAGATTATAGTACACAAACTTCACAACTTAACATTCATTCACAACACTCTTTCACATCATCTACTCCCCCTCAGTCTGAGCTTTGACTTGTGTAGGGCACCTGTATTAAGAAATATACATATATCCAAAGCATACAATCCACACAATCTAACTCACTTGCGCATTTTTAATTGTTACCATAACCATAACAAGCAAATGAGCCAAAAACTCCAAAAACTCATAACCATAATAACAAGTCTCTCCCCCTTTTTGTCACAACTTAACAATGGAAGACAGAATCATATGATGTATAAATATGATTAAGAGAAAAATATGATGTAGAGTAGCATCAAGAGAGTATCATAAAGAGAGTTATCAGAAAGAGAGTGTCCTATGAAATTTTTAACTCACGTACCTTCTCCTCTAAAGAGTGAAGGCGCTCATCAAAGTGAGACGGCTGAAATCAGGATCTGCCACATCATCGGTTTCTGACTCGTAAAAAATATCATCCATTGCAGTGTCTATAGGCAGTGTGTCTTCTTCTTCAGCTACTACATCCTCCTCATCAGGTTTGCCAGGAAAAAACTCCAGGTTCATCTTGTTGATGTTAGAGTTAATGAATAGAAGAACAACTATTGGTGCCTCAGTTGGCGGAATGACTAGATTATAATGAAGTGCTAATGTAGTAATCAGATAGGCAAAAGGTATATAACCATGGACAGGGTGGAGACGAAATTGAATAATGATATAACAGATCAAAGAAGGAAGACAAATGGGTATGCTAGACACGATAAAATGAAGTGCGACACATGATAGTGGTAAGCTCGGCCTTGTTCCCAAATCTAAGATACACATTGGCAATAAAGATGTAGTGAAGAACCCTGTATTTGGGCAACATCTGATTGGCACAGAGGGCATACCTGAGCTCCATTAGGAATCAAACTGACATAATTTATGAGTAAGTTTGCGTCGTTTAGATTCAGACATTCTCTCAGCTAGGTTGGTATAGGAATACCGTCATCATTAACAGTGATGTCTAATAAACCCGAAATGAGATGTTTATCTACCTAGAACATCCCTTCTCTAAAATTGATAGAGAAAGTTAGATTATCTAGGGATGCTTCACTAATAGATGCATACATCCTTGTGCAGTTGAGCGGTATGCCGGTTCGCCCCAATTTAGAATTTTTTCCCAATCAACAACGGTAAGGATGGGTAGAAGATGAAATCGATCCAAATGATCGACATTTACAGTTCTTTCGACAATGATTTCTCTATTGCAAAGATCCCGCACATACTCCGGGTCTTCCTCGGGTGGTCTAAGGGTTCTCACCCTAAGAGGAGTTGCCCTTGAAGAAGAAGAAGCATGAGTTGTTTTCTTCTTAGATCGAATGTCCATTGGATGATAGCAATAGAGAAAATAAAAAAGTGAAGGATGGGTTTCAAGGAGATCAGATTTTTAGCTAAAACCCTAAAGAAATGGAATGAAAAACCCAAATCGACTACAAAATGTTGTAAAATAAGCATACAATAACCTAAATCTAGAAGGAAAATAAAAATGGAGCACTTCCAATGATCTTATGATGATGGGTTCGACGAGTCGAGAGAGGGCTGGATGAAGAAGATGAAGAAAATGAAAAAAATAAAGTATTTTTCCCTTTTTAAGACACCCACCCGTGCTCCACAATTGGTCGAGTACGTGCTTGACCGGTCGTGATACACTAAAAAATTAAATTTTATTTAATTTTGTTTAAGAATATTTGCAAAAAAATAAAATAAAATTAAAGCATGCAAACATAATATAATCCAATTAATTTGAATTACACATACTAATATCAAGTTTCAATTTGGAAAATCTATTCCTGTCAAGTGGTTTAGTTAAAATGTTAGCAAGCTGATTTTCCATCTGGATATATTTTAAAGAAATGCTTTTATCTTCAACCAAGTCCCGAATGTAGTGATAACGAATGTCAATATGCTTCATATGATAATGCTGGATGGGATTTTTTGAGATATTAATTACGCAATACAAGATCATTGTATCTTGCGCAATTCCGTAATCGTTTAAAATTGTTTTCATCCAAACAAGCTGGGTGCAAGCATTACCAGTTGCAATGTATTTAGCCTCAGCCGTGGATAACGATACCAAACTCTGTTTCTTACTGTGCCAGGAAACTAAACAATTCCCAACATAGAAACATCCACCACTAGTAGACTTTCTATCATCAATGTTCCCTTCCCAGTCAGCATTTGCATATTCAGCTAATTGAACATTTGTATCATGCAGATACTAGAGGCCTAAATTAGCAGTACTTGTGATATATCTAATAATGCATTTGACAGAAATAAGATGTGGTTCTTTTGGATCTGATTGATATCTAATACAGATATCTACACTGAATGCAAATCTGGTCTACTCGCAGTTAAGTACAAGAGACTACCAATCATGCTGCAATATAATTGAGAGTCTATACTTTTACCTGTTTCATCCTTTGAAAGCTTGAGAGTTGTACTCATAGGAGTATCGAATTTCTTACCATTTTCAAATCCAATTTTTTAAAACCAAATTTAAAGTGTACTTGGTTTGAGAAATGAAGATCCCATCTTCTAGCTGTTTAACCTGTAAGCCTAGAAAGTAGTTCAATTCTCCCACCATATTCATCTTGTACTTGGATTTCATAAGCTCTGCAAACTCAACGGATAGGTTAGTGCATGTAGAACCATAGAAAATATCATCAACATATATCTGTACAATTAGTATGTGTTCATTATATTTTTTAACAAATAAGGTTTCATCAACACTTCCCATAACAAAATTGTGACTGAGTAAGAACTTAGTTAGCTTTTCATACCATGCCCTGGGAGCTTGTTTCAGTCCATAAAAAGCCTTTTTAAGGCGATATACATGATTAGAGTGTTTAGGATTCTTAAAGCCCTTAGGTTGTTCCACATAGAGCTCTTCATGTAGATCACCATTTAAGAAAGCACTTTTAAATCCATTTGATATATCTTGAACTTTTTGAATCAGGCAATGGATCTAAATAATCTGATAGATTCAAGAAGAGCTACTGGAGTAAAGGTTTCATCATAATTGACTCCTTCTATTTGAGTGTATCCTTGTATAACCAGTCTAGCCTTATTTTTGACTATATTTCCCAATTCATCATATTTGTTTTTGAAAATTCATTTGGTTCCAATTAAGTGTTTATCAGATGGTCTTGGAACCAAGTACCAAACATCATTTCTAACAAACTGATTTAATTCTTCTTGCATGGCTACTATCTAATTTTCATCAGTAAGTGTTTCTTTTACGTTGACTGGTTCAATTTGAGAAGTAAAGCAAACATAATTGCAAATATTCTCGAATTATTTTCTAGTACGCACACTAGTGAGAGGATTGCCTAATATTAGATCAATAGGATGATCTTTGACTGATCTTAGTTCAGTATTGATTGGACTAAATGAGGAGTTAGGTTTCTCAATTACATTGACTTCATCATCTTCTGAACTAGACGAGGGTGTGTTCAGGTGATCATCAATCACAACATTAATAGATTCCTGAATTACATCTATTCTCTTGTTAAGAACACGATATGCTCGACTATTCAGAGCATAACTTAAGAATATCCCTTCATCACTTTTGGCTTTAAACTTCCCTAAATTTTCATGGTCACATAAGATGAAGTACTTCAAAAAATTTGAAAGTATTTAACAGTAGGTTTCTTATTAAACCATAATTCATAAGCTGTTTTATCTTTAGATTTTCTTATATACACACGGTTTATAATATAGCATGCAGTATTTACAGCTTCAGCTCATAAATTTTTGGGTAACTTCATGTTATTTAGTATAACATTGGCCATCTCTTGTAGCACTCTATTTTTTCTTTCAACAACCCCATTTTGTTGAGGTGTTTTAGGAGCTGAAAACTCATGTGATATGCCATGATCGTTACAGAATTTCTCAAAATTATTATTTTCGAATTCAGTCCCATGATCACTTGTGATCTTGATAACACTCATTTCTTTTTCAGTTTGAATTCATTTTAATATCTTTTTTACTTTATCAAGAGTTTCAGATTTTTCTCTCATGAATGCTACCCAAGTAAATTTGGTAAAGTTATCAACAATCACTAGAAAATACTTCTTACCACCTCTACTCTCCGTTCTGTTTGGTCCAATAAGATCCATATGGAGAAGTTTAAGGGGTTTGGATGCGGCAGAGGAGTTAACTTTCTTGTGACTACTCCTTATTTGTTTGCCAATTTGGCATGCACCACATATTTTATTAACTTTCTTTAGTTTGGGTAGACCTCTAATAAGATCGATTTTGCTCAGTCTATAGAGATTTCGGTGGTTAACATGTCCAAGGCGTTTGAGCCATAATTCAGTTTCATTAGTTTGGACCATGTAGCATGAGAATGTAGACGAGCAAGACTCATTAATGATATAACAATTTTTAGATGTTTTATGACCATTTAATATCACATAATCTTTCTCATTTGAAATCTTCCATCCTTGATTAGTAAATTTAACACTATGTTTGTTATCGCAGATTTGAGATATACTTAAAAGATTGTGCTTAAGATTTCAACATATAAGATATTTTCAAAAGCAGGAAGGTTAGAAATTTGTATAGTACTTGGCCAATAATCTTGCAGTTGCTTCCATCACCAAAAGTAACTGAGCCATCAGTCATTTCTTTGTAGTTGGTGAACATATCTTAATCACCTGTCATGTATCTTGAACAACCACTATTTAGGTAACACTTTAAATGGCTAGAAGCCTTGAAGGCAGTGTGGGCAACAAGATAAGTAACTTTAGGAACCCATTTCATTGTTGTTCTGGGTTTATGAGTAGTATTGGTTTTCCTTGGCTTAGTAGAATTGAAATTTCTCTGTCTATCAACTCTGATATTAGAGTTAGATTTGAGAAGATCTTTGGGTAAGTGTAACACCTCGAATTTCAAGGGGCCGAGTAGGAACTTAGCTCCCAAATTTTCGGGTGCTATGTGTGCCCTAATGGGCTTTAGATTTTAATTACATTTGGATGATCTCATAAGCAATGAAGAGTTTAACAAGGCATAAAGCATAAGTAAGTCATAAAGCAGTATCAAGTGCCACTAAATATAAAAATATCCAAATCATAAATCCAAAATTATCTAAACAGGGAATTAGTACCACCCATACATATGTCCCAAAGTGACTAGGGCCCTGACCCATATCCCACGATCGCTCGAACTCGGACTAGAAGAATCTGCCGAAAGTTTGAAAATATGCTCGCACCTCTTCATTGTCCATGCTGGCGTCTTCCAGCGCATCTAGCTCCATCGTCCCTGCATCTATGATAGGTTCTGGTTGATATTTTAAAACACCATCCCAGAGTGGGAGTAAGTAGCTAACTCAGTGATACCATTAACAATAAGTTACACAAATTATCATACACAAGAGTAAATTTAGTGAAAAACTTACATTCACATAACCCTAGAACTCTGGTAATGCAGTGCATGGTTTAATGATATGATGCATGCCTCTCACCACAATACTCCCTATTGCGACACCATATAACGTTCACGAACCAACACTCCCACAAGCGACCATGACTGCCAAATCGCAAAAGTAACCAATACATGTAATGCACATGTTAGCTGAGTTGATTAGTTAAGTTTATTCATTTAGCAGGTTGGGGAAACCGAGATACTCCGATGAATTGTTGCCCTAATCTGATCGCGCGACTCTAATGGTCGTGGCCGTGCGACTCTAGCGATCCTTAGCCCTTGTGGGTTCACCATTCCCATAGGTCTTAAGCTCATACAAAAACTGTTAGGACATTAGAGTCCTGCTTGCGGTCACTACAGGGATGTCGTCACCCCGGCATAGGCCGATAACTCAGGCATAGTGTCCCATACCACCATCCTCGGCTTACGAGTCTTTGGTGCTCACTGGTCACTACTGGGAGGCTTGTCACCCCAGCGTAGGCCGACGGCTCGGGTATAGTGTCCTATACCACCATTCCTGACTCATGAGTCTTGTGGGCTACAATTTATGGTTATCAGTAGGCACGAAGGTTACAGGGTGCCTTAGGTTTCAGCAGGCGTGTACAAACATGGTTAACGTACAAGGATGGCCAACTAGTGGACCAATCTGTCCCTACGAGACGAACCATGAACTGCACGACCTGAGAATAATGTCTCATGGAGTCCAAATACGGCCGACAACTCGCGGTTTGGCTAGTTGGGCCATACTTTCCCGTGGGCTGACCCAATAGAAAGGTTGACCAAAAGATTCCTGTTGGCTGGCTGATACGCAAAGGGGGCACGTGCGCAAGTGTAAAGCATACATTCAACAATTTCAAGGACAATTCCAGCTAGAGATTAGCATATTTTAGAATTTTAACAATATGGACAGTACACTCAATTCCCACACATCAACCGCATGTGACAAAGTCCAACACACAAAATCAGCAACAGTGGAGATCAGGTTCAACATATTTCAGCAATTCAACAAAGTGAACAGCCATACACCTAACTAACACCATTCAATTGCATGTGCCAACATCTCAACCTACAAAATCAGTTGCATTGGGGAAGTCAGGTTCAACACAATTCAGTAATTCAAGAAAGTGGATAGTAATACACCCAATTTTCATATACCAATTTTGCATGTGACGAAATCCAACCTACAAAATTAGCACATCGGGGAATTTCACATGCAATTCCCTAAATTGACTAATAATTCAACAATCTACATATCAGGGAACCTCGAGACCTAAATCCCTCTCCCAATTTTAGGAAAATTCTACGCATGGGTCCTAAACCAAACAATACATAAAATTCAGTAACATGCACACATATCCTTCACCCAAAATCACTATGATTTACGCTAGGCACAATAATTGGTAACCTAGAGGTAATGGTCTGCACCTATCGTCGATCAGAAGTTCTTATAGTTGCTCTAGCGGCGCCGGGTCCGCAAGTTTGATGTGGTAGGGTGCCAAGGGATTGCATGTTAGGACACATGTATGTGGCCCTAACTAAGAAAAAATGGAGGAGAGCTTGAATTTGTTACCTTAGATCATCCACACATTGTCTCTACGGCGGTAGGACCATGGTTTTCGGTGAATGATGGAGGTAGGAGTGTGGAAATTCCAATTTCCTAGCTCCCCTCCCTCTCACAACCCCCTTTCTCTCTCTCACGCACTTTCTCTTCTCTCTCTCCTGTCTCTCTCTCTTAGCTGCTAGAAATTGCTGTGTGAGTGAGGGAGAGAGATTTGGAGGGTTATATAGGCTGGACTTTTGCCCAATTGGCCCTGGGTGCCTATAACTTCCTCAAGTGACCCTTTGGGGCCCACTTATGGTTTTTGGGGCTGCCCTGGTGGCCTCTTGGCCCATCTGAGTTATGGGATGGGTGCCCCATGGCCCGATGAGGGGCTGTCCAGGGTTTGACGCCAAACGGATGCGGGGATTTATCGCAAGGGTTCGATTTGCGATCAATGGTTACCGTTCCTCGATCAAGGGTCAAATTTTACGGATGAGTGCAGGGAAATATCTTCAACCTTTAGTAAAAATTTGGATAAAGTCCGATGACTGAAATGTCTCAATTCACTGTCCTAAGTGGTGGGGTCATTTGTTTTAAAATTTCAAACTTTAGGCTTGTGCTAGGGCGAGTTATACTTTATAAGTGCTGACTTGACAGCTTGAATTGCCTGTTTTCGGGCGTTATTTGAGTTTGTTGTCCGCGATGGACCATAAATCCAGTGGGATGGACATTACTCTATAATCTTAGGACTAGTGGCCCACTAACGAGCGGTATAGATCTTGTTTAGGTAATTGGGGCATTTTTGGAATAAATTGGGTGGAGAGATTTCTTGGGCCCAATTGTTGAGGTATGGATTAACTAAGTTCATAGTATGACATATTCGAAATTAACAAAAATGGTGATTCAGTCATGATCACTGTAAACCGTCGGTTTTAGGCTAAAAGAGTAACTGGGTTGATTTGGTTTATTAAGGTCCGACCCATAGTTGGCTCGGGTTTGGGTAGATCTCTAATTTAGTTATGATTGTTTGATTAGTCGGTGATAGGTCGGTTAGATTTGGGCCCTATGTGAACAAATCATAGGGCTAAACTCGATGTTTAAGTGATCGGTTGGATTCATTGGTTTTTTATGGTTGATCAATCCTATTTGTATGGTTCTTTATCGGTACCAGCCGCGTATAAGCTCACCTTGAGTGTAAGGCCCGTATCCCAGACCGTATCATTCTTTAGACTCTCACGATCCTCCTCATCAAATTTTGATAACCCACGACCTATAATTGGCATTTGTGCACAACCCTAAGTCACGTCCCGTAGATCTGAGTTGACTCAACCCGAGACTTGTACCATTGTGACCGCGCTATCGCCGCGGTTCCAACAGCGCGTCTTGCGCATCGATGCGATACCTAGGCCAGGAATTGTGGGCCAGCGTTTATCTAAAAAAAATGTCGCGCATTGCGAATCTTGAGAGAATCTCTACCTAAACATGACATTAATCAATCAAGTACAAGTCAAGTACAACCCATACGTAGCCCATCACCCTCTTACCAACAAGGCATGACACCTATCCCCCTCTCACCCAGAAGTCAACCAAGCCCATACCCTCCATGTCATTTCTTCTTACAACACCCATTCCTCTCTCCTATCTCTCACCCATTCCATCTTATCTCCTTACATTTCCTAAGCAACCATGAGAAAAAAAAATTCCTAAGGAGAGAAAAGAAGCTAAGTGTTAGGCTCACTTTCCTACCCCCAAATCTCACCATCCAACCCTTCAATCTTCATCATCCTCCATCAAAGAGAGAGCTTAGGAGCCAAGGATTCTAAGGAGCTAAATAAGAAGACAATCGGTGGGTGTTTTTGTAGGATTAGATTTATATTTCGATGATGGGCCAAGTGGGGCCTATCGATTGATGGTATGAATCTCACTTTGGACCCTAGGTGTGGCCGATGGCTCACCATGATTCATATGATCATCCTATGATGGGGCCATTCTCCATGGACCCCATCATGATGTTTATTTATTTCATTTATGGAAAGGTCATCTAAACCTTGCATCTTTTGGTGGGAAGGGATCTCCATCGTTGTTTTTTATGATTTAGGACCCATATGATTTGGGACCCATTTTGATGTATGTATTGTATTTACATGGCCCACCTAAGGAGGGCTCATAGTGGTGGAGTCCCTCCCCTCCATCGCCGTCTCTCTCTATCTCTTTCTTTCCCATCTAGTGGCCCACCTAGATGCATGATATTATCCACGCCGTCCATCATCTAGACGGTGGAAATCCCACCCTGATGAATGTATTGTATCTGCGTCGTCCGTTCGATGGGGGATCCAGCATGGGCTAGGTGGGCCGCGACTACTAGGACAATTGCTGTCCAGACCATTCAGTAGCTCTGGATGCAGCTGGAAAACACAAACATCACCTTGTTTCAAAATAAGTGGGCCACACACACTGACATGGACCCCACATGATGCACTTGCAGAGTACCCACATCGTCCAACTGATGGACATGGGACTCCACCGTGATTTATGTGCCTCATCCTCATCGTCCAGCAGGTCTGGACGGTGGGAAAATACAAATAGGAGCTTGATCCTAACCTTGGTGGCCCGTCCACGTGGCACCACCGAGGTATGTGTTATATC
Organism: Magnolia officinalis; assembly: GCA_021015155.1. NCBI lineage: Eukaryota > Viridiplantae > Streptophyta > Magnoliopsida > Magnoliales > Magnoliaceae > Magnolia > Magnolia officinalis. The sequence goes on from JAJHSJ010000003.1 coordinate 20,744,658, forward strand.
CAAACTGTCTATCTGTGGGTCCCACCAGATATATAGCTGATGTATTGACGTCAGCAAGTTCTGTGGGTTTGATCATGAGGTAGGTGTTATCCATACTGTCCAAACATTTGCAGAGATTGTTTTACAGCATTAGGGAGAGAATGAGATAGATCTAAATTTCTAGTGGGACCCACCCTGATATGAGTTTTATCCACATCCATTTGTGGATGGTGGAACCCATCCAGCTATATAGCTGCTGTATTGACGTCAGCGATCATGAGGCATGTGTTATATCCAAACTGTCCATCTGGGTGTGGGACCCACTTGTGATGTATGTCTTTCATCCACATAGTCCAACATCTGGACGGTGGGCTCCCACCTGATACACACGTGTGGCATCCACATCGTTTAGTGCAAGGACAGTGGGATCCACCGTGATGTATATGTATTATGTTCGCATCGTCCATCTGAGGACGTGGGACACCCTGGTGTATGGGTTTCATCCTCACCGTCCATAGGACGTGGGACCCACTGTGTTATAAGTGTTTTATCCACGTAGTCCAGTCCATTGCTGGACGTGGACCCCGCCATAATGTAAGTGTTATATCCCCACCGTCCACATAGGACTGTGAGACCCACCATGATGTATGTGTTTCATACACACATCCATCTGCAGGGTCCCCCTGCAGCGTGCAGGGCCCACCTGCTGGCTGTACAAGCCCACCTGCTGTGTAGGGCCCACCTGCTGTATGTATAGGACCCACCTGTAGTATGATCTGGGCCCACCTGAACTGCTTAGGCCCACCGTGATGTGTGTTGCATACACACTGTTAGTTTGGTGGGGCCCATCTGCACTGTTTAGGCCCACCATGATGTGTATATTGTATCCAGGCCATCCAGCTAAGGCCCATTGTGCAGGGCCACCATGATGTATATATGTGCTGCCCATCCGTTTTGGCTGGACCATGGGCTACCCCATCAGTCCCACTGTTGTTTGTGTGGCCCACTATGATGTATGAGAGGCCCATTGTGTATATGCAGCCCATGAAATGGGGCCCATTGTGATGTATATGCGGCCTAGGTATGAGGCCCATTGTGATGTATTAAGGCCTAGGGGATGTGGCCCATTGTGATGTATTAAGGCCATTGTATGAGGCCCAATGTGATGTACATGTAAGGCCCTTGTATGAGGCCTAATGTGATACATGTGAGGCCCTTATGTGAGGCCCAATGAGACGTATATGAGGCCCTTATGATGAGGCCCATTGTATATGAAGTCCATGTGGTGAGGTCCAATATGATGTATATATGACCCTTATGTGAGGTCCAATATGATGTATATGAGGCCCTTGTGTGAGGCCCGATGTGATGAATATGAGGCCCATGTGGTGAGGCCCAATATGATGTATATGTGGCCCTTGGGTGAGGCCCAATGTGATGCACATGAGACCCTTGTGCGAGGCCCATTGTGGTGATATGAGGCCTAAGTGATGAGGCTCAACTGTGATGTGTGATTCCACCATGATGAAGGTGATAACATTTATAAAAATCATCCATTCCTAGAAAGTATTAGGACCATGGACTCCATTCTAAGATAGATTCTAATGGGCCACACCTTGGGGGCAATGGTGGTTAAATGTCCACATTGTAAACGGTGGTTAAATGTTCCCATCGTACATCTCCCTAGGGCTTGTTGTTAAGCCCATGACCATCTTACCTTATTGGGCTATCCCAAACCATTGGCCCCCATTCATGCAAGTACTCTCCACCACCCTTGTAGGAGTCACCATAACTTGTAGACTCACCTTGTTTGTATCGGGCCCCATAGAAAGCCCAACTTACCATATGATAGAGTGGGTGAGAAAGCCCACTTAATATGCTTAGGGTCATCATCTTGACTCCCACTGTGGAATGATTCACCCCATGAGGTTCATCCTTGATGTAGTATGACATTTGGGCTGCCATTATATATAGATGGGAGTACATCATTACCATAGATCATACTTAGTATAACCTTATGATTCTTGCCCATGCACATCATATGTATTGTCAGGCTACCCCAAAACATTGGGCCCCATTGATAATGATACTCTACACCTCACCCTGTAAAACTACCCGGACCTTGGAGCCTCCTTATGTTCTCACCAGGCCTTCCATAACAAATATAGTCCACCTAGATACATGTGTTGCCCAAGCTTAGTGACCCAAACTTGAGGCCCACCTAGATGATGAGCAGGACCGTTTGTAGGGTATATAATCCTGAATGTGTGGATCCTACCAAGACTCGCCTTGTACTCATATGGGCCCTCATAGGACTGCCAATTGTTCTTGATAAAGAGAAGCCCATTTATTGTATACCCACTTGACTCACCCCGAGTGATGTGCCCTACCTTTGAATCGATTGCTAGGACTTCGTTTTATGTATGTATCAACCACACCGTCCATCTACCTTCTTAGGATGTGTATGAGGCTCATCCTTGACATTAATACATCATCATTATCCCCCTTGCCGTAGATGGAAGAATATGTGATACCAGGTCAGGTATATTCACTATATATGCCTATCTTGATGTTTGTGTTAGATACATCGCCCTTTTGTGGACCCTGTCATGTATTGGGCTAATTAATGTTACATCTGTTAATCATGCTAACGTGCTTAAGCTAGTAGGACACACTGAGTATATATTTATGCATGACATCATGATACATGCCCACGTGCATTATTTATATGCTTGTTATGAGTGATTAATCATAGCATATGCCATTGGGTTGGTTTATTATGTTACTCTTTGTGAGATGGAGTTGCCCTACATGAGCGCGCGGTACGCACAGGTTTGATGCATGATTGGATGATATGACCCATGCATTTCACATTTTGTGATATGACCACCGTACGCCCTATCTACATCAAGGTCATGGCCTCCACAGACATATCGTGGATGGCCAGATGGGACACCAGATTTTTTTTTACATGGGGCACGATAGATGTCCCTGAGTGAAATTTCTTAAACCATCATGGTACCTGAGGACGCTCAAACGTCTAGACCGAGTGGATATACATGGACGCACGAGGGTTGTATACTATTAGGCCGCGCCTCCCATTATGTCGTGGTTGGTTGGAAGGGGGTGTGGCCTTATTCGCCCCAGTGAGGGGGCTGTAAGCTAGGCTGAGTTTGACCAGCTTATAAGTGGGTCCGTTACCGACGAGTCAGCCTGATATTAGTATGCGAGTAGTGAGGTCTCTTTCACTCACTTGGTTGCGCGGCTAAGGAGGCGGTGGCCAGTGTGGAAGGTCCTAGACTCAGGTGATGATCCCAGAGATGTACGATACTGATATGTGGACATACTGAGCAGGAGTTGCATACTTAACATTTGATTGATTCATTCATTCACTATGGTGGTGCGTAATCAAATCATTATGTGTACCTCCGCAGTGGTCAGGATTTCGGTTGGGGCGCGTGACCAACCTGAGATCAGGAGTTTACCAAATTGAGTCTGGCTATCCAAATTTAGGTATGAGACTGGTTTGGATGGAAGTCCCTTGTGATGGACCCCACAACCTGCGATATTACGTACTATCATCCCGACTTTACGCTCTAGCTTGGTCATTTCTTTCGCACCGCATATTGCATTACTTCCCCAACACATGACATTTGGTTTACCACGACCCCGCAGTGCATAGCCGATCTGCATTGCATACTCTGATATTGTATGACTTATGGACTTTTCAGTATTTTTGCTTACTCTAATATTATATGACTCATGGAATTGTCGGTATTTCTGCTTACTCTGATATCGTATGACTCATGAACTTGCCAGTATTTTCGATATTGTATGAATTGCGGATTTATATTATATACTTAACACCTGCATTGTACACACACATACACCGCCCTCTAAGCTTTCTATAAGCTTATGCATGGCCATTGCGTGCAAGTGACGTTAGGTCGTAGCAGCATTGAGATAGGAGCTTGTGGCAGATCGCCTTGGAGTTTTTCTTGTTATTTATGTATTTCCCTTTCAGCATTGTACTCGAATGTTTAATTTAGTGGATATGTGGTGTTGATGTTGTTCTTGTGATTTGAATACACTTGTGGTTATAGTTCTTTACTAGAAAAATTCATACTAAAAATCCTCCTTGTAGGATCCCAGGATCAGAATTTGGTGTATGGGCACTAGGAGCCGAGAATGGGGTACTACGGAGGCTATCAGCGCTGGATTCAGCGATCGGAAATTCTGTGAGCTTGGTTTCTGAGTTTGGGGCATGACATTGAGAGTCAAGGGTCAGTAAGTGATGACGTGACTAGTTATATAATTTTTTTAAAAAGGATTTTTGGCAATACAAAATAGCAAAAATTTGGGGTGTTATAGTAAGTTCACTATTTTTTCAGCTAAGGGGTTATAACTTTGATTTCTATAGCTGATGCTATTTGGATTGACTTTAGAAGCTTGAAAAGGTTTTGAATTTTTTAAGTTGTTTCGGTTATTATTTTTAAGCTCTTTCCTTTTGAGTTTGAGGATTCTCCTTTAATAAATATAGGAGATACATTCTTATTTTTCAGAAGTGTGTCTTTGATATAGCCTAGACTCGATTTATCACCACATTTTCTGGATGGGGTTAATAATTTTCCAAGCTTAGGGTCTCCATGGGCATATCTCCAAGTATCCTTAGAACTCAATATAGAAGAAACTTCAAGTTTTAGTTTCTCATTTCTGTTATGAAAATTTCACGTTCAGAGGTTTTGAAATTTAAATCACATTTAGCTTTTTCATAACAATCAGAAAGATGAGATTTTTCCAAAACAATATTTTCAATTTTTTCTTTTAATTTAAGAAAATTTTCTTTTTGAAGCTTTAGTTTGACAGCAATTTTGCAACTTTCCCTTTATCGGGCATTATAAGCATCCTGAAGATCATCTTCATTTTCATTCTCAGGGTCACTCCTAAGATTCTCATAATAAGATGAATTGCAACTATCTGAGGAGGTGACTTTGGCTATTGTCATTAGAGCCTTTACTTCATTTGAAGTTTCTTGTTATGATTCATCTGAGTCAGAAGAAACTTCAGAGCTGGATGATTCATCCCAAGTGGCTAACATGACTTTTGTTTTTGGCTTGTCCCTTCTTATTTGCTAAATGCCCATATTCATGGCAGTTGAAACACTGACTGCCTTTTAGAGATTTCCAATTTTTAGATTTTCCCTTTCTCTTCTCAGAAGGTTTTTGAAAATCTACTCTTTTCTTACTTTTGAAAATCCTGTAAAACTTTTTAGCAAGTAAAGCCATATCATCCTCTGAGTTTTCAAAATCAGAATTAACATCGCTATCTTTTGAAATAGATTTTAATAATTTAAGAGCTACGAACTTACCTTTGGGAGCTTTAAAATTTAACTCATAGGTTTGAAGTGAACCAACTAACTCCTCAACCTTCATTTGATCTGTCTCTTAGTTCCTTAATGACAGTAACTTTGGAATTAAACCTCTCAGGAAGAGATCACAATATTTTAACATTGACTTTGCTTTTTGGGATTCAATCTCCTGGTCCCCACATAGAATTGACTATGTCATTTAGTTTCGTATAGAAGTCCATGAAAGACTCATTTTCTTCCATACGAATTTCCTCAAACCTAGTAGTGAGGATTTAAACTTTAGAGTTTTTAATAATAGTCGTTCCTTCATGTGTTATTTCAAGAATGTCCCAGGCTTGTTTAGCTGTGTCACATGAAATGATTCTTTTGAATTCATCAGGTGATAGAGAACATGTAATTTCTTTTAAAGCCTTATCATTAGCACTGCTTTTACTTTTCTGAGGTATGGTCCATAAATAAAAAGAGTTTCTTTAATGGACTTGGTTCCATCACTACCTAGAACCTCAGACATAGGTGGTTTCCATTTGGTTACCATGGCTTGCCACATGCTTTCATCAATGGATTTCAAGAAAATCCTCATTCTGGCTTTCCAATAAGCATAATTTGAGCGATCAAAAGGTGGTGGCCTAGTAATAGACAAGCTATCGAAATTTGACATAATGAAAGCTCTAGATTGATAAACTCAAGGAATTTAATCTAAGTAAATAAACAACTTAGCTTTGATACCACATGAAAAGGGTGAGCTCTTAGTCCTTGTGGGGGGGTGAATAGGACTATGCCAAATAAAAAACATAATGAACAAAAACATAAAATAAAACTGAATCAATCAGAGATCTCAATTATAATAGTACTGAGAAATTGATTCAAACCTTGTTCAAAGGACAACCTTACATCAAAAATAAATGTTTATGGTAGGACAACCTGATTTCTTGAACGCAGTAAGGATCAAGATCGTAAACTAATACAAGAGGCAAAGAAGGGAAGCTATCTATTACTAGCATTCACTACATGTATATGAAAAGATTACAAACATTCAGCACACATCCATCACATACATCATCCACCACAAAATACCAGGAGTTATAGTGGTTCAGTGTGTACACCAACTATTCTCAAACAACCACACTTGCACCACTCCCAATAATCACAACCTACACAATATTGGCGTTCACTATAAAATAAAGTTTTCTCATGTTCAACTTAAAACCTATACAGTTGTGTTTTTAAATGGGCTATCACAATCAAAACCCTGTGCTTAGATTTTCTAGTTGATCTTAGTCAAAACCAATATAGAGATTTTCTACCTAATCTCAAAAACCAAAAAGCAAATAAACAAAGAGTACTTATCTTCTTTTTGAAGACGCTATTTGATGTAGCCCGTAGAATCGTTTCGCTTGATGTGTAAATGTTCAATGTCCAACGAACATAATCAAGGGTTCTAGGTTATAAACAAATTTTAAATTATCTCAAACCTTGGGTTACTTGTTTGAATTCTTTAGATCTCACAAGGTAGAGTAAAAACTCCCTTTAAAAAATTAGATTAATAAAACAGAGATCATGGAATTACAGAAACAAATAAGCTATTAATGGATCTAAAATTACCGGACTATAACTTGATAATGATGGGGACTCTTCTCTCAAAGTGGAGGCTATTTGTAGATTTTCTTAATGATTTGGAATGAGAAAAGACCTCTGTTTATAAGCTGAAAAATGGTTCCTTCGACTAGTCTAAGAATCAACCAAATTTTAAAATTTTCGGCACAATTGGAAAAAACTGACCTTCGACTGGTCGAGAGGCTTGCTTGACTAGTCGAGTGTCCTGCTCGACTTGTCAAGCATAGCACTCAACTGGTTGAGAGAGCCTGAAATATGTTGCTAGAGTTTGAGTCGAGCTCCCCACAACGTGGTTAAGTATCTACCAGAAAAACTTCGAACTTGAGTTTGAATCTCTTGGACTGGTCGAACCATAACCTGGACTAGTCAAACTTAGGCTAGGACTAGTCGAATTTAAGCCTATTAAAAGTATAAAAACTCGTAAATGATTTGCATAAGAAAGGACCTAAACCTAGGGTCTTTCTAGGGTCACTTATACCTGAAAGATTGGACATTGAACTCAAATCTTTAGTAGCTTCAGTAGATCTTCTACTTGAAGTAGACTTACATTAGTAGCTTGATCTTGAATTTGAAGTAGATCTGAACCTTGTAGAACTATCTTCATCTCTTGCACTTTCAATCTTCACATGATGATGATCTTGAAGGTGAAATTTCCATATTGCTTCACTTGAAGGTGAACTTTCCATCATATGAATAAGTCACACTACAAATTGTTTTATCGCATCGAAATTTGACCAAAAGGGGTGCTTTATACATCACAACACTTACACTCATGAAAATATATGCATAGGGATCAAATTTTAGACCTTCATGTGATTTATGTGGGTTATACCAAGCCAAACAATTTAGATGGTGGGTGTTCCATTCATTGTTTCCACTTATATGGTCTAATTAAATTATGAATGTGGGCGATTTTTTAACCTTGTCACACATCTTATTATCAGAGTGGATTTCACACGCACACATTATGATGGTCCCACCGTGTTGTCAGTGCAGCAGCAAGATAGGCGGGTTACATGCCGAGGAGTAGATTAGGTGAGATTTGGGACTGACCCAAGACGATATGCCACCCTCACCATGGGCCCACCTTAATGTATGTATTCTATATCCACTTTGTCCATCCATTTTCCTAATCATTTTATGGTATTATACAAAAAATGAAGATATCCAATTATCAAGTAGAGCATAACTGTAACATCTCGGATTTTTGCCAACCTGGAATTAGACGTCCTTAGGCAATGGGTCGATCCTAACACCTTATTAACCTGTCAGAACTCAATCTCAAAGTCTAAAACCGCTTTTGAACCCATTTCCTTCACAAATCCCACCCTTCACCACCTTGTTCTTTCAATTATTCCAAGCACTTTCACCCTGGACACTATCTTAAACTAGTTAAGTATTATAGCTTGGATCACCTTATGTACAAATTACAAAGGCCTAGGTACCACCTCAGACAGAAATCTTATAGGACTAAATCCTTTAGAAATGAGACAAAGTAACTAAGTGCTAAACTAGATTAGCTATGAAATCTGTTTGATCCACTTTAAATACGATCTGCAAGACCCAAAACTTGTAGAATCATTGATGCTAGGTTACCCTAAAATCTAGGATCAATCTCATTACCGAGCTGCTCTCAGGAGCACATTGAAACTCCGTATCAGATCTGGACCGGACGTCGGAAGTCCTATTAACACGAAGTTAAGGAATTAGGACCGCCTCGCTGGGCTTGATAACCATCTCAGAAATCAAATCTAGATAGTGTCCCAGCGCTATTCGCTTGAGCTCGGAGTGGAGAGTGTGAGAAATGTGAAAATATTTCTAAATTAAATTCAAAATAATGAAATCTGAGACTTGTTGCTTGCGGGTCAGTATTAAGCAACCAGACTGTCAGAATCAGGCCAAATTACACCCTCGGATCAGGGATATTTTCCCAAACATATCTATGTACTCGGAATCTCCGATCGAGATCCACTGACCGTTGAATTGAAACTGGTCTGCCACGCGTGATCTGGAAACCTGAATGGAACGAAACCTCGGCTGAACCTAGATCCAATGTCTGTGAGCTTAAGTCTGACGTTTAGCTCAAGGGGGGCAGCCAGAAGTCCTCCGTTGAGCTGAAATTAGCTCACTTTGGTTATAACCTAGGTATACCTTAACCATAAGTCTATTCTCAAGTATTTTTAGGCTATATAAGGACCTTTGAACCCTCTCTCTCACTGCCATACGAATTTGAGAGAAACCCTAGAGAGAGAAGGGAGAAAAGAGAGAGAAAGTGTGAGAGAAGTGGGAGGAACTCCCTACTACTATCCCCTGCTGGTACACAAGCTGCACCACCCCATTCTCGTCGCTTTCCCGGCGATTCTGACTTCGTTCCTAGGTAAGAAACCCTAACCCTAATCTGTTTTGGGGTTTTAAAGGTTGTAAGTTATGAAATAGCTAACCTATTTCGTTCTATAGGTTACCAATCTGCCGAATACGGAAGCTTAGCAAACCTATCGACTCCGTTACGATTCTACGACAAAAGGTACGGACTTTAGATGTATAGATTATGGTTTTCAACGCTTTCAATGTTAGATAATGATAGATTCATCATCTGCATGCAATTGCACATGTACAAAGTGCTATCTGTTTTCTGTTTCGATTAAAGATGAAGAATATGAAATTTTTCATACTCTAGGTATTTGTAGAAAGTACTGTATACGTATAAATTTTAGAAATGTGTTTATCATGATTATTTGTTGTATGAATATATTATATATGGATAAAATACTTGTTTGGCGAAAGGACTCGCCCTAATATATGTTTTGCTAATATACGCTATGTATGTGAAAATAGTGTATTCTAAGTGTTTGTGAAAATGACTAAATGAGTATTAAATTCTCATTTGTGCTCGCCATGACTAATTGTCATGGATATATGATTGTTGTATTGGTAATACCCCCTTTGATGAAAGGATTTGCCCTAAATCACGCCACGACCAATATACACTATATATGTTACAATGTGTGGCCCAAGTATTCGTGGAAATGACTGAATGAATATGGAACTTGGATTCATGCTTGCTATGATTATCCGTTGTGGGTGCACACGTGTTATAATTGGGGCAACTCCCTAGTGAAAGGATTTGGCTTAATGCCTATGTGATCAACATATGTCATGTATGTTGATGTATGTAGTTTAAAGTGTTTGTTGAAATGTCTGAATGAGTAGTAGTTAGTAAATTGTAATGTATAAGGGTGTTGAGATATGATTCTCGACTTCTTTAACTATGTGTATGATTTCTTTAGATATCTGTGTGATTAGGAATTGAATATGTACAAACTCATGCTTATGTTGTACTTTATAACATGCTCAATTCATTGTATGATTTTATCTCTGTAATGCATATGTTTAAATTCATGTTTATGTTGTATTCCATAAGTGCCGTGAAGGGTGATGGGGGAGTGGTGTAATGAGTGCGTGCAACAGCCCTGACAGCCCTAAGCGGATGTTATCAGACTTTGATTGTATGATTTGAATCTTGATCCATTACTGCTTTATCTATTTGCAATTGAATGTGATTGGGGCTATTGTATAGTCCAGGCAGTCGGTAATGGGATCGAATTCGTGGCTGAGATTCATTCGCCACATAGGACGTGTTTGACGAACCCGAGTCGTGCGTTGCTTGTCGGCAGTGGTTAGGCCACACGAAGTGCTTATGCACTTCATATCGTACAACTCAACGGGCGCTCGTGCTAGTCGAGCTCGTCAAGTAACCCGATCTGTCTTATATATGTTCACCATGTTTGGACGCTACTACTTGAACTTAAGGTACCAAACTTACCAGTGGAAACCCCGTTAACTATGGTACCTCAATCCGCTAAGACTCATAGCCAGACATAATGGTATGGGATACCGTGGTCGAGTTGTCGGCCTACGCTGGTGCCACGTCCTCCCCATAGTGACCATTGACCAACCAGACTCGTGAGCCGAATACGGAGGTATGGGACACTGTATTCGAGCTGTCGACGCCTACGGCAAGAGCCGAATACGGTGAGACCTGTATTCGTGTTGACGGGCAACGAGCCCTTCGTAGTGTTTTCGAGTATACTCTACAGTCTGTGATTGGCGATGAGCCCTTCGTAGCAAGTAGAGTATGAGTTGAGCCGAGTACGGTGAGACCTGTATTCGAGCTAACGACTAGCAATTGAGCCGAATATGGTGAGACCTGTATTCGAGCTGACAGCCAACAATTGAGCCGCATACGGTAAGATCTGTATCCGTACCCTTCGTGATGCCTCTCGAACCATAATATCATATGAGATTATCTAGGTTTGACGACCCGAGAATGGATCATGTTTGGGAATGATATAAGGGAGGTACCTTAGTTTCCCAATCCTGCTGTTTGAAAGGACTAATATCTACTCGGTAATCATGCTCATCATCGCACTGCATGTGCCTGATAGATGTGGAGCACTAAGGGATGAATGCATATCGCGAACGTAAAGATGTATCGCATGAGGGTGGTTTGGCAAGGGCATTCATCATGTCATTTCATACTTGCATTAAATAAGAGTAGTTAGGATTGTTTGATTGTACTGTTTTATCATTACTGCTTGACTGAATTGATAACATGTTAACCTATGCTTTATTGTTCCACTGAGTTGATCACTCACTCCCACGTTACGGGACAGTGTTGTACACACCAACCAAACTTGTTTGAGTTTTAGATGATGACGATGCTGCGAAGCGGAGCCGGACTTTTATGAGGATGAGGAGGATTTCTCCTTTATGTAGTTTCAGGCGGGTTCCTGTGAGCCGTGTCCTGATCGACGGGACTTTCTGGGATATTGACTAGAGGACCTTACACATTTGATATATTTTAGAATGGTACTTGTAATTATTTAACCTGGTAACGTTATCACACTCTAGAGACTCACCATAGTTTATATATTTTATTTATCTATCACAGTCTTCCGCTTGCAATCTCACTTGTCTCTGGAGTATGATATGCTATTTTGGCTTAATCTCACTCATATTCAATGTACTAATATAGAGAACATTCAATCATCATTCATTTTGTTGCATAAGTGATGCGTTGGAACTTGTGAGTTGAGTTTATGCTCGACCCCCGATTTTCAGGGCGTTACAAGATGATATCAGAGCATGATTTGGATTAAACCGGACCTGGGTTATGGTCACACGACACATACTGATGCACTCTGACTTAGGAGGGAGCGACAGAACATAGAAACTGACTTAGAATTTTCTAAATTCGTCGAATGACGAAATCGACCGAAATTGACCGCTGAGATTGGGCCCGTATGCACCATGATCACGCAAAACGATCCCAAATCTCTTCTAGGCCGTCAGTCGACGGGTTTGAGTCGTTCCCTAGAAATGAATGCCCTTAGGTTGTGGGTCAACCACAACTCCATACACTTCATCTCAAAGCCCCAAACCCCTTTTTTATCCAATTCCTTTAAAATCTCGCTCTCCACCACTGTATTCTTCATTTCTTTTTAAGCACATTCATAATACACACCAATCCTAGGGTATAAATGAAGAAGAACAATACTGAAACTAAAACCTACCATAAATAGAAAATAAATGGATAAACTGGGTTTTGACCCTTAACCTTTTAGAATCTAACCAAATAAATGGGTTAGTTGGATAGATTAGCTCCTCCTACCCCAAAATCATTTGCCACACGTTATATAAACTCATTCTGGTTTACAAATTGACCCCAAAAATTCCTTAAATGGAGTCGAGGGCCAAACTATGCAATCCAGTGGGACCCGGGACAAATCCGGGGTACCGTTGGCCCCTTGGGAGGGTAGTGAACACCGCCCTTCTGTAGCGGCACAGCGGTTGGTCCGGTGGACCGCGGCGGAACCGCTGTCACCACAGTCGACCGCGGTCAGGATGGGCCGAGCTGGTCGGGCCGGTGCTGGTCGTGGTCTGCCCGACCCCTAGGCACGTGTGGTGCCTACCAAATTTTGTGGGGGCCCCTCTTTCTTGTCCGTTTGGCCCCCTCTCTCTCGAACACTTCTCCAAGCGCTCCCTTCTCTTTCAAAATCCAATTTTTTCTCTCAAACCTCCATTCTAATCGCCTCTTCCGCTATTTTCTGTTAAATCTCGCACCCTCTAATGTTCACAGCAACACCTACTCCCCTACTCTCTCCATTCTCTTTCATTTGAGCTCCTACACCCTCCATTTGAAGCTCAAAATCGTGTAAGCACTCAACCCAGCCCATCTCTTCACTTCCTTTTTTCGAACCCTGTCTCTTGGGCCTATACAATCTCTGCTGAGGCTTAAATCCATGGAGAGTTAGAGACTCCACCCTCTTTCTCCTTTTCCTTCACTTCCCATGGCCTTATTCGAGTTGAATACGACCTTTTTCTCCATTTCCATCATCTTCTTCACGACCTCTGAAGGTTGGAATATTTAGGGCCCGTTCGGCTAACTGCATTAGGTGAGCTAGGTGGATAGCATTGTATAAGTAACAATAAATGTATGTGTAAGGTATGGCCCCTAGATTGGGTGTATCCCATGTTTTCCAATGCCATGTTTTAAATGTATGCAATGAAAAGTATATCCCGGGTTTTCCTATTACACTTAGAAATTCCTCATCCTGGATTTGAAAATCCCATCCCACACTTTCCAACACAAGGCTCATTTTCCAAAGCCTATAAAATTAATTTTTATCCCACCCACCCTCTTACCAAACATGCCATTCCCAATCCCGAAGTGGGATTAGCAATGCAGTCCCATTTACTACAACTTAAGACTACTAGCCAAATAGGCCCTTAGAGTTTTGAACCTAGAGCGGTGCTCCTAGATTTCGACAGATATGACCGTATAGGAAATCCAACAAATTAATAATGTGAACCTTAGGACCCTCTTAGCTGGTATGAGCATGTGTGAAGTGCTCAAGCATAGTTACATTCTAGTTCGGGCAACTCAATTTTGATCAGACAACTTTAACCTTATCGATAAGACAATTTCTTATATTAGAAAGGGTATAAAATCATCTAGTGTATAAGCATAGACTTCGATTTACAACCAGTGGATTGCCGCTACTCCTAAATTAAGACTAGACTATTGGTTAGGCTAAGGAAAGTAAAAGATTAATTAATTATTCTAAGCTAATTGAATGATAGACTTAGTTAGGTTGGCAAATACACCTCTCTGATCTGGGTGGCGCAGCGGAAGCGTAGTGGACCCTTGCCCCACTGGCCCAGGATCAAATGGAATTGATCCAGACTGTACATAAAGATAGGTCACTAACTAGGATCTGAATCTTCCTTAGAATGTAAAGCAATTAGGGTTCAAGTATTAAACAATTTCATATTACACAATAGGCCTAACAATGGGTACGAACTAAATTACAATAGCCAAGGTCAATGTATCTACAACTGTGCTCGTTGAATACGAACATAATAGAAGCCTGTTCTACTATGAGAAACAGTTTTAGGATGATCTAGTAAGATTTGATTCACCATTTCCTTGGACATAGATAATAACGAGAACTCTCTTAGACCAAGACTTAAAGGGCAATCTTAGAAATAGACAAGTTGAGCCTTTCAATGATGGACATTCCCTACGTTTTTAGAGTGATCGGATTATGGAGTTACTGAAATATACAACTGTGAAACATTCGCGGCTTGACCCAATTCTCAATCCTGGGCGACTACCAATGGACTCACTGCTTGACCGAGCAGAAGACCAGGATCTAGCAGGACTAGGAAGGGATACAATGAGCTTTCTACCCTGGTCAGGTAGATGATCAATGTATCGGGATCAAGCCCACTACAACTGTCTCTCCGTGTTGGTCAAACAATGAAAACAACTATCTTACTTTCAACAGATGGAAATCGAAGTCAAGACTCCAAATAGGGAAAGAAATAAATTATAGAAAACCATTAGGATAAGCAAGGGATAAAGAAATAAGTTTTAAGGGGGGTAGACTAAAATGAACCAGGCTAGTATATACCCTACCATGCGTAGAAACTTGAAATCAATAAGTCTTAGGCAAATGAAATAATTAAATCTTTCTTTATTACCCTTAGGCAATTTCGGAGACGAAATTTTATTTTAAGGGGGGTAGATTGTAACATCTCAGATTTTTGCCAACCTGGAATTAGACGTCCTTAAGCAATGGGTTGATCCTAATACCTTATTAACCTGTCAGAACTCAATCCCAAAGTCTAAAACCGCTTTTGAACCCATTTCCTTCACAAATCCCACCCTTCACCACCTTGTTCTTTCAATTATTCCAAGTACTTTCACCCTAGACACTATCTTAAACTAGCTAATTATTATAGCTTGGATCACCTTATGTACAAACTACAAAGGCCTATGTACCACCTCAGACAGAAATCTTATAGGACTAAATCCTTTAGAAATGAGACAAAGTAACTAAGTGCTACACTAGATTAGCTACGAAATCTGTTTGATCCACTTTAAATACGATCTGCAAGACCCAAAACTTGTAGAATCATTGACGCTAGGTTACCCTAAAATCTAGGATCAATCTCATTACCGAGCTGCTCTCAAGAGCACATTGAAACTCCGTATCAGATCTGGATTGCACGTTGGAAGTCCGATTAACACGAAGTTAAGGAACTAGGACCGCCTTGCTGGGCTTGACAACCATCTCAGAAATCAAATTCAGATAGTGTCCTAGCGCTATTTGCTTGAGCTCGGAGCAGACAGTGTGAGAAATGTGAAAATATTTCTAAATTAAATTCAAAATAATGAAATCTGAGACTTGTCGCTTACGGGTCAGTATTAAGCAGCCAGACCGTCAGAATCAGGCCAAATTACACCCTCGGATCAGGGATATTTCTCCAAACATATCTATTACTCGGAATCTCCGATCAAGATCCACTGGCCGTTGAATTGAAAACTGGTCCGCCATGCATGATCTGGAAACCCGACTAGAATGAAACCAAAGCTGAACCTAGATCCAATATCTGTGAGCTTAAGTCTGACGTTTGGCTCAGGGGGGGCAGCCAGAAGTCCTTCGTTGAGCTGAAACTAGCTCACTTTGGTTATAACCTAGGTATACCTTGACCATAAGTCTATTTTGGAGTATTTTTAGGCTATATAAGGACCTTAGAACCTCTCTCTCACAGCCATACGAATTTGAGAGAAACCCTAGAGAGAGAAGAGAGAAAAGAGAGAGAAAGTGTGAGAGAAGTGGGAGGAACTCCCTACTACTATCCCCTGCCGCTACACAAGCTGCACCACCCCATTCTCGTCGCTTTCCCGGCGATTCCGACTTCGTTCCTAGGTAAGAAACCCTAACCCTAATCTGTTTTGGGGTTTTAAAGGTTGTAGGTTATAAAATAGCTAACCTATTTTGTTCTATAGGTTACCAATCTGTTGAATATGGAAGCTTAACAAACCTATCGACTCCGTTACGATTCTACGACAAAAGGTGCGGACTTTAGATATATAGGTTATGGTTTTCAACGCTTTCAATGTCAGATAATGATAGATTCATGATCTGCATGCAATTGCACATGTACAAAGTGCTGTCTGTTTTCCGTTTTGATTAAAGATGAAGAATATGGAATTTTATATACTCTAGGTATTTGTAGAAAGTACCGTATACGTATAAATTTTGGAAATGTATTTGCTATGATTATTTGTTATATGAATATATTATATATGGATAAAATACTTGTTTGGCGAAAGGACTCGCCCTAATATATGTTTTGATAATATACCCTATGTATTCTAAGTGTTTGTGAAAATGACTGAATGAGTATAAAATTCTCATTCGTGTTCGCCATGACCAATTGTCATGGATATATGATTGTTGTATTGGCGATACCCTCCTTGACGAAAGGATTTGCCCTAAATCACGCCACGGCCAATATACACTATATATGTTAAAATGTGTGGCCCAAGTATTCGTGGAAATGACTGAATGAATATGGAACTTGGATTCATGCTTGCCATGATTATCCGTTGTGGGTGCATGCGTGTTATAATTGGGGCAACTCCCTAGTGAAAGGATTTGGCTTAATGCCTATGTGATCAACATATGTCATGTATGTTGATGTATGTAGTTTAAAGTGTTTGTTGAAATGTCTGAATGAGTAGTAGTTAGTAAATTGTAATGTATAAGGGTGTTGAGATATGATTCTCAACTTCTTTAACTTTGTGTATGATTTCTTTAGATATCTGTGTGATTAGGAATTGAATATGTACAAACTCATGCTTATGTTGTACTTCATAACATGCTCAACTGATTGTATAATTTTATCTGTGTAATGCATATGTTTAAATTCATGTTTATGTTGTATTCCATAAGTGCTATGAAGGGTGATAGGGGAGTGGTGTAACGAGTGCATGCAACAGCCCTGACAGCCCTAAGTGGATGTTATCAGACTTTGATTGTATGATTTGAATCTTGATCCATTACTGCTTTATCTATCTGCAGTTGAATGTGATTGGGGCTATTGTATAGTTCAGGCAGTCGGTAATGGGATCGAATTCGTGGCTGAGATTCATTCGCCACGTAGGACGTGTTTGACGAACCCGAGTCATGCGCTACTTGTCGGCAGTGGTCAGTCCACACAAAGTGCTTATGCACTTCATGTTGTACAACTCAACGGGCGCTCGTGCTAGTCGAGCTCGTCAAGTAACCCGATCTGTCTTATGTATGTTCACCATGTTTGGACGCTACTGCTTGAACCTAAGGTACCAAACTTACCAGTGAAAACCCAGTTAACTATGGTACCTCAATCCGCTAAGACTCATGAGCCGGACATGGTAGTATGGGACACCGTGGTTGAGCTGTCGGCCTACGCTGGGGCCACGTGCCTCCCCGTAGTGACCATTGAGTAACCAGACTCGTGAGCTGAATACGATGGTATGGGACACTGTATTCGAGCTGTCGACACTTACGGCGAGAGCCGAATACGGTGAGACCTGTATTCGTGTTAACGGGCGACTAGCCCTTCGTAGTGTCTTTGAGTATACTCTACAGTCTGTGATTGGCGATGAGCCCTTCGCAACAACTAGAGCATGAGTTAAGCCGAGTACGGTGAGACCTGTATTCGAGCTGACAGCCAACGATTGAGCCGAGTATGGTGAGACCTGTGTTTGAGCTGACGGCCAGCAATTGAGCCGCATACGGTGAGATCTGTATCCGTACCCTTCGCGATGCCTCTCGAACCATAATATCATATGAGATTATCTAGGTTTGACGACCCTAGAATGGATCATGTTTGGGAATGATACAAGGGAGGTACCTTAGTTTCCCAATCCTGCTGTTTGAAAGGACTAATATCTACTCGGTAATCATGCTCATCATCGCACTGCATGTGCCTGGTAGATGTGGAGCACTGAGGGATGAACGCATATCACGAACATAAGATGGTGTCGCATGAGGGTGGTTTGGCAAGGGCATTCATCATGTCATTTCATACTTGCATTAAATAAGAGTAGTTAGGATTGTTTGATTGTATTGCTTTATCATTACTGCTTGACTGAATTGATAACATGTTAACCTATGCTTTATTGTTCCACTGAGTTGATCACTCACTCCCACGTTACGGGACGGTGTTGTACACACCAACCAAACTTGTTTGAGTTTTAGATGATGGCGATGCTGCGAAGCGGAGCCGAACTTTTATGAGGATGAAGAGGATTCCTCCTTTATGCAGTTTCAGACGGGTTCCTATGAGCCGTGTCTTGATCGACGGGGCTTACTGGGATATTGACTAGAGGACCTTACACATTTGGTATATTTTAGAATGGTACTTGTAATTATTTAACCTGGTAACGTTATTACACTCTGGAGACTCACCACAGTTTATATATTTTATTTATCTATCACAGTCTTCCGCTTGCAATCTCACTTGTCTCTGGAGTATGATATGCTTTTTTGGCTTAATCTCACTCATGTTCAATGCACTAATACAGACAACATTCAATCATCATTCATTTTGTTGCATAAGTGATGCGTTGGAACTCGGGAGTTGAGTTTATGCTCGACCCCCGATTTTCAGGGCGTTACAATAACATAGGAAAAGGTGGTGATCGAAGGTCTTAACATTAAAAAATTTCTTAGGGTCAACCTTAATGATTCTGTAGTGTATATTTTCCATCCAATCTCTTGATAAGGTCAAATAAGCTTGGATAAAGGGAAAAATAAACATCAGCTTGATCCAAAACTTTAGTGGTCGACCTCTCTTTTCTATGGTATGGTCCACCTGATAATTGAATCTGCTTCATTTTTGTGATAATGCCCTAATATGATCCGAAAAAATGGATGGACAGTGTGGATGCAGAATAAATTCATCAAGTGGGCCCCATGGTAGGGGTTGCACTATCTTAGATGAGTCTAGGGTCTCACCTAATTCGTTCGCGCTGAGGCGGCTAGTAGCGACTAAGGGTGTAGATGAACCGAGCTAGCTCGGTTGGCTCGCTCGACTCGACTCGGTTCAAAGCTGAGTTCGAACCAAGTCGAGTTGATTTTTGGAGTCCGAAAACGAGTTTGAGCCGAGTTCGAGCTTGCCCCAGCTCGACTCGACTCGGATCGAATCCAGCTCGAACTTAGCTCGACTCAGTTTGACTCGACTCGACTTGGTTCAAGGATATATATACCCTTAAAAAAAACCTACCTACCTTTACTCCTTTTCGCTCACCCGGTTGCACGAACCCTAACCCCTTTGGCCCTTTCCCTTACCTGGCACCCCTAAACCCTAACCTGAGCTTGAGCTCCCCTCTTCCAGTGTTCCTCCCTCTCTTTCTCTCTCTTTAGTCTATCCCTCCTCTCTCAAGCGCTCACCTCGGTCTTCATCCCTTTGATATTGATGTTGCTCACCAAGTGTTTGATGAAATGACCCAATGAAGAGTGGCTGGTGGGAAGGAAGTTTTGCATATGAAACCAATACCCTTTTTTATTAATTTTTATGTTGCTTAGAAGGTGTTTGATAAAATACCTGTAAAACCATTGCTGCTGTATTAAATACAGTGAGTTTTAAAGGTGCAGTCCGGGTGTTTGTGAAAATGCTGCACAAGCGAACTCGACTCGAACTGGCCTGAGCTGCTGATCGAACCGAGCCGAGCTGGCCAGTCTGGCTTGAGGACCGAGTCGAGCCGAGTTCGAGTTGAGGTCAGCTAGTGGCTGAGCCGAGTCGAGCTGAGGCCAGCTCGACTTGGTTCGACTTGATGTACACCCCTACTAACGACTTTGCTAGTGGTTGGTGCTCATGGGTCTTACAATTATGTATGTATTTTTTCCAAGCTGCCCATCTATTTTGCCAACTCATTTTATGATGTGTTTTAAAAAAGGAGGTAGGTAAAAATTTGAGGTGGACCACACAAAAAAATAATGGTTACTAAACGTCTCCCATTAAAACCTTTCTAAGGCCAACTATGATATTTATTTGTCATCTAACCTGTTGATTAAGTCGTGTAGACCTAGATGAAGGGAAAACACAAATATCAATTCGATTCAAAGCTTCTGTGGCCCTGAAGATATTTTTAATGGTGGCGTTCATTCACCACTATTTCTTATAATGTGGTTCAACTAAACTTTGGATCCACCTCGTTCCTAATCTAATGACATAAAATAATCCAGCAAAACAGATGAACAATATAGATAAAACACATATGTTATAATGAGGCTCACATAACACTTTTAGTACTCACCAGCAGGAGGTAGCTGTTGGAAGAGTTAACATGCACAAGGATGTGAACAGGTGGGCAAGGCAAGGAGAGCTGGGGTGGGGCCCACCTACTGTGTACATGAAATCCACTTAGATCATGAGATGTATGACATGAATTTAACCATAGTGCTAAAAGCTCACCCGCATACACAATTTAGGTGGGCCATATGAGTGGAAATAGTGCATGATACGCCCACCATTCAAATTGTTTCACTTATATGGCCCCACATAAATCCAGGATGGGCATGAATTTTTGTCCTCATGAATGTATTTCTAGGAGGTAGGTAATGGTTTGAGTGGATTTCACATAAATATCACAGTTGGCCCCGTAAAAATTTAACTGTAGACGTATCCTTCTACTGCTGTTTCTCTTGGTATGGCCCACTTGAATTATGAATATATTTTTTATTTTAAACCTATAGTTAAATTACTATCAAGGACCTACTGGTCGGAGTGGATTTCAACACATCACCGTAAAAGTCCACCCCAAGCCTACTCACTCCCACTCCATTAGATTGGTGTGCATGAAGATCTCAGTGTAGTACGGTGCGTAGGACATATATATATATATATGTATATATATAAAGAGAGAGAGAGAGTCATGCTCTCGTGCACACCTAGGCACATGTGCACCTTTGCACACGTATAATGGGCGTCTAATCCGAACGGTTCATGTGATGCAGAATCCCATGAAACCCCGGGGATAAACTTTCATCCTGATCTAAATTTCATAGAAAAGAGAAATATGCACCAGTTATCACGCGCTCTTCGAATTTTTTTTTTTTGAGAACTCATTTTCGATGATACTTGTTGCTGTCAAAAGCTTGACTATCCTCCACTCGGATCTTTGAACTCCGAGCCGATTCTGCTTCCCGAACCTGCACAATAATGGTGAGCAAAGGAGACCCAGACTTAAACAGGGGACCCTCCGATGCCTAAGTCAGGCCAAGGGAATTTGGGTCTAAGTTAAGTTGTAGAGGGAGAGTGCAAGATATTACGTACCTGTTTCCTCCCCTAAGAGTGTTATTTATACCTTCTTGTTTAAGATGGTCGTGTCCGTGTAAGTAGGCACATCTTGGGCCATTCACCGCGTTCTGCGGGTAGTTCGGCCATCCAATCGTTCAGCAGTCATGCGGACATGGGCAGTTGAGTAACCACTGCCAATCGTGCAGTAGTGGGACACCTCATGGTCCCCCTCATTAGTGGATTCCAATCTGAGTCCCGATCCTACTGCCTCGGCCTTGGATCATTCGAAGATCCCGCTCTGAATCCTGAGTCGACAGCCCTGACGCCAGATCATTCCGCTTAGGGCCTCGGATCGAAAGTGTAACCGATGTCGAATTGGAAGTCCACCCCTCGCCTATTCTCATAACTCCGAGCTTAATCTTGTGCCTCAATTTGGCTCTGAATAACCTTAGGCCTCGGAGTTGAAACGTCCCTAATCTTCCCATAATAGAAGCCCCCTACTCTCCGAGTTCGAACACATGCAGAAAATTAGTAGAATCCACCGTTGCGCTCCTAACGCGTGTAACCACAATTAGGATTTCCATATCCAAGAAGATATGTACTCGGGGTTTATCATCTGCGAGTTATCCTCAGGCGGACGCGTGGCAATGGTTAGGATTTTGAATCGCTAGTAATTATGAGGGATCGCCACGTGAGCCAAGAAAGACAGCTAAGTGACGCTTCCACTACTCGGAGCTCGTCGCCCGATGCTAGGGTCATGCGACTCAGCAGTGCTTAAGCCAATGGCGCTCAGCCACGTGTCTCGTGACTGTTCGGCTGAAGCCATCATGACTCGCCATAAATGCGAGAATCACTCATGGGTTATATAAACCCTAGCGCTCGGAGATGCTCCCATTTCTATTTTATAAGTTCTTGTTGCTGTGAGCTGCATGAGGAGGTGATTTTCGGCGAAGGCAATTTCTGGCGAGTGTGACCTGTGGGAGAGGCGATTCTGACTGATCTTCAGTTTCCGGTAGAGGCGATTTCTGGTGAACTTTCCGGACAGCTTCCGGTGAGTCCCCCTCACTTCCGGCTTACTTTTATTTCTTGTGTTTTCTCTCGGAATGTGAAATAACTTAGAGATGGTCTGAGAAGACTATGCCTTCGAAGATGATTCCGGGCCAGAAAGTTCAAATGATAGGCGAGAGGCCTCCGAGGGCCCTCTTGATGCAGTACTCCTCTACCTTCCACCTAGGAGGGGTAAAGAGGTAGGGACTCGGACGTGCCGTAAGGACGGTAAAAAGACCCCCCGAGAGCCAATGGGAGGGGTTACACAGATGTCCGCAAGTGGGTGAACCGCGGAGATCATCCTAGGAGGCTCTGTGCTGGTCGAGTCCCAAATGGAATGGGTCCAATTAGAATTCCAGATTTCAGACTCCGTTTGGATATGAGCTCCCGAGCCCCTTGACGCCCCTAGAGATCCTGCTGAAGGGGAAGTCGCGATTATTCTTTGTTCACTACAATGTGGGCTCCGCCTCTCAACGCATCCCTTCATCCGCACCCTGACAGCTTATCAGGGACTGGCCCCATGCCAGTTTACTCCCAATGCTTAGAGGGCTTTAATATCCTCATACATCATCTGGCGTCAAGTCAAGAACCCAGAGCTGACACCGAAAGAGTTGATGAGTCTATACTTACTCAAGCATGATAGTCAGAAGCCGTGGTACTACTTAACGACCCGCAGCAGCAAGGGCTCAGGGTTGGTCCTGCAACTTCCATCCTTTAACAAGGATTGGAAGAACAAGTGGTTCTGGGCTTCGGGCGAGTGGGAAGCACGGCGGCGGAGCTTAGGAACCTAAGGACTTGGGTTCCTACTCGATTTACTCTTCTAAGTTAGATCCTAAACAATCTCTTTGTGACATTTTTTTGTATGTTGTAGTCTGATCAGTGTCTTCATTCCATTTTTACAGGCTTCCCGAGGTGCTAGCCCCTCTTCTCCTTGGATCAGAAGAATCAGATCGCCAAGGCAATGGCATGTTCAGAGGATCTACGCTCTTGGTCGGTCTTGATCACTGTGGATAACCTTTATCGGTCAGGGCTCGGCAAATCTAAGCCGCTCCCCACCTCATTCAGTAAGTGCCCCTTCGCCTTTTACTTTGATGAAACTGAAGATCTTGTAGCTTAGATATTAATTTATTGTCCCGTGCACAGGCATGGCCGAGGTCTCTGGATCTCGGAAGCGAAAGGTCCCCTCATCTGTCAAGGAGATGCTGAGGTCCGAACCGCGGACAAAAATGACAAGTCAGAAGAGGCAGGCGACTCCTCACGGCGTTGACCCTTAGGTCCCAATTTCTGTTGCCGCAGTTCCAGCTCTAGCTCCAACCAGCAATGCGGTCAGGGCCATGACCGACAATGTTCCAGATCCAATTCTTCCCCCCATCGTCGCTTCTTAAGCCTTCGAGGCACCTCCACCTACCCCCGAACCCTGCATAGCCATCCCGTCTTCCTCTAAACGGGAGGAGACCATTTAGATTGCTGATGCGATGCTTTCTCCTCCTGAAGTCGGAGATGATCCCAGGGCCGATGCCCAAGCATCGGCGGGTAGTGGGACTGGGCCAGGGGGAGCGATGGGGTCTGCTCGGGTAAGGACCAGTGGGGGCAGACTCCCACCAGGCTATCATATGTCGGGCTGGGTTCGCTGGGCTATGAAGTATGCTCTAGAGGAGGAGATTGCAGCCCTCCTCAACAAGTCGGATGAGTCCTTCGTAAACGACATAGCCTCTGTCTTCTACAAGATATTTTTACTAACCTTTCTTGTCTTGATTCCTTTCTCATTGCGTTTATATTCTCATATTCTTATTTTAATTCAGTCCGTCCCGAGGCTCCTGATGACTCGGGAGAGGTTGAGAGAGATCACGTAAAAAGACAGGGAGATAGCGGCTCTTAGGGGCGAGGTTGGGACTCTTTGAGATGAGGCTGCGTTCCTTGGAATAAAGCAGGCACCGATTGCTTAATGATGAAAAGGCATGAGAGCTGCAGCTCCAAGGGGTTGTCAATGACCTTCAGGCACGTTGCGCTGCTGCTACCGCACATCGACTCGCTCGCGAAGGATAATGCCCAATTGGGGGACACACTGGAGCATGCTAAGGTCGAGGCGACGAAAGAGCTGAGGCGAGTGGTAACGAAGGCGAAGGAAGCTCAATGCGCTGAGGATGAAGCCTCCCCGGCGTTAGCTGTGGCCGCTACGGTGGACGCGTTCAAGACTTCAGAGGAGAGGATCACCATTGCCAACAAGTTCTACAATTGCGGCTTCGACGCCTGCATCGACGCGGTCCAGGAGCTCTACCCGGATCTTAACTTTGAGTCCCTTACTTCCGAGGACGCAGGGGAGAGACCAGCCGAGGACGTCTCCCCGAGCCCAGTTGCTGGTCCTCAGCTCCCTCCGATTGAATAGCTTTTAATACTTCCTTTCTCTTTTAACTCTTCAAACAATGGTTTTTTGATGGATAATCTTTTTAACCCTCTGGAGAGGACACGATATAACATGATCGATTTTTTGAATGATGATTATTAGATGCTAAGTTGTTGGTTGACGATCCGACTCCTTAGCAGGTCGACTCATCCTAAGGCTGTCTTCCCATACTTAGGAGACCCTTGGTTATTTCGTAGAATCTTACAATGTTAAAATTATAAGGATTGACCCCTTGAGGAGTCAACCCCCCACGAATGGCGAGCAACAATCTTTTTGTAGATATGTTTGTCGTACGAAGAGCCGACCCCTTCATCAAGGGATCGGGTAGTCCATCGACTTTTGCCCTAAATATGAGGGGATCCCTTGACGAATTTTCGTGGGTTAACATACTAACCCCTTCTTTAAAGGATCAGCCAGCTGAGTCCGCCCCCTCTTGTGAGAGGTAACTTTTTCCATTTATCGATAAGTCGTTTAAGTGGATTATGTAGAAACATAGATTTTATTGAAAGCCTTAAGAGGCTAGTTGCTCCGAGGTGTACACTTATTGGGGGCCTTCAACGGCCAATACATCAAGGGTAGTAGATTTTCAGGTGTTTGACGTTTCAGGGATGGGGGAGCTAACGCCCTTTGAGATCTTCCAAGTGGTAGGAGACTGACTTAGTCGATCGGACCACGCGGTAGGGCCCCTCCCAATTGGGTTAGAGTACCTCAGCCCCCGACTCTGCAGTGTTTTAAAAAACTCGAGGGAGGAACAAGTCACCTAGTCAGAATCGCCGAGTCTTGACCTCGGAGTTGTAGCATCATGCCACCTGTTAATGTCGAGCAGCAACTCGGAGTCTGGAGACATCTCTAGCTTCCTCGAGTAGGTCTAGATTGGTTGCAATCTATTCGGCGTTCTGATCTTCTTGATATTCCTGACCTGAGTTGTAGGGAGCCCAACTTCGACTAGCACCACCGTTTTTGAACCGTAAGATAGTGAAATAAGGTTTCCCCAGTAGACGAATAAGCTATAGTCCGATAGGCCCAGAGGACGAATGGGAGCTCCTCGGCCTAGTTGCCTTTCGCCTTTTTCCACTTTGTTTTAAGATGGTGCTTGATAACTTTGTTTACTACCTCCACTTATCCATTGGATTGTGGGTGACGAGGTGAGGAATACACATTTGAAATACCGAGCCCCCGACACATGCCTCAGAGCTTATTGTTGTCGAACTGTTTACCATTATTGGAAACGATAGTGCGTGGGATTCTGAATCGACAGATGATGTTCTTCTAAACAAAGTCGACCACCTTCTACTCCGTGATTTTTGCGATTAGCTCAGCTTCGGCCTACTTGGTAAAGTAGTTGACTGCAACAATAGCGAACTTGACCTGTCCTTTCCTAGTGGGCAGATGTTCGATAATGTCGATTCCCCATTGGGCGAACGGCCACTGCCTGCTCATGGGGGTCATCTTTTATGCAGGTTGCCTTGGTATGGTCGTGTATCACTGGTACTTATCACACCTCTAGACGTAGTTCTTCGAGTCCTCCCTGATGGTCAGCCAAAAATATCCTTGATGGAATATCTTCAGAGCCAGGGCTCGACCACCATAGTGGTTTCTAAAAATGCCTTCATGAATCTCCCGAATTACGTAGTCTGCTTCATTGGGTCAGAGACACCTGAGGTAGGGCTATGAATGCCCTTTCTTGTACAAGATCCCGTCCAAGACTATATATCATGTAGCTTTGACCCTCAAACGTTTTGCCTCCAATTTGTCCGAGGGGGCCTCAACAAATGTGAGGTAATTGTAAATCGGGTCCATCTAGCTTGGTATGACTTTCGCTGGGTTGACTTCTCTTGTTCCATTTGGTCAATGCTTGGATGCTCTATGAACTCCACAAGGATGACCCGAGGAATCTTTCCCTCAGTGGCCGAGGCTAACCTTGCGAGGGCGTCGGTCCAGGAATTCTCCGTTCTCAGTATTTGATTGAAGTGCAGCTCCAAAACTTTTCTATCAATTTCCTGACCTCAGCCAGATAAGCCACCATCTTGGTATCCTTGGCCTCATATTCGGTGGAGATATGATTCACCACCAGTTGAGAGTCGCATCGCACCTCGAGGGACTGGACCCCTAGGGTGGCCTCCAGTCGGAG
The DNA here is from genome assembly GCA_021015155.1 of Magnolia officinalis. Lineage (NCBI taxonomy): Eukaryota > Viridiplantae > Streptophyta > Magnoliopsida > Magnoliales > Magnoliaceae > Magnolia > Magnolia officinalis. The sequence continues at coordinate 20,771,841 of JAJHSJ010000003.1, forward strand.
TCTAGCCAATAGAGCCTCATACTCCGCTTCATTGTTAGAAGCTTTGAAGCCGAGTCTAATTGTGTACTGGATATGTGTAGAGTCAGGCGCGACTAGGACAATCCTCGCCCCAGCACACTTGGTGTTGGATGACCCGCCCATAAAGAGGATCCACTTCTGTTCTGACTCTACACCCTGATTAATTGGAGGAGCGGGCGAAGGAGCTGGTTCCACTTCGACGCTTGTCCCCTCTACATTTGGGGCAATGAACTCTGCAATGAAATTGGCCATAACTTGCGCTTAATTGCGGTCCTTGGTTGGAACTGGATATCAAATTCCCCGAGTTCAATCGCCTACTTAGTTAGCCGACCTGACACCTCGGGCTTCTAGAGGACTTGTCAGAGGGGAGAGTCGATCAAGATAATGATGGAATGGGCCTGGAATTACGGGCGTAATCTTCGAGCCGAGACAATCAGGCAGAGTGCCAACTTCTCCAGAGGAGGGTACCTCGTCTCGGCAAGCACCATTGCTTTGCTCACATAGTGCACAGGGTGCTGCTTGCCCCCCACTTCCTTGATCAATGCGGAGTTGACAGCTGATGCCGAATCTACCAGATACAGGAACAAGGACTTGCATTCTTCAGGCTTGGATAGTAGGGGCGACGAGCCCAAATACTGCTTCAACTGATGGAAGACTTGTTCACATTCCAATGTCCATTTGGCCTTCTTGTGCCCCTTCAACTACTGAAAGAAGGGGAAGCATTTGTCAGTGGCTCTGGATATGAACCGTCCGAGTGTTGCTACTTGTCCGATGAGACATTGTATCTCTTTTATCGTATCGAGAAGCGCCTTGATCTTGTCAGGGTTTGCTTCAATGCTCTGCTGACTGACCTGAAACCCGAGGAATTTGCCAGAGTTGACTCCAAAGGCACACTTCACGAGATTCAGCTTCATATGGTATTTTCAGAGGATGGAGAAGGTCTCTGTAAGTGCTATGGTCTCATGCTCCTTTGATTGTCAAATTTTGTGGTGCCAAAACCTCTTGTGTGCCAAAACTTCTATTTGTGTGTCTTGTGTTTGTATGTTGATATATATGTGATTCAAGATGACATCACACTGATTAAAGACATGTACGGTGCTCGACTTCAAGATATGCAAGGTTATGTACTTTGTCCTTTACTGGATGCATCAATGTTCAGAGCTACAACGATGTTTAAGACTCAAGTACATTTCAAGACTAAGTACAACTCAAGTTTAAGTTTATATTCAAGCTATAGAAGATCTCAATCTCAAGCTACATCAAGTAGAGATCTCAAGCTTTAAAGGTTAACCATCATCTGAAAGAATGATGTTTAATGTTCATACTTCATGTTCCAGGCATGATAGACCTTAGTTTGACCATTAGGGCAGGTCATTTTGTATACATAATTCAAGGTAAATCTTTTTTACATGAAGTTGGTCTGTTCTAAGACTAGTCCTGGACCTTGTTCGACCAGTCCTAGACCTGGTTCGACCAGTCCAAGAAATTTCACGACCAGTCCTAAGATGTTGAAGATTTTCAGAATTTTTTGGTTATTCTTTGACCAGTCCTGGAGACTATTCGACCGGTCATAGGGTGGTCACGACTCATCCTTCGACCAGTTCTAGAACTACCACTGAAACTCTAGCAACCAAATCTGGTTTTCTACGACCAGTCCTGGGTCATCTTCGACCAGTCGTAGAATCCTAAGACCAGTTATAGAACTGTTTTTTCAGATCGCGTTTAAAATTTCAAAATGCCGTTGGTGCTACGATCAGTCGAAGGGTTCCTAAGACCAGTCATAGACGCGATCTTTGCTTCTATAAATTGAACACGAATTTCAGAGTTTTATATCGATTAATTTGAGAAAATTCAAGCCTGCACTTTGAGATAAGTTGTGTTCATTTTTAAGCCACGTTGTGCATATTTAATATTCTTTTGTTAGCTTTTCTTATTTGATTTTATTCATATATTTCAATCCTATTTGAAAAAGAGGAATTGTTGTATTCCTTCTTCATTGGAATCAAAATCAAATAGAGTTACGCCCAATTTGGTTTAATTTAAAATCAATTAGAAACTAAAACCATTTCTTAAGTGAGTATTGGACATTGAACGTTGATTCAAACTTCTACTCTGATTGGTTCTACCGGGCTGCTACAAAAGGAGAAATCCAGGTATTTTTACATTTATTGTAAATTCCTTTATTTTGGTTTATTTTAGATTTGCCAAAAAAATCTCATTGTGTTGGTTATCTGAGGAGAGCCAGAAAACTTAGAAAGTGTGGGTTTTTGGATTGTGTAAGCCTAAGTTAAAAAGACACAATTGTGAAGGTTTTAGGTGAACCTGTAAAAACCTGTTTGATAGTGAATGCTAATACCCCGTGTGAGGATATTAGGAGTGGAGTAGCAAGCTGTGTGGCTGTTGTTTAACAGTTGGTGAACATATAGGCGAACCACTATATATCGGTGTGTTTTGTGATTTAAATGTTCTTTCAATTTCTCTATCTTTAATCATTCAGATTTGTGGAATGTATATGTGGATGTGAATGCTGTAATATTTACATTTCAAGCAAAGTGGGAAATGTTGTAATAGTTTAGAATTTATTTTTTTGTTATTTCCTTTATTTACTTTCTGTTTGAGTTTTGATATTCAATTTGTTCTAGTAAGGTTGTCCTGCCATAAACCCTTGGTTTTTATGGTGCAAAGGTTGTCCTTAGAATAATATTAGTATCAAGCTCTTTATTTAAGATTGCTTTACATTTCAGTTCTATGATTTATTTAAAGTACTGTTCTTTATTTTTACAAGGCTATCGTACTTCTATTCCACTGTTAAATTTTAATTTGGCACAGTCCTATTCACCCCCCCTCTAGGACATATAACTTGGCCTTTTCAGTCTCTCTGAGATCCACTAGGTGAGCGGAAGCCCTGATGCTTTTGACGAGCATGTCGTCAACGTAAACTTCCAGGTGTATCCTATATGCTTGGCAAACATTGATTCACTAATCTCTGATAAGTGGCCCTAGTATTCTTTAGCTGAATGGCATAACCCGATAATAGTAGAGTCCCTTGTCGGTGACAAAGGTAGTCTTCTGCCTGTCTGGGGGGTGCATCGCAATCTGGTTGTACCCGGAATAGGAGTCCAGGATGGAGAGCAATTTGTGCCCAACTGTACTGTCTACCAGTTGGTTGATTCGAGGCAAGGGGAAACTATCCTTGGGACAGGCCTTGTTCAGGTTCGAGTAGTCTACACAGACTCGCCACTTCCCATTTGCTTTCTTGACGAGGAACACATTTGTGATCCAATTTGGATATGCACCTCCTCGATGAAACCAACGCTGAAGAGTTTGGAGACCTCGTCGGCTATAGCTGCATATCACTTTGCGTCGAATGCTCTCCTCTTCTGCTTCACTAGCCTGTGATTTGGGTCCACATTCAGCCTATGGACCATGACATCGGGAGATATTCCCGGCATGTCCTCATGTGACCATGCGAAGACATCTCTGTGCTGCTGTAGGATGGCCAACATCTCAGACCGTTACTCAGAATTCAATGACATGCCGAGCTGAACAGTTTTGCTCGTATCTGCTTCATCAAGTGGCATGACCTCCAAGTCCTCCACGGATGAGTCCTCTGTAGGTGTCCTGGGATCGAGGACATTGATGGCGAAGGCTTGCTTAACCGACCATTTCCTCACTACTATTGCATAACATTTTCGAGCCTCGCATTGATCGCCTCGGAGGTAGCCTTTCCACCCTCGGTAGGAAACTTCATCATTAGATGATGTGGACATAATTACCCTCATTGCATTGAGGAAGGTTCTGCCCAAGATGACGTTGTGCACTGACAGCACGTTAACGACAAGGAAGTCCATTAGAAGGGTGACTTGATGCCGTCCTTCTCCCATGTCACAGGGAGGGAGATATCTCCTTCGAAGATCACCCTTTCTCCGGCAAAGCCATGTAGAGGGATCTTCACAGGTCTGAGGCGTGATCTTAGAATCTCCATTCTTTCGAAGGCCTCCGAGTAGATGATATCAGCTGAGCTCCCGATGTCAACTAGGATGCGGTACACCTTGTGGTTAACTATGATCATTGTCACCACAAGAGCATCGTCGTGCAGATGCTGAATTTTGCACGCATCATCTTCTGTGAAGGTCAGGCTGTAAGGACTGAATCGGAGCTCTTTCCTCGGCCTCTCGATTATATGGACATAGTGCTCCAGATCAGACTTCTGAGAGTGGGCTTTACGGGGCCTGTTTGAGTCTCCTTCATCGGACGAACCACCAAAGATGGTATGGATTTCAACCGGTTCTTCTGCAACTTTGCTCGGCTGCTCCTCTCTGGGCTGTTCTCTCCTCAGTGTATCGACGCAGATGACCCTTACAGATAAGGGTCTCGATCTCATCTTTGAGATCCACGCAGTTACTCGTGTTGTGACTATGGTCACGATGGAACCGACAATATTTGCGCTTGTCTAGGTGTTCTGTGTCGGCCTTCATGCAAACGAGCTAATTCAGAAGCTTCTGACCCCTGATGTCTAGCAATATTTGCTATAGATGTGTTGAGGGGAGTGTAGGAATGAAACTTTCCCTCAGGCTTCTTGGTCGGCTGACGATCACGAGGGGCACGGTCATCTAATTTCTTGCTAGATGACTGGAGTTCTTCATTCTCAGCCTCTTCCCTAATTTAGTTGGCGGTTCTGCTACTTGGACATTTTTGCAGGAGTTGGAGAACTCCTCGGCATTAGTGTATTTTTAAGCCCTGGTGACGAGCTCGGCCAACGTCTTTGGCGGGTTTTTCCTAATGGAGAAGGTAAACTTCCCCTCTTTCAGACCGCTGAACATGGCAAAAAGTGCCGTTTTGTCATCATTATCCTCCACCTGTAATGCCTCCTCATTGAAGCGGGCGATGAAGTCCTTCAATGACTCTTTAGGCCCCTGATTGATGGTGAACAAATGAGTAGTCGGCTTCTGACTCTTCTTACTACTTATGAATTGGGTAAGGAACAATCTGCTTAGCTCTGTGAAGGAACCGACCGAATTGGGCTTGAGTTGTCTGTACCAACTTCGAGCGGATCTAGTAAGGGTGATTGAAAATCCCCTACACATCATCGCGTTCATGGGTGTTTAGATTTGCATCCATACACGATAGGCCTCTATGTGTTCAGACGGGTCTCCAGACTTGGAGTACTAGATGACGGGAGGTATTTGGAACCTCTGTGGCATCACCTCGCTCATGATTGCAGAGGTGAAGGGAGGTTCGGTCTCTTCCATATCACCTGAACGGCGGCAGAAACGGATAAAGGTTGCTGATCCTGCTGTAGCATTAGAATCTGATTGTTTAGTTCTGCGAACTGCGCCTCCCACGAATCTCTGTTTTCGGCTATCGTCTCCCACGGAGCTTCTACTTCAGGGGTCCTTCCCCCCTTATCCTCTCCAACTCGTGATGGAGGTCTGTCGGTGCCAGGGCCGAAGTGACCGAAGCATTCGTCTGAACCCGAGTCATTAGATTCCGAGCTGGAACTTGGTTTTGGGTCTGAGGGGGTTTTGGACTGAAGCTGGAACTCGGGCGGATTGACGTTGTGACCCTTCAGGTCTCACACTCCGCGGTGCGGACTCGACTTCCACCACTGGTCCGACAGTTTCTCGGACGGGATGCGGCTGTTGCTCTTATCGTTGCTTCATCTAATTGATTTTGTCGCGTAAACCTTGGATCTCGCTTTGCATGGCTCGATACTTGCTCACCCGATTACGAGAACGTTGGGATGGTCCCGGAGCCAACTCAGCATGAACTTGCGAGGAAGACCGAGTCTGATCATTTGGCTCCGACTCCATAGCTGTGGATTTCTTCTTTCCTCTTTCCATTGTAATAGAAAATAGGAAACTGACTATTCGTATCAATTTCCCACAGACGGCGCAAAAAATGTTGCTGTCAAAATCGTGACTATCCTTCGCTCGGATCTTCGAACTCGAGCCGATTATGCTTCCCGAACTTGCACAATAATGGTGAGCAAAGGAGACCCTGGCTTAAACAGGGGACTCTTTGATGCCTAAGTTAGGTCAAGGGAATTTGGGTCTAAGTTGAGTTGTAGAAGGAGAGTGCAAGATATTGCGTACCTATTTCCTCTCCTAAGAGTGTTATTTATACCTTCTTGTTTAGATGGTCGTGCACTACGTGAAAAATGGAAAAAAATGACGGATTTAGAGACGGTTCTAGACCGTCTCTAAAATTGCTTGGTTTAAAGACGCTTTAGAGACGGTCGTAAACCGTCTCTAAACTTTTAGACGGCTCTTAATCGTCCTTAATTTTGTCTTAAAATTTTGTATGTCTGCAAATCATTTGAGTCGGTCAAAAATCATCGTTAACTGCAGAAAAAAGACGGCCATCGACCGTCTAGAAAAGAGACGGTCCATGACGTCTTATATGGGCCATTTGAGACGGTTAAAGACCGTCTATATTAGAGACGGTCATTGGCTGTCTCTTATTGTTAATCTGGGAATGTCAAGGACCGTCTGGCAGTCTTTTACTGCTAATTTGAGACTGTCAAGGACCGTCTCAATTAGAGACGGTCATTGGCCGTCTTAATTTGAGACTGTCAAAGACCGTCTTAATTAGAGACGGTCTTTGGCCGTCTTATCGCTGTCATTGCATACTGGCAAATACCGTCTGCATTAGAGACGGTCCTAAACCGTCTCTAATGGTCAACACTTCACAACAAAAAAATTATGAATTTCGAAAAGAAAATAATTGAGAAGCTTAGAAAAATAATTAACTACGTTTAAGAAAATTTTATATTTTGAAAAAAAAAACTAGGATTTTATAATAATCTAAATTTTGAAAAAAAAATTAAGAACTTTGAATAATGTTGATAATTTTGAAAAAAAAAATTCAATAAAAAAATAATATTTTGAAAAAGAAAATATAAAAAATTAAACAAAATTGTGAAAAAATTGACGAATTGTAAAAAAATATATATTTTAAAAAAGAAAATTAGATTTTGTATTTTAACAAGAAAAATTAAAAAGTTATATAACAAGATTTCGATAAAAAAAATGATATTTTGAAAAAGAAAATTTAAAAAATAAAATAAAATTGTGAAAAAATTGATAAATTGTAAAAAAATTATTTTTTGAAAAAGAAAACTAGATTTTGTATTTTGACAACAAAAATTGAAAAGTTATATAACAAAAGTGAGATTAAAAAAATGATATTTTGAAAAAGAAAATTTAAGAAATTAAACAAAATTGTGAAAAAATTGACGAATTGTAAAAAATATATATATTTTAAAAATGAAAACTAGAGATTTTGTATTTTGACAAGAAAAATTGAAAAGTTAAATAACAAAAGTAAGATTTTGATAATGTGTTGTATATCGCTTGTCGCCCCTATGTTTTTCCAACCCATTTTTGGGCCGGGTATAAAAAATTGTGTAGATTTAAATCTTATGTGAACCACACCACTGGAAAGAATGAGAATATAGTACTTCGCCATTAAAAATTATAAAGAGCCCATCGTAAGGTTTTAGTAATGTTTATTTGCAATCCAACTTGTTGATAATGTAAAGAAGATCTAGATGAAGGTAAACTATAAGAGGAAGAGAAAAGACGGAAGAGGAGAGTTGAGTAGAGCAGAGCGAGAGAGCAAAAAGAAAATGATCGGAAGAGAGAGACATATACGATGGCGCCCGAACCAGAAGATGTAGATATTAACAATGAGAAAAACCCTCCTCCTTTGGATGAAGATGACATAACACTCCTCAAAACCTATGGTTTGGGACCTTACTCTTCTATTATAAAGAAGGTGGAGAAGGAAATCAAGGAAATAGCCATGAAGGTTAATGACTTGTGTGGAATAAAAGAGTCGGACACTGGATTAGCTGCATCCAGCCAATGGGATCTTATTTCTGATAAACAAATGATGCAGGAGGAGCAACCTCTTCAGGTTGCAAGATGCACAAAAATAATAAATCAGAACTCTGAGGATGCAAAGTATGTGATAAATGTTAAACAAATTCCAAGTTTGTTGTTGGCTTGGGCGATAAAGTTTTGCCAACAGATGTAGAAGAAGGGATGTGTGTCGGTGTTGATCGAAATAAATACCAAATTCAAATTCCCTTACCTTCGAAGATCAATCCGAGCGTTACCATAATGACGGTAGAAGAAAAACCAAATGTCACATACAATGATGTTGGTGGGTGTAAGGAGCAGATTGAAAAGATGCGAGAAGTTGTGGAACTCCCCATGCTCCATCCAGAGAAATTTGTGAAGCTTGGCATTGATCCTCAGAAGGGGGTGCTCTACTATGGTCCTCCAGGAACAGGCAAAACTTTACTAGCTAGAGTTGTAGCCAATAGAACTGATGCCTGCTTTATTCGTGTTATTGGAAGTGAGCTTGTTCAGAAATATGTTGGAGAGGGGGCTCGGATGGTTCGCGAGCTTTTCCAGATGGCGCGATCAAGAAAGGCTTGCATCTTCTTCTTTGATGAGGTGGATGCGATCAGCGTACAATGCTTGAAATTGTGAATCAGCTCGATGACTTTAATGCTCGAGGAAACATCAATGTTTTGATGGCAACAAACAAGCCCAACACACTAGATCCAGCATTGTTGTGTCTTGGATGGCTAGATCGTTAGGTTGAGTTTGGTCTGCCTGATTTGGAGAGCAGGACACGGATATTCAAGATCCACACGCGGATAATGAATTGTGAGAGGGATATCCGATTTGAGCTTCTTGCTCGCCTCTGCCCCAACTCCACTAGGGTGGACATCAGGAGTATATGCATTGAGGTGGGCATGTATACAATCTGAGTGCGGAGAAAGACAGTGACGGAGAAAGATTTCTTAGATGCAGTCAACAAGGTCATCAAAGAATATCAGAAATTTAGTGCAGCTTCCAAGTACATGGTCTACAACTGACCGAGACTGCTTACTACTTTATCTTGGCCTTTCATGACTTGATCTTGTTTGCCCCGCAATGTACTCGCTGCCAATTCATCTGCTAAAAATTGTGTGTAAAAGGGGCCTCGCCTGCCTTCATTGTTTGGTTTGTTTTTTTAGATATCTGTAATTATCTTTAGTTGGAGTTGCAAGAGCAGATGGTTTTCTCTGGTCTCCCTGGTACTGGCTGGCAACCCCAAATTTCTTAAGGTCACGAAAATAACTTAAATAGTTAAACAAAAAGAGCGTTGTTGTTATTTAGGGTTTAAAAAAAAAAAAAAAAAAAAAGAAGGAGATGAAGGTAAACTACAAAGATCAAATTGATCCAAAACTTTTGTGGCCTTCAAAAGGTTTTTAATAGTTATTCATCATTGTTTTGATTGGTATGACCCACCTGAGATTATTGAGTTCTTATGATTTGAAATCGCATACTAAAATATGATGGAAAAATATATGGACGGTGTCGATATACATAAAAGATATCAAGGTGGGCCCTACACGGTTAGAGTAACACCCATAAAGGAGTTACCTAAATAGTGAAATGGTACTATAAAGTCACCTCATGGGAACTTCCCATGAGGTTAATCTGTGTGTGCCCCACCATGATGTATGTAGAACATCAACACCATGCATTTGATGTGTCCCCTTTAAGTCCAAAAATCAGTAGTATACGAAACTTAGGTGGGCCATAACATCTAAAACTATGTGAAGACATCCCTAAAACATATAAAAACATTTAATTGGTGGGGCCCACATGAGTTTTGGATGTTTATGAAACTTGGGCTGACTCCTCATCCAAGTGGGACACACATAATGAATGGGCTGGATCTATGAACCACATCTAGGTGGGCCCAATAAATGATTATGAATGTTTTAATGGGACAGTAACCCTCTCAACTATAGTATGTGGTATGGCCCACCCAAGTCATGGATTGACTTTATTTTTAAGCTCGTGGCCTACCATGGAATGGTGCATCTGACTGACGGGGCAGATCCGAAGTTCAAGTGGACCCACACCATAGAAAAGAGTGGGATAGTGACACCCACTATTGAAACCTTCTTAGGGCCCACCGCGATGTTTATTTGAGATCCAACATGTTTATAAGTTAATACAGACATGGATGCGGTTGAAACTTGGTCTGACTCCTCATCCAAGTGGGACACAGGATATGTGAATCACATATGAAAGGAAACTTGTCAATCTGCCTCAACCGTGCATATACTCACGAGTATAATTTCTCCATTTCCACGATGTATCCAATAATAATAATATTCTATACAAATTAGAAGTGAAGGATTAGATCTGAGTCGTCAAATTATTATGAAGTGTTATTAAAGTAGTTTTAATCGTTAATAAAACTTCAACGGTTAAAAAATATTAGAAAATCAATTAAAATATTTAGAATGCTAGGCACAAGAAATAAAAATAAAAATACTTGAAGAGTCCCTAATCTATCGAAATTAAAGACATAAACATATTCTTATGTAAACTAGTGGATCCCTTGTTAGCCCTTGTAAGAATTAACAACTGCACCTAAAGATATTTATTACATCTGCTTTATTGACCCGTACATTGACCTCGTGATGAGAGCTAACGCCAATCGGTTATGGTAGTGTCCTTTTTTATTATTATTTTTATTTATTTATTTAATTTTTTAAGGCTAGCTTGTTGGTAAACACCCATGTCAATACACAACTAATTTTTTAACTGTAGACATCCAATTCACTATTGTTTTCGCATTGCGTGGTCCACCCAAGATTTAGTTCAGCCTCATTTTTTGGGACAAATAATAAAATTATGTTAAGAAATGGATTGACGACATGGATGAAGCAAATCGATCATGGTGGGGCCCACAGAGCCATACCAGATCCAAAGATCAAATCACCGTTTTGAATTGATTTTCAAATAACGTGAGTTTTGTATTTGATTTAAAATAATGGTGACTTATTCATAACAATCGTAGCAAAGATTTAGAGTTATCCAGACCATCCAAATAATTGGTCTAGTTGTAAATGGTAAATAATGATAATTTTATCATATAATATAATCTTAACCATCCAGAAAATGGTCCCGTGCATGTACGACTGTTAATATATCTTGTGTTATAAATAATGTAAAACTCACATAATTCGGATTTAAATTATTATCATATCCAAAAGAGGATTTCGGATGAGCGCCATTTCATCTTCCATCTAAAAAAAAAAAAAAACTTCTCATTCTCTCACCGTTTCCCTCTCTCGCTGTCTCTCTCCCTGCAACTCGCGTGCGTCCCTCTCTCTGGTCGTCGCTCTCTCTCACTCGCCTCTCTTCACTCATCGTTGTTGCAGGGATTTTCTTCCTGCCGCACGCAGCAGCTGAAGAGAGGAAGATGTCTTCCTGCTGCCACATGGATTCTCAACCTGCTACATGCAGCTACTGAAGGGAGGGAGATGAGATCTTCGGCTGCCGCAGTCGCACATCTCGATAGCAAAAGTCCGGCCTCCAGCCACGAAAATACATCCACGGGATGTCGGAGACGGCCTCATCAAGGAAGGTGGCATGCCATCGTCTATGGCCGTAGATCTGGAGTGTGACAATGGCAATCGGCTCCCACAAATCGCAGGTAAGGGCCTACAAGATGAGCCGATTTTGAAATCCCCAAAATATTTTTCTGGATTTGGGGTCTAATCCGAAATTCCTGATTCCTGATTTGGGGATTCAAATCCCTAATTTCAATTGGATATGAGGTATAGTACTGAAATCCCTAAATTAACTGGATTTTGGGTTCCAAAAAAAAAAAATCCCTAATCTGAATCAGGAATTGAGGTTGGGGATTTGAAATTTCTATAGCTGTTTAGGGGAATTGGAATCCCTAATTAACTGATTTTGGGATTTCCTAAATCCCTGATTTACTAATTTGGGGTTTTGAATCCAAATCAAACTGTCACCATTCATGGCAACCATTTCCTGAATCCAAATCAAACTGTCACCATTCATCTTCCCAGAATAGCATAGATTCACCATTGTTAACTGAAAGCTTGAAGCTATCTAACATAAATTTCCCCCATTTCAATATACTTCTTTCTTTCCTTGCTAGGTTTTCTTCTTAAACTTCTATCTGTAGGGCCCAAACGAAACGTGTGTGATGCTAGGCATGTTGTCTGGGGTCCATTTCATATACTTCTTCCCCTTGAAGCTGGATGGGCAATGACAGCTTTAGTTGTGATTGAAGATCTCATCTTTCCAAATTAAAAAAGAAGAGAAAAAATCCTGAATTTTCTTTGTTCATGAGGTATAAGCTTTTTGAATATTTCTTTTGCATCTGTTTAGATTGTATTCCAGATTAATTTTTTGTTGTATAGAAGGAAATCTCATGTGTGAATCTGTTTGGATTCTGTTACAATTAGTTTTCTGTTTACAAAAGGGAATCTCACATGGGTATCTCTGTTTTGGAAGTTTCTTTGATTTTTTTTTTTGGTGAAAATCAATTTGATTTTAGTAGATGTGTAGTTGTCTTTTTTTTTTTTTTTGGAAAATCAGTGAAATTTGGGATGTTTTGAAGCAATTTATGCATATTTTTCGATTTCAATGTTCATCAAATTTGGATTAGTTTAAAAAAGGAGTACTATGTGGGTTTTTTCTATTATATGTAACAGAATCTCATTTGAGTGCTTTTGCATTTATCAGTTCTTCAAGTCTGTGTAATCATTTGATGTGAATCCATTTGGATTCTACCGTAATAATTTTTCTATTGTCAAGAAGGAAATCTCATATGGGTCTCTCCTTTTGAACTTCTTTGATTTGGTGAAAATCAATGTGACTTTAGGATGATGTGTGGGCTGTTTTCAATTGTTTTGGGATGAAAAACCAATGAAATTTGGGATGTTCTTAAGCAGTTTGATGCATATTGGTTGAAAAATGAAGTGTTATGTAGATTTATTATAATTTGTTGTGGTTTAGACGATGGAATCTCATGTGGGTGCTTTTGCATTTATCAATTCTTAATATTTGTGGTAAATTCAATAGAGCTATTGCATCTATATGTTTTTTTTTTATAGCACCATTTAAAAATTGGCAGTGACTCATCCACCTTACATATCAGATTGATTTACAGCTATACACACCATCCATATTGTGGATCTCATTGTTGATGGAGCATTTCTAAAATTAGACATTTCTAAATCACACTGATCAAGCAATCCTAACCATCCAATTAATGGATATCATATGGATAGATGGTTAAAAATAAAAGTGAATGGTCCAAATTTGGATTACAAATCTGATGGTTAATGTTATCTTCTCAGTGAAGATTTTTTATTATGCACTTGTGCTCCATCCATAGATTTGGATGGTCTGGATTGTCATACAAGTATGCCATGTGTATGTCTAAAGTCTCACCACCATTTTCTAAATGGTGCACAACTAACACTTGATTCCCCTTGCTCAAGACTTGACAAATGACTTTTTTTTTTTTTTTTCTTTTTAAATTTATGGGCAGTGAAAATTGTAATGATGGAGAATTTCCAAGTATCGCATGGTAGCTTATGCTGAAATGAAAATGAGATAGTGCCCATATCTGATGATTAGGATTCCTCTGTTGGGACGGTTGTGATCATGCAGCCATCAGAGGTTATGCTAGCTTTTGTGTAATTTCTTATGTCTTTCTTGTTGATTATATATGGCAAGATTCTGATAGGCTGATTCTTTAGTACATGCTCTGTTTCATTTGTCTTTGCCTAGAACATAACCCCAAAGTTTATTCACTCTTTGCATCATTGGAAGTGATTAATTTTCTTTCTTCTTTCTTATTTGAAGTGATCAAAATCAAATACCCATGCTTTTTTATCCAGCATGGTTGATTATGAATGTAGTTGTTTTAATTTTCTTGGATGGATGATGAATGTATTTGGGAATGTAAATGAAAATAAAAAACTTATAATATTATATATATATATATATATATATATATATATATAATATATATCTATATATATATATAATATGTTATCAATGGAGATACCTTGTTTAGGGGGACATGAAATTCTTGTGTAGCTTATGGTATGGTGCCCCAATATTGGTTGTATGTTACTAGTATGTAGTAGATAATACTAGAGAATCCCTAAACCTAAACCTACACCTAATCCTAATCTACTCCTTAACCTAAACCTAAACTTGAAAACCCAAACCTAAATCTGTACACAAACTCGAACCCGAACCCGATTTCCTAAACCTAAACCTTAACCTATTCTCAATTCGCTAAACCGTAACCTATAACCTACACTTATAACCTAAACCTAAACTTGTAACCTTAACCTAAACGTAAAACCAAAACCTGAACCCAAACCCGATCTCGAACCCAAATCTGAATCCCTAAACCCTTAGGGCGTGTTTGGACGGGCCCATCCCATGGGATTGGATTGTATTAGGGTGGATGGCAAGTAATGATGGCTGTGTCAGTGGATTGTTGGCAATCCCATGGGATTACTTTATCCAGGGAATTCACCACCGAGTATGTTTGGCTCGCCTGGCCAATCCCAGGATTACGTCAGCTAATCACGGGATTGCTCCGTCTAACCAAACATGTCCCAAGCAAAATAGATGGGATTAAGAGGGATTGGGTGGATTTCAAGGTAATGATGGTAATGTCAGTGGATTGTTGGCAATCCCATGGGATTGCTATATCCAACTTCTGACTGTTTGGCACGCCCGGCCAAATCACGGGATTGCTCCTTCCAATCCATCCTAATATAACCTAATCCCATCCACCCTGCCTGGCCAAACAGGCCCTTAGCCTAAACCTAAAACCCAAACGTAAACCCGATCTCGAACCTGAACCTGATTTCCTATACCTAAACCTTAACGTATTCTCAAATCCCTAAACTTAAACCTACACCTAATCCTAATCTCAACTCCCTAACTTAAACCTAGACCTAAACTAGAAAACCCAAACCTAAACCCGATCCCGAACTCGAATTTGAATCCCTAAATGCTTAGCCTAAACCTAAAACCCAAATGTAAACCCGATCTCGAACCCGAACCCAATTTCCTATACCTAAACCTTAACGTATTCTCAAATCTCTAAACCTAAACCTACACCTAATCCTAATCTCAACTCCCTAACCTAAACCTAAACCTAAACTTGAAAACCCAAAACTAAACTGGAACCCGATCCCGATTTCCTAAACCTAAACTTATGACCTTAACCTAAACCTATTCTCAAATCCTAAAACCTGTAACCTAAACCTAAACCTATAACCTATAACCTTAACCAAAACCTATAACCAAAACCAAAACCAAAACCAAAACCTATAACCTAAACCCGAACCCATTCTCAAATCCCATAACCTATAACCTAAACCTAAACCTTAACCTTAACCTAAACCAAAACCTATAACCTAAACCAAAACCAAAACCAAAACCTATAACCTAAACCCGAACCCAAACCCAAACCCAAACCCGAATTCCTAAACCTTAACCTAAACATATAACCTATAACCTATAACTTAAGCCTATACCTAAACCTAAACCTATAACCTAAAACTATTCTCAAATCCTTAAACCTTAAACTATAACCTAACCTAAACCTATACTTATAACCTAAAACTATTCTCAATCCCAAAACCTATAACCTAAACCCGAATCCAAATCTGAACCCGAACCCGAATTCCTAAACCTTAACCTAAAAATATAACCTATAACCTATAACTTAAGCCTATACCTAAACCTAAAACCTTACTTATACCTAAAACTATTCTCAAACCTTAACCTTAACCTATAACCTAACCTAAACCTAACCTAAACCTATACTTATAACCTGAAACTATTCTAAAATCCCAAAACCTATTAACCTAAACCCGAATCCAAACCCGAACCCGAACCTAAATTCCTAAACCTTAACCTAAACATATACCTATAACCTATAACCTAAGCCTATAACTTAAACCTAAAGCTAAACCCATAACCTAATCCTAAACCTATAACCTAAACTCAAATCCCTAAACCTAAACCTACACCTAATTCTAATCTCAACTCCCTAAACCTAAACCTTAACTTAAAAACCCAAACCTAAATGCGATCCCGAACCCGAACCTGATTTCCTAAACCTATACCTTAACCTATTCTCAATTCCCTAAACCTATAACTTATAACCTAAACCTAAACCTAAACCTTAACCTAAACCTATAACCTTAACCTAAACCTATAACCTTAACCTAAACCAAATCCTATGACCTAAAACCTAAATGTATTCTCAAATCTCTAAACCTAAACCTACACCTAATCCTAATCTCAACTCCCTAACCTAAACCTAAACCTAAACTTGAAAACCCAAACCTAAACCCGATCCTGAACCCGAACCCGATTTCCTAAACCTAAACCTTAACCTATTCTAAATTCCCTAAACCTTAACCTATAACCTAACTTAACCTACACTTATAACCTAAACTAAACCTAAGCCTAAAACCTAAACCTATGACCTAAAACCTAAATGTATTCTCAAATCCCAAAACCTACACCTACACCTAATCCTAATCTCAACTCCCTAACCTAAACCTAACCCTAAACTTGAAAACCCAAACCTAAACCCGATCCCGAACCCGAACCCGATTTCTAAAACCTAAACCTTAACCTATTCTCAATTCCCTAAACCTAGAGCTTATAACCTAAACCTAAACCTTAACCTAAACCTAAACCTAAACCTAAACATAAACCTTAACCTAAAACTATAACCTTAACCTAAACCAAATTCTATGACCTAAAACCTAAATGTATTCTCAAATCTCTAAACCTAAACCTACACCTAATCCTAATCTCAACTCCCTAACCTAAACCTAAACCTAAACCTAAACTTGAAAACCCAAACCTAAACCCGATCCCGAACCCGAACCCGATTTCCTAAACCTATACCTTAACCTATTCTCAATTCCCTAAACCTATAACTTATTACCTAAACCTAAACCTTAACCTAAACCTATAACCCTAACCTAAACCAAATCCTATGACCTAAAACCTAAATGTATTCTCAAATCTCTAAACCTAAACTTACACCTAATCCTAATCTCAACTCCCTAACCTAAACCTAAACCTAAACTTGAAAACCCAAAACCTAAACCCGATCCCGAACCTGAACCCGATTTCCTAAACCTATACCTTAACCTATTCTCAATTCCCTAAACCTATAGCTTATAACCTAAACCTAAACCTAAACCTAAACCTATAACCTATAACCTAAACCTAAAACCTAAATGTATTCTCAAATCCCTAAACCTAAACCTAAACCTACACCTAATCCTAATCTCAATTACCTAACCTAAACCTAAACCTAAACTTGAAAACCCAAACCTAAACCCGATCCCGAACCCGAACCCGATTTCCTAAACCTAAACCTTAACCTATTCTCAATTTCCTAAACCTTAACCTATAACCTAACCTAAACCTAAACCTATAACCTACACTTATAACCTAAACCTAAACCTAAGCCTAAAACCTAAACCTATGACCTAAAACCTAAATGTATTCTCAAATCCCTAAACCTAAACCTACACCTAATCCTAATCTCAACTCCCTAACCTAAACCTTAACCTAAACTTGAAAACCCAAACCTAAACTCGATCCCGAAACAAAACCTAATTTCCTAAACCTAAACCTTAACCTATTCTCAATTCCCTAAACCTAAACCTTAACCTAAACCTATAACCTTAACCCAAACCAAATCCTATGACCTAAAACCTAAATGTATTCTCAAATCCCTAAACCTAAACCTACACCTAATCCTAATCTCAACTCTCTAACCTAAACCTAAACCTAAACTTGAATACCCAAACCTAAACCCAATCCTGAACCCGAACCCGATTTCCTAAACCTAAACCTTAACCTATTCTCAATTCCCTAAACCTATAGCTTATAACCTAAACCTAAACCTAAAACCTAAATGTATTTTCAAATCCCTAAACCTAAACCTACACCTAATCCTAATCTCAACTCCCTAACCTAAACCTAAACCTAAACTTGAAAACCCAAACCTAAACCCGATCCCGAACCCAAACCCGATTTCCTAAACCTAAACCTTTACCTATTCTCAATTCCCTAAACCTATAACTTATAACCTAACCCTAAACCTTAACTTAAACCTAAACCAAAACCTTAACCTAAACCTAAACCTAAACTTATAACCTTAACCTAAACCAAAACCTATGAACTAAAACCTTAACCTATAACCTATAACCTATAACCTAACCTTAACCTAAACCTTAACCTATAACCTAAAACCCAAACCTAAACCTAAAACTAAATGTATTCTCAAATCCCTAAACCTAAACCTACAGCTAATCCTAATCTCAACACCCTAACCTAAACCTAAACCTAAACCTAAGCTTGAAAACCCAAACCTAAACCCGATCCCGAACCTGAACTCGATTTCCTAAACCTAAAGCTTTACCTATTCTCAATTCCCTAAACCTAAACCTAAACCTAAACCTAAACCTAAACCAAAACCTTAACCTAAACCTAAACCTAAACCTATAACTTTATCTTAAACCAAAACCTATGACCTAAAACCTTAACCTATAACCTATAACTTGAAATTTAAAACTAAATGTATTCTCAAATCCGTAAACCTAAGGGCCTGTTTGGCCAAGCAGATCCCACGGTATTAGGAGGGATGGGATCGGTAATATCCTGGGATAGGCATGACGAGCCAAATGGATCCGGTGAACTTGTCCCGGGATATTAGCAATCCCATGGATCTTAAGACAATCCACTGACATAACCATCCTTACCTTAAAATTGATCCTATCCCTTGGTTGGATGGATTGGAAGGTAAAATCCCAGGATATGCATGGCATGCCAAACACACCCAGTGAACTTGTCCCGGGATATAAGCAATCCCATGGATCTTAAGACAATCCACTGACACCATCATCATTACCTTAAAAGTGATCTCATCCCTCCTAATACCGTGGGATCTGCCTGGCCAAACAGGCCCTAAACCTACACCTAATCATAATTTCAACTCCCTAACCTAAACCTAAACCTAAACTAGAAAACCCAAACATAAACCCGATCCTAAACCCAAACCCGATTTCCTAAACCTAAACCTTAACCTATTCTCAATTCCCTAAACCTATAGCTTATAACCTAAACCTAAACCTAAACCTAAACCTAAAACCTAAACCTAAAACCTAAATGTATTCTCAAATCCCTAAACCTAAACCTACACTTAATCCTAATCTCAACTCCCTAACCTAAACCTAAACCAAAACTTGAAAACCCAAACCTAAACCCGATCCCGAACCCGAACCCGAACCCGATTTCCTAAACCTAAACCTTTACCTATTCTCAATTCCCTAAACCTATAGCTTATAACCTAACCCTAAACCTTAACCTAAACCTAAACCAAAACCTTAACCTAAACCTAAACCTAAACCTATAACCTTAACCTAAACCAAAACCTATGACCTAAAACCTTAACCTATAACCTATAACCTATAACCTAACCTTAAACTAAACCTTAACCTATAACCTAAAACCTAAACCTAAAGCTAAAACTAAATGTATTCTCAAATCCCTAAACCTAAACCTACACCTAATCCTAATCTCAACTCCCTAACCTAAACCCGATCCCGAACCCGAACCCAATTTCCTAAACTTAAACCTTTACCTATTCTCAATTCCCTAAACCTAAACCAAAACCTTAACCTAAACCAAAACCTATGACCTATAACCTTAACCTATAACCTATAACCTAAACTTATAACCTATAACCTAACCTTAACCTAAACCTTAACCTATAACCTGAATCTAAAACTAAATGTATTCTTAAATCCCTAAACATAAACCTACACCTAATCCTAATCTCAACTCCCTAACCTAAACCTAAACCCGATCCCGAACCCGAACCCGATTTCCTAAACCTAAACCTAACCTATTCTCAAATCCCTAAACCTATAGCTTATAACCTAAACCTATACCTAAACCTAAACCTATAACCTATAAACTAAACCTAAACCAATAATCTAAATGTATTCTCAAATCCCTAAACCTAAACCTACACCTAATCCTAATCTCAACTCCCTAACCTAAACCTAAACCTAAACTTGAAAACCCAAACCTAAACCCGATCCTAAACCCAAACCCGATTTCCTAAACCTAAACCTTAACCTATTCTCAATTCCCTATACCTATAGCATATAACCTAAACCTAAACCTAAACCTATAACCTATAACTTAAAGCTAAACCTAAACCTAAAACCTACACCTAATCCTAATCTCAACTCCCTAACCTAAACCTAAGCCTAAACTTAAAAACCCAAACATAAACCCGATCCCGAACCCCAACTCGATTTTCTAAACCTAAACCTTAACCTATTCTCAATTCCCTAAACCTTAACCTAAACCTATAACCTATAACCTAAACCTAAACCTAAACCTAAAACCTAAATGTATTCTCAAATCCCCAAACCTAAACCTACATCTAATCCTAATCTCAACTCCCTAACCTAAACATAAACCTAAACTTGAAAATGCAAACCGAAACCCGATCCCAAACCTGAACCCGATTTCCTAAACCTAAACCTTAACCTATTCTCAATTCCCTAAACCTACACCTACACCTAATCCTAATCTCAACTCCCTAACCTAAACCTAAACCTAAACTTAAAAACCCAAACAAAAACCCGATCCCGAACCCGAACCCGATTTCCTAAACCTAAACCTTAACCTATTCTCAATTCCCTAAACCTAAACCTAAAACCTAACCTAACCTAAACCTAAACCTAAAACCTAAATGTATTCTCAAATCCCCAAACCTAAACCTACATCTAATCCTAATCTCAACTCCTTAACCTAAACATAAACCTAACTTGAAAATGCAAACCGAAACCGATTCCGAACCCGAACCCGATTTCCTAAACCTAAACCTTAACCTATTCTCAATTCCCTAAACCTATAACTTATAACTTAAACCTTAACCTAAACTTAAACCTAAAACCTAAATGTATTCTCAAATCCCTAAACCTAAACCTACACCTATTCCTAATCTCAACTCCCTAATCTAAACCTAAACCTAAACTTAAAAACCCAAACCTAAACCCGATCCTGAACCCAAACCCGATTTCCTAAACCTAAACCTTTACCTATTCTCAATTCCCTAAACCTATAGCTTATAACCTAACCCTAAACCTTAACCTAAACCTAAACCAAATCCTTAACCTAAACCTAAACCTATAACCTTAACTTAAACCAAAACCTATGGCCTATAACCTTAACCTATAACCTATAACCTAAACTTATAACATATAACCTAACCTTAACCTATAACCTAAAACCTAAACCTAAACCTAAACCTAAAACTAAATGTATTCTCAAATCCCTAAACCTAAACCTACACCTAATCCTAATCTCAACTCCCTAACCTAAACCTTAACCTAAACTTAAAAACCCAAACATAAACCCGATCCCGAACCCGAACCCGATTTCCTAAACCTAAACCTTAACCTATTCTCAATTCCCTAAACCTATAACTTATAACCTAAACATAAACCTAAACCTAAACCTAAACCTGAACCTTAACCTAAACCTAAACCAATAATCTAAATGTATTCTCAAATCCCTAAACCTAAACCTACACCTAATCCTAATCTCAGCTCCTTAACCTAAACCTAAACCTAAACCTAAACCTTAACCTAAACCTAAACCTGATCCCAAACCTGAACCCGATTTTATAAACCTAAACCTTAACCTATTCTCAATTCCCTAAACTTTAATTTATAACCTAACCTAATCTTAAACCTAAACCTATAACCTGCACTTATAACCTAAACCTATAACAAAACGTAAGCCTAAAACCTAAACCTAAAACCAATCGCCCTAATAGGATTGAGATGGCTTTGATGGATGTACACAAACAAGCCACTGAAAACCTACAAAGTGGAGATAAGAAGAAACATCTTCAATTGCTTATTATCATTTTACCTGACATGAGTTGTTCATATGGTGAGTGCAAACAAGACCCTAAATCCTAGAGAGATGGAATGAATCAACTAAAGCATTTTGTTTTCTGATTTTGCAGGAAAGATAAAACATGTTTGCGAAACAGAGTTGGGCATAGTATCACAGTGTTGCCAACCGAGACAGGCATCCAGAGTTAATAAACAGTATCTCGAAAATGTTGCCTTAAAAATTAATGTCAAGGTTTGTGAGTCTTTGAATTGGTTGAACTTTGAATGTCTGATGTGTTTTTTCTTTTGCCTCTTTTGAAGTTGTTCTCGGCACAGTCGCATCGGCAGGAGTTGATAAGAGATCTTTTTCAAGTTGTGCAGGATCCTCACAGAGGTTCTATGAACAAAGGGATAATCTGGTAAGTCTTTTTCTCCTCTGTTTTTGTATGATCTTTGGTGCAAGTGTTTGAATTCAATGTTTAAAGAATATCTATGGTATTTGGCAGAAAACAACTGATTGCATTCAGGCAAGTAACGAGACAGAAGCCTCATCACATCATATTATATAGGTAATTCTTCACCTTGGGAGTCTCTATAGAGTATGAATATTATGATTTAGTCTTGGTTTTTGTTGGATGAGAAATTGTTTGGTATTTTGGCTCATTATTTGGAGTTTTGCAGGGTTGGTGTGAGCGTATTTATGCATGGATGAATGTAATGTGGATAAGAATATTGTTTATGTTTGGATGAATGTAGTTTATGTTTGGATGGATTTATGTAGTTTGGGTTTAGATGGATGTGAATGTGAATATGATGAAATATATTATATAACATGTGTATATCAGGAAGAATACGATGTTGTAACAGGTGTATATTAGGAAGAATATGATATTGTAACAGGTGTATATTGTTTTTGTTTGGATGGATGTAGTTTATGTTTGGATGAATGTAGTTTTTGTTTGGATAGATTTATGTAGTTTGGGTTTAGATGGATGTGAATGTGAATATGATGAAATATATTATATAACAGATGTATATCAGGAAGAATACGATGTTGTAACAGGTGTATATCAGGAAGAATATGATATGAATAGGTGTATATGCAAATACGAGACGGCCGAAGACCGTCCTTTTAAAGGACGGTTCATGACCATCCTTTCCAAGTTCATAAGAGACGGTCCATGACCGTCCTTTTCCGGGTCATAAGAGAGTCTATAACCATCCTTGTTATTGACGGTCATGGGCTGTCCTTTTTACGGACGGTCAGAGACTGTCCTTTTCACATTCATAAGGGTCCACCACTTGGCTACCATTATAGATGGACTATGATTGTCCTTTTTTAGAGACGGTCCATGACCGTCCTTCTTTAGAGACGGTTTATGGCCGTCCTTTAAAAAATAAGACACCTTAAAATTTGACGGCCATTGCGACGGTCCAGGACCGTCCTTTTTTCGCTGTTTTGGCGTAGTGGTGTCCGTGTAAGTCGGCGCATCTTGGGCCATTCACCGCATTCTGCGTGCAAGTTCGGCCAGCCAATCGCTCAACGGGCGTGCGGACGTGGGCGGTTGAGTAACAACTACCAATCGTGCAGTAGTGGGACACCTCATGGTCCCCCTCATTAGTGGATTCCAATCTGAGTCCCGAGCCGACTGCCTCGGCCTCGGACATTCTAAGCTGACTGCTTCAGCCTCAGATCATTCTAAGATCCCGCTTTGAATCCCGAGTCAACAGCCTCGACCCCACATCATTCTGCCTAGGGCCTCGGAGCGAAAGTGTAACCGATGTCTAAAAGTGCCTTGGTTTGTCAAGTTACGTGAGGTTTGAGTTGGATTGTCTACGAGAGCCTGATAGGAAGATCAATTCAAGCGTCTGCTTCAACCGGATGTGTCCAAGCTCACCACAGGTAAATATTAAGATTCACATCCCATGTCCCAAAACACCAGGTGAATAAAACCCTTAACAATAAGTTAGAAAATCATAGGGTTTTAAGGTGAGAAAAATTTTTCAAAATAGGAAAATCTCTAAGTTTTTCTTCCTTATTGATTTTATCGAAACACTCTCGATATGATCGGCCTGTGCTGTTGAGTCCTCAATGCTTCATCGATACCATCGAAAAGTGGACCAAATATGTCCAGCAACTTCATAACATATTTGGACGAATTTTCGATGTATCGATACAACTATCGATATCATCGATACTCAAATCTCGAACACATCGAAAGTAGCTCGATAAGATTGACAGGCAAATTTCCGGCGCCCCTGTTTTAAAGAAAATTTCAAATTCCTTCGATATATCGATGCTTCTTCCGATATGATCTAAAATCAAATATCAATAAGATCGGAAGACCATCAATGATATCGATCGAGGGCTCGCATTTCTTCCAGCAGATATTTCAGGTTGTTTTTAACTTTGATCGGAGCCCATTTGAGGAAATCGATATTCTTATGTCGATGATATCAAGGCCGAGTTGATTGCATCGATACTGGACACAAACTGTCCAGCAAGCTTACTGGTAAATCTATATGATTTATTAATGCATCGACACTGCCGTCGATATCATCGATATGTAAATTCCAATGACATCGGCTGACCCTCGATCATTTCTTGAAAACTTAAAATATTTCAAGTCAAGTCTCTCTCATTTTTTAAGTGTCGATGGATCGAACCTATCATCGATGGAATCGGAGTTCGAAATCCGATGACATCGACAATTGTTTTCGATTCATCGACCAGCTAACTTAAGGTTTCAAAAGCGTATGACTTTGAGTTCAATTCATCGAGCGGACCATCGATGCTATCGAGAGTATACGCTCGATGATATTGAACCTGCTCGATGATATCGAACCTGCTCGATGATATCGAACTCAGTCATAAATGTGACCGTTTTATATCCGTTGGAACCTTTTGCCTATATATAGAGGACTTGTCTATTGTTGCTGGGAAAGAAAGTAAAGAGAGCTTTTGAGTGTTTAACCTTAGATCATATACCCAAAGCCCTTTCTCTCAGGGAAGTTCATCCTCCAATCCACCCTTACAATTGATATTCAATAGAGTGGATTGGGAAATGAACTTTTGCATTCAAGGATCCTCCAGCTACTACCTTAATGGTAAATCATTAAGCTGGGATGCCTTGAATGCCTAGATGATTGGAACTACACTTTCTTCCTTATAGGAAAACCTTTAGAGAGTAGGATTCCATCATAACCTTGACCCAAATTGAAGCCGAGTATTGGTACATCATTTTGTGTTGCGGATCAAGGGAGCAGAAGACTCTTCGTCAACAAAGAGGAGGAGATCTTCGACATTGTGCTTATCGGGACTCATCAACTTATTTATAAGTATCTAGAGTCCAAGAGGACACTTGTGATCATTCCTTTGTAGGATTGGGTCTTAAGTAGTTCTCACCCTTTGAAGTCCACGTAGGCCTTCGGTAGGAGTGTACGTGGTAGGTGCATTGTGTGGACCCTTACTCTGTGGAGAGCATAAACATCTGGTTGAAGGTGAACCAGTAAAACCTTATGTTTGAGGTCAACCGCTGTGAAACCTTGGGTTTGAGGTGAACCGTGTAGAAACCTCCAGTAGGGTCTTATGGAAGATCCTTGGCCAGTGTACTTAAAAGTGGGTGCGTTGTGTTGACCCTTGCTCGTGAGAACATAAACAGTTAGTCTCAGTGTAGGTTGTAAAGGTTGAAGGTGAACCTGATTTAAAACCTTAGGTTTGAGGTGAACCGCTGTGAAACCTCCTTAGTGAAATCCGGTACACTCAAGGGTTGAGTACGGTTACCAGGAGTGGAGTAGACAAGTCGTCGAACCACTATAAAAATGACTGTGTTTGAGATTGCTATTCTTCTGATTGTGTGATTTACTTTAATGTTTGTATATCTGAATATCTGAGATCACACCTCACACACTTACACAGTCATATCCATCATAAACTAAGTTACATATTGATATATCTTGAATAGTTTGTGATTGGATCCTCAACTAGGCTTGGAAGCCAGTAGAGTTACATTTGAGTAATCCTGATAATTGCATATTTATAGGATTAGTGAAATAGGATTTTTAAGTAAAGCTGTAAAAACTTTAAAAAGTCTTATTCACCCTCCTCTAGGACATATTGGCATATCCCGACTTCAACTAAAGCGGTCTTCACCGCAATTTCAATGTCGAATTGGAAGTCCACCCCTTGCCTATTCTCATAACTCCGAGCTTAATCTTGTGCCTCAATTCGGCTCTGAATAACCTCGGGCCTCGGAGTTGAAACGTCTCTGATCTTCCCATAACAATACTAGCTTAAAATCTGAATGGTACACTTGATGCAGCAACCCATGAAATAGTTTGGCTCGTGTACCACATGCCAGCTATATAGCTGGTGTATATTGACGTCAACAAGTTCTGTGGATCTCATCATGAGGTATGTTTTATATCCAAATTGCCCATTCATTTGGCAAGATCTTAAGACATATCTAACTATCAAGTGGACCATAGTCAAAAAAGCGGTGGGATATTGAGCATCTACCATTGAAACCCTTTTAGGGGTCATAGAGGTTTTCGATCAATATAAAACTTGTTTTTCCACTTCATCCAGGTCTCTGTTGCCTTATAAACAGATTGAATGCAAAATAAACGTTACAGTGGGCCTTACTAATTTTTTAACGGTGAAAATCATTATCCCACTGCTATTTGTGGTGTGGTCCATTTGATCTTTGGATATGATTCATTTTTGGATAATAATCTAAAATGATCTCTAAAAGTGGATGAACAGTGGGGTTGTAATAAATACATCGCTGTGGGCCATGTAACTTTGATCTCCTTTTAACCGTTAGTACAACTCGGAGCTCGAGGAGCGTATAGCTCTCCTCTTCCCACGACCCGTACCTACACCAGTTATATATGTGGCGTGTGGTACACTAGCCAATCCGCGTCCGTTTGCACTAAAGCAAGAAAAGAGAAGATTGTAGAGAATGAAACATAGGCTGTGCTCATCATAACGGTTCCTTTCTAGGAAACGTCCGAAAAAACCTACTACGGCCAAAAGATTTGCACCTCTCTATCTCCTTCTTCTTCTTCTGTTTAGGCTTTTTTTTTTTTTTTTTTTTTTAAAGAAAAATTATTGCTCATCTACTGAAAAGGAGCTACAACTTATGCAACCATGCCATACTTCACATCAACATCCATGTGTGCTCGGCATCAGTACATTGAAATGGTAGCCATAAAACGAAGATCGCCTGCACAAAAATCAATGGGTCCACTGATCAGGTGGACCAGACCTTCAGAATCAATTGAAAGGCGGCGGTCCGACTCAACACACAGGGGTGGCCCACCTAGTGAGCCTATGAGAATGATTTTTGAGAAGGTTGATTTTCATGGAGGGGCCTATAGCAGATGTTGGGATACTTATTGGCTACTCCCCCTGCCACCAGCCCGGTGGCTGATGGTCGGTGCTCTGTGGGCCCACCATGATGTATATGTTTCATCCATGCCGTTCATCCATTTTTACAGATCATTTTAGGGGTTGATCCCAAAAATGACAGGTATATAAATCTCATGTGGATCACACCACAGGAAAACAATCGTGATTGGATATCCACCATTAAAATCCTTCTAAGGCCCACTTTACTTTTTTTTTTGACATCCAATCTGTTGATTAGGTCATACAGACCTAGATGAAGGGAAAAAACAAAGATCAGCTTGATCCAAAACTTTTATGGGCCCCAAAATTTTTTTAATGGTCGAAGTTTATTCAACACTTTTTACTGTAATGTGGTCCACTTGAGATTTGGATTTAACTAATTTTTGGTCTCATATCCTAAAATGATCAATAAAAATATATGGACGGCATGGATGAAACACATACATCATGGTGGGGCCCACAGAGCACCGACCACCATCCAATGGAGTAACAATCCGTTTCCCAGAAGTTGTGGTCAACGCTCACTGTAGATGATCAGTGCTGTTAATTTAATTACTGTGGACTCATATCCAATCTGATCTCCCAGTTTGTCGGAGATATAGTACCCCACCATTTCTTTTCTCGCAAAAACAAAAACGACCAGGCGCCCAAGGAAGTCTGCACAGAGACGCACGCAGATTTAGTCAAGGAAGGCAGCACATGGCTAATTAACAAATCTCAGTCATGCTCCATCATCGCCGCACTCATCGCCACAGTGGCTTTTGCGATGGCTGCTACGGTGCCGGGTGGCTTGAGGCAAGACAAAGGCGAACCAGTGTTGGAAGGGCAGCTCATATTCGATGTCTTTGCCATCAGTTCTTTGGTTGCGCTATGCTTCTCCATCACCTCTCTGACCATCTTCTTGACAATTCTCACTTCGAGACACCGAGAGTCGGATTTCGAGAATATGTTGCCCTTGAGATTGATTTTTGGCCTCACCACTCTCTTCCTGTCACTTGCTTCCATGTTAGTTTCCTTCTGCGCTGGCCATTTCTTTGTGCTCAAGGAGAAGCTGAAGTTCGCCGCCCTTCCGGTGTATGTGGTTTCGTGCTTTCCCATTACGATATTTGCTTTTATACAATTTCCGCTCTATTTCGATCTGTGTAAGTAACTTTTACACAGACACCGAAACGCACTTATGAGATGACTTCACTCTAGTCTCTTAATCTTTCTGTTTCTTTTACGATCGTTTCCTTCTCTAGAGCTGGGAAGGATAGACCTCTGTTGTACTCTTATATACTTTTTAATGGATTGTGCTATGTATGCAATGAAATACGACTTTTTTTTTTTTTTTTTTTTGCAATGTATAGGCTCTTGATGTATGACTTTCGGTTTGATATGAAATATATGCTTTAAGTTTTCTGTTTGTTACTGTTCTTAGTAGTTTAAGAACCTAGCCTGATTCACTTCATCAGTCTTGGGGCTTTCGACATATTGGTTAGGTTCTTATCCTTTTGGTGGAACGGGCTATCTGGACAAGAGGCAAGAGTAATTAAAAGCACTATCATATGGTGGACAGAGTTACCTTGACAAGAGGTTAGAATAAGTGCTTCTCCATAGCAAAGGTCTCATTTTCTTAGACAAGGTTGGGTCTCTCAGAATTCAGCAGTGTTTTTCTCGTGTAGTTCCTTTTCACATGATAGGTTGGCCCAGTTGCTTTTTGTTCTGGCCAACCCGAATTCCTCTGTAAAGTTCTGATCGTTTTGATCCCCTTCAAGGAGATTTGCTGGTTCTGTTAAAAAAAAAAGCAAGTGCTTCTCCATAGTGGGCGACCATGAACATCAGCTGTGTGGAGCGTGGCGCTGTGTTACAATGCGAACCAAGACTGACGTGTTCCATCCGTCATTGAGTCTATAGAAGGTGGACCATCCATCTACTGGTCATGACTATAAATGGCTATTGGTCAAAAATCACACTGAACAGATGATCCTAACCATCATTTGGCTATACATATGTAGGACGCAGTCTGCATGCATGCATGGGATTGTTTTCTTTTCTCCCTCTTTTTCTTGTTTTATTTTTTAAAGGAAAATACTATAGAAGATAGAAGAAAAAAAGGATTTATTTATTTTTTATTAGATGCATAGGATACTATGGTTGGACGGCATGCTCGATATTTTATAAGGGGCCAAGGTGTTCTCTAAACTAGAGCTAAGGAGCAGGTACCATTAAATTCGTATCCGACCTAGCGATGAGTGAAATAAGACATTCAAGACCAAGAAAGGGTTGTACGAGTGGCTGGTCATGCCCTTCGGCCTATCAAACTGTAACGCCCTGAAAATTAGGAGTCGAGCTTAGGCCCAACTCCCGAGTTCCAACGCATCACTTATGCAACAACGATAATGATGATTGAATGTTGACTGTATTAGCACATTAAACATGAATGAGATTAAGCCAAAACAACATATCATACTCCAGAGACGATAAATTTAAGCAAGCGGAAGACTGTGATAGATATATAAAATGTATAAGTAATTGTATGTCTCCAGATTCTGATCATGTTATCAGGTTAATATATTACATATAAAATTCCAAAATGTATAAAATGGGCAGGGTTATCTAATTAGCATCCCTGCAACCCTCACCGATCAGGACACGGCTCACATGAACTCGCCGGACAACTGCATATAGGAGAACGCATCCTCAGCGTCCTTGAAATTGGGCTCCGCCTCGTAGGCATCGCCATGACCTGTAGCTAAGACAAAGTCTGGTTAGTGTTTAAAAACACCGTCCCAGAACGTGGGAGTGAGTGATCAACTCAGTAGAGCTATAAAGTAAATGTTAACATGTTATCAATGCACTCAAGCAGTAATGATAACGCAATACAACAATTAAGTCCTACGTACTCTTGTTAATGCAAGAATTATATGAAATAATGATGCATGCCCTCGTCTACGCTCTCTCAGCGACTTCATCTCACGATCGTGGCATGCAACCCTTCCTCAGTGCTTGATCTGCTACGCCAAAGGCACACGTAATGCGGTGCATACTCGTGATTAGCCAGGTTCTTACTTAGGTTTATTCATACAGCAGGATTGGGAAGCTAAGGTACCTTCCTTATATCAATGCCCAAACAATGATCCATTCAAGGGTCGTTAGTCTTAGCAAGTCTCATACGATATTGCGGTTCCAAGTCACTATAAAGGGTTCGTCACCTGATCAGTGTAGGCTTAGTTTATACTCTAGTCGCTACGGGAAGGCTTGTCGCCTCAACACAGTCTCAGAGTACGCTCGAGGTCACTACAAAGGGCTCGTCACCTGATCAATGTAGGCCAACAGCTCGAATACAGTGTCCCATACCACTGTATTCGGCTCACAAGGCAGTGTTGCTCATTGGTCACTACGGGGAGGCTCGACCACAGTGTCCCATACCACCATGTCCGGCTCATGAGTCTTAGCGGATCGAGGTACCAAGGTTAATGGGGTTTCCACTGGTAAGTAGGTACCTTAGATTCAAGCAGTAGCGTCCATACATGGTGAACATATATCGGGTCAATTGGGTTACTAGACGAGCTCGACTAGTACGAGCGCACATCGAGTTGATCGACATGAAGTGCATAAGCAATCCGTGTGAACTAACCACTGTCGACAACCAACGTACGACTCGAATTCATCGAACGTGTCCTGTGTGGCGAAACAACCTCAGCCACCAAACCAAAACCTATTACTGATTACCTGGACTATTTCATAGTCCTAAACACACTCCAGATCAATAGCATTCAAATGTAATAGCCAAGACAGCATGTAACACACAATTAAATATAGATCCCATATCAGTATTTCAACGAACACATAGAATACATATTAACATACATGAGCATTTAATTCACAAATCACATAGTAGTAAAATAGATTACATGAAGGAAACTGTATCCCTAGAGAAGGGGATTGAAAATCCTATCTCAACACCCTCATTACGCACATTACATTAAGCATTTTCCCACTCAGGCATTTTATCAAACACTTAGACTACAAATATTGCATACACGTAATAAGTTAGTTAAAAATACATATAGTAGCAAATCCTATTACCAAGGAGTTGCCACGTATACAACTATCATGCATTAGTAACCAATAATCATGGCAAGCATAAATCATAGTTCTATGTTCATTCGAATATTTTTACAAACACTTAGACTACATACTCCAACATACATGACGTATGTTGGTCCTAGCATGTATTTGGGCAAATCCTTTCACCAAGGAGTTGTCACACATACATCAATCACATATCCATGATAGATAATCATGGCGAGCGTGAATCCAAATTCCATACTCATCCAAACATTTTAACAAACACATGAAATATAAATATTCAACACAGTTCATATATATCTATAAAGCGGAGGAAACATCGCATTTAGCATGTGAAATGACACCCAAATCAGTTATAAATCATTAACTGACATTGAAAGCCTTGAAAACTATAATCTAAACGTCTATAGTCCGCACTTTTCGCCGGTAAACGTGTAACGGACTCAGTTTGTATACCGAGTCTTTGTCTACGGCACAACGACAACCTATATCAAGAAATGGGTTAGCTATTCCATTCCTTACACTATTTGAAACCCTGAAACAGATTAGAGTTAGGATTTCTTACCCAAGAACGATGTCGGAATCGCCCGTATAGCGATATAAGAATAGTGGTTAAGCACGTGGAGAGTCGGGATTGAATCCCATGAACCAACTCCAACTCTCTCTCACTTTCTCTCTCTTTCCGTCTCTCTTTTCTCTCCTATGGTTGTAAATTCGTATGACATGAGGGAGTGTGGGTTTTAGGTCCTTATATAGGCCCGAAACTAACCGGAATGGCCCTAGGGCCATGGTATACTTAGGTTATAGCCAAATGGGGGCTGTTTTGATCCAACCGAACACTTCTGGAGGCCCCTTTTTTGCGTGCAGTTGGACTTAAGCTCCTTGGCAATGGATCTAGGTCAAGTTAAGTTTTCGGTCTGATCGGATTTACAGATTGACTATGGTGGACCAGTTTCAGTTCAACTGTCACCGACACTCGTCAGGGCCACAAGTATACTGACATGTATTAAAAATTTTTCCTGATTCGAGGGTGTACTTGGGTCAGATTCTGATGGTCTGAAAGTTTAAGTTTGGCCCGCAAGTGAACCGACTCAATTCACTTAAGTTTCAGTTCATTTTTTAAAGATATTCGTGTTTCTCACATACTTTGCTCTGGGCTCAAGTTGTGCGTTTCTAGACACTATCTGGATTTGATTCCTGAGATGGTTGTCAAGCCTAGTAAGGCAGTCATAATCGTTTAGTTTCGCAGTAATCGGAGTTTTGACGCGTTGTCCAGGTCCAATACAGAGTTTCAAGGTGCTCTCGAGTGCAATTGGGTTTTGAGATTGATCCTAAGTTATAGGGTAATGTAGCGTTAATGATTCTACAAGTTTCGGGTCTTCCAGTTCGTATTTAAAGTAGTTCAAGCGAATTTCACAGCTAATCTAGTTTAACACTTAGTTACTTTCATCTAATTTCTATAGGATTTGGTCCTGAGTGATTTCTGCCTGAGGTGGTACTCGGGTCTTTGTATGGATTTTTCCGAGACGTTACAATCTACGCTCCTTAAAGAAAAAAATTCTCCTCGAAATTAGTACCTTTTCATACTCCTTGAGAATTCAAGGGTAGTTCTCACGGACCTCCGCTTCAGTTTTCCAAGTAGTCTCTTCTTCTGTGTGATGCGTCCACAATACCTTCACAAGTGAAATAACCTTGCTACGCAATACCTTCTCCTTCCAGTCTAGGATATGCGTCGGTCGCAGTATATATGTAGCATTCTCACTCAACTGCACCTACTCCCACTTGGTAATGTGGGAAGGATCAGGAATGTATTTCTTCAGCATAGATACATGAAATATGTTGTGCATACCTACGAGTGGTGTGGGCAAAGTAAGGCGGTACGCTACCACCCCCACTCGATTAAGTATCTGGAATGGGCCAATGAATCTAGGCGTGAGCTTCCCCTTCTTCCCAAACCGGAGGGCTCCCTTCATTGGGAAAACCTTCAAAAACACATGGTCCCCAACCTCGAACTCTAGTGGTAGCCGTTTCGTATCGGCGTAGCTCTTCTGTCTGCTTCGCGTTGCCAGAAGTCGACGCCTGATAATGTCGATCTTCTTTGAAGTCGCCTGAACTAAATCTGGGCCAATCAGGCTCTTCTCGCCAACCTCTGCCTGGTACCGTGGTGCCCTACACGGATGCCCATACAGTGCCTCGTAAGGAGCCATGCCAATACTCGCTTGGAAGCTGTCGTTAGATGTGAACTCTTCATAAGGAAGACAGTCATCCCAACTGTCCTTGAAATCCAGCACATAGGCTCGCAGCATATCTTCCAATATCTGGTTTACTCGTTCCGTCTACCCGTCAGTCTGTGGGTTGAACGTGGTACTGAACTTCAATTTCACACCCATAGCTTCCTGGATACGAGTCAAGAAGATAGATGTGAATCGCGTGTCTCGGTTTGACACAATCTTCAGGGGAACTCCATGCAGACGTACAATCTCCTTGATATACAACCTGGCTAACTCGTTTGCAGAGTTCAAAACTTTAATAGGGAGGAAATGAGCCGATTTCGTCAACTGGTCTACAATCACCCAAATGGAATCATGACCTTTTCTCGTCTTCGGTAGCCCAGAGATGAAATTCATAGAGATGAAGTCCCACTTCCATTCAGCAATGGGCATGGGCTGAAACAGTCCAGGAGGTCGGCGATGTTCGGCCTTGACCTGCTGGCATGTGAGACAGCGTGATACATGCTCTGCTATGTGGGCCTTCATGTTGTCCCACCTGTACGACCTTTTCATGTCGCGATAAATTTTCGTATTGCCAGGATGCATTGCCATCCTTGAATTGTGAGTAGCCTCGAGAACTTCCTCCATCCATCGTCGCTGCCTCATATTCAAGTCCCTCTGAGTGAATATGTATCTAAGGCTCTTGTGGTTGCAAAAGTGCTCGAAGTCCTCTCCGTAGAGGTAATGTCTCCAGAGCTTCAGTGCAAAGATGACAGCTGCTAACTCTAGGTCGTGAGTAGGATAGTTTTCCTAGTGTTTCCTCAACTGCCTTTAGGCGTAGGCAATCACCCTGTCCTTCTGCATAAGGACACAACCCAAACTGACACGAGACGCGTCGGTGTATATAATATACTTGACCCCTTGCTCTGGCAATACTAGCATAGGGGCGGACGTTAACCTGACCTTCAACTCCTGAAAAGATGCTCCCGCCTTCTCATTCCAGGCGAACTTGAAATCCTTCTGTGTCAACTGAGACAACGGTCTGGCAATCTTGGAGAAATCTCTAATAAATCGACGGTAGTACCCAGCCAGACCAAGGAAGCTCCTCAACTCAGTAACCGAACCGGGCTGCTCCCAGTCCTGAACTGTGCTACCTTACCAAGGTCTACAGCTATCCCTTTCTTGGACAACACATGTCCCAGAAACTTGACTTCTTCTTTTCAAAAGTCGCACTTCTTATATTGTACGAACAACTGGTTCTCCTTGAGAGCATTAAAGACTGCTCGCAGTTGCTCCTCATGCCCATCCCGACTCTTGGAGTATATCAGGATGTCATCTATAAATACGATGACGAATCAGTATAAGTACGGTCAAAACACCTGGTTCATCAGCTCCATGAAGATGGCCGGTGCGTTCATAAGGCCAAACGACATCACGAGAAACTCATAGTGTCCAAAGTTGGTCCTGAATGCCGTCTTCTGTATGTCCTCATCCCTGACGCGTAACTGGTGATACCCTGACTGTAAATCGATCTTTGTGAAGTACTATAATCCCTTCAACTGATCAAACAGATCGTCTATCCTGGGGAAAGGATACTTGTTCTTCACCATCACCTGGTTCAATTTATAATAATCAATGCACAATTACAGTGACCCATCATTCTTCTTCACAAACAACACGGGTGCTCCCAAGGAGATACACTCAGTCGTATGAAGCCAACATCTAACAGATCATCGATCTGTTTCCTCAGGTCCTCCATGTCACACGGAGGCATGTGATATGTCGACAATGAAATAGGTGTCGCACCGGGCATAAGGTCGATAGTAAAATCGATCTCGCGCCGAGGAGGTATTATACGAATAACTGGTTCTCCCTGAGAGCATTAAAGACTGCTCGCAGGTGCTCCTCATGCCCATCCCAACTCTTGGAGTATATCAGGATGTCATTTATAAATACGATTACGAATCAGTATAAGTACGGTCGAAACACTCGGTTCATCAGGTCCATGAACACAGCTGGTGCATTCATAAGGCCGAACGACATCATGAGAAACTCATAGTGTCCAAAGCTGGTCTTGAATGTGTCTTCTTCACGTCCTCATCCCCGACGCGCAACTGGTGATACCCTGACTGTAAATCGATCTTCGTAAAGTACTGTGCCCCCTTCAACTGATCAAACAGATCGTCTATCCTGGGCAAATGATACTTGTTCTTCACTGTCACCTAGTTTAACTTGTGATAATCAATGCACAATCGCAGTGACCCATCCTTGTTCTTCACAAACAACACGAGTGCTCTCGAAGGAGATACACTCGGTTGTATGAAGCCAACATCTAATAGATTGTCGATCTGTTTCCTCAGTTCCTTCATCTCACACAGAGGCATGCGATACGTCGACAATGAAATAGGTGTCGCATCGGGCATAAGGTCGATAGTAAAATCGATCTCGCGCTGAGGAGGTAGTGTAGGTATCTTACTGAACACAATCTCAAACTCTTGAACCACTGGTGTGTCCCCAAGTGTTGGCCCCCGCCCTTCTTCAGTAAGGAAGCATAACAAAGAACTCGAAAAGGGCAACTGACCTGCACGGGAAAGGTAAAAGTCGTGTCGTCAGGTCCGTGAGCAGTCATTAGTTGGGTCTCACAGTCGATCTCGGCCCTCATTTCCATAAGCCAATCCATACCAAGGATGACGTCGAAACAGTATATCGTGGTAACAATCAGATCAATACATATCGTCCTGCTCCCTAGATCTATTAGGCAACCCTCACACAACTTGGTGGCATCTGAAAAAGTTCCCGGTGCTGCGATAACTCTCACCCCAACCATCGGAGTCATAGTTAGCCTTAAGCCCTTCATTGTAGAACATGATATCACCGAAATAGTGGACCCGGTGTCCACCAACAGAAATACGGTGGTACCTTCGATGTGGGCAGTGACCTCAAAGGCTAGAGGCACCGTAGCCACTAAATCAAATGCCTCGACTGTAAGTGCATGTACCCACACCTGTTGAGAACGGTTCGGGTACGGTGCCATAGGTCACTGAGGCGGCCTAAAGCGAGGTACAGACAGTTTAAAGGATGGATGCACTGGTGCTGATAGTAGAGGTGGGGCTGATATGGCCTGAGGAAGTTGGCGGTTATTCCTCTGAGGTGGCGAAAACCCACTGTCCCTCATCCTGGTGAAGTAATTCAGCTCAGTGTGGCCTGGCTTCTTACAGTAGGTACACCACGCGTCTGGTCACCTCATAGGGGCTGGTGGAGCCGCGATCCTGGGAGGTGAGTCTGTGCGGGGCCTCTTACTGAGGAACGGCCCACTCGGTAACTCGGGTTGTGGCCTAGGAACCATAGGCTGACGAGTACGGGATAACCTATCCCCGTCCTGCTTCACTTGCATAGACATGCCCACTAGCTCAGCATAACTAGATATACTAGCGCAACACATCTTCAAGCGTATGTTGGGCCGCAGACCCTCAGAAAATCGCCGCATCTGCATCGGCTGGTCGGCCAATATCAACAGAGCGTACCTGCCCAGCTCCTTGAATCGGTTCTCATATTCTGTCATCGACATCCCTCCCTGATGGAGGTGAAGAAACTCACTCTCCTTCTTGTGGCGATACATGATTGGATAGTATTTATCGTGGAAACGGGTCTCAAATGCTTCCCACGTCCACACATAGCCGACCGCAACGGTCCCTAGGATGCTATCCCACCATAGGTTGGCTTCCTTCTTGAACATATAGGTGACCAACTCCACCTGCTCAGGCTTTGTGTAGTGCAGCGGCTTTAACATCTTAGAGATGCAGTCAAGCCAATACTTAGCATCCTTGGGTCTATGAGTACCCGCAAACGTAGGAGGCCGTAAGCTCTAGAATCGCTCAAAGTGGCTGCTGGCAACTGCATTTCCTGCAGGATATACGAAAGGTGCAGGTGGAGCCACACCCATACTCTGAGCAAAGATTCCCCCAAGGGTGGCCAAGAGCTGCTGCTGTTGCTGCATCAGCAATATCATCTGCTTGAACCTATCAGTAGGTGGAGCCATCTGAGGCACGTGCGGCGTCGAAGAAGACACACGGGCCTGCTAAGGGGCCGGTGGCGCAATGGGTGGTGCCGCAGATGGTGGCACAGGTGGTGTAATAAATGGTGGCATAGGTGTCGACCCATTAGTGGGGCTAGTGGCCAGCTGAGAATCTGACATAGTGTCAGAGGGAGACGGGCCCGAACTGGGGTCCGTATGGCTATCACTTAGGGGAGGTGCCCCATCAAACGACTCTCCAAGTGTACCATGTGCTGTACTCTGCCTAGCCTTAGGTGACATTCCCTATATAACATAGGGAGCAACCCGTGTCAGATGTAGCATAACAATACTCAATTCTTTAAGCATTCAACGCACCTTATAGTAAAAGAAATGACATGCAATTCATTTAACAAAATTTGTCACACTACATGGAATAAAGTTCTACATGAATTA
Source organism: Magnolia officinalis (assembly GCA_021015155.1). Lineage (NCBI taxonomy): Eukaryota > Viridiplantae > Streptophyta > Magnoliopsida > Magnoliales > Magnoliaceae > Magnolia > Magnolia officinalis. The sequence continues at coordinate 20,809,853 of JAJHSJ010000003.1, forward strand.
TGACAAGAACACATGCGGTTATGCTAAGCCCAAACTACCAAACACAAACACACTTTCTACCTACTACACTACTAGACCCATCAACATTAAAACATAGACATCCTAACACAACAACAAAATAAGCTACAGGGCGATGACATGGATGACTAGACATCCGAGTCTGACGACGGAGGAGGGGCACCCTTATCCTGCAGGTAGCACATGATAGCTTTAAAGGTGTGAGTCACCTTCTTAAACTTGTGTTTCACGAGGGCCTAGGTATCAATAATCTCCTGTCGCAGGGCAGCCTGACCCTCCTCAAGTCGAGCTAAGCGGAATTCCTTAGCAGCCCGATCAGTGTCACACTCAAGTGTCGTAGGAGGGGAGCTCTCATCCGTGTCCTGAGCCTCCTCTTCTTCTTCCTGTTCCTCCTCTATCTCTTCCCTACTTTCCTCCTCGCTTCCATACTCCTCACTAACCGTCTCGTCCTCACTCTCATCAAGTCAGCTTGCCACTGTCGTGGCCTAATTTTCATCTGACTGAGAGTAGTTTCGTTGATGTAATGGATCTGCACCGAAATTTTTGTCCCAAGTCTGTAGCCAAACTCACATGTAAGCTTGCATATGTGTCAGCCGAATGGGAGCGAATCAGACATTCTAGTAGAGCGTGCGGTAAGAACTATCTGTCACAGAACATACGTAGGCATGCACAACTTCTCTCCCTGTCCCACTTGGTACAGGAAATCTACCATCAGGCATGTGCACTCGCTGCGATTGCTCCACCTGGGGTAGATGTTGAACATGAAAATGTGGGGAAGCAGGCGGAAATCGTCTATCTTATTAGACGCCAGGAGGCTATTGTTTGGCTGCCAATGAACCAGTCGGCCATAAAGGAAATGCGTGTGGTGATCCCTTTCACATGCACTCTTCAGATTCTTCTCACTTGCATGGACCTCGCCAAGCGACATTTTTATAAGCCGAGCTATCAACCCAACATCGATTGTGGCCTCCCGATCTCTAGCCACAAGGATCTTGAACTGCAAGGGCTCCAGCGTAGGCTCTCGAATGTGAGCGTAGAAGGCTCGGACAGTGCCCACATTTGCGTGGTACTTGCCCTCAAATATCGGACTCCACCTGGTCTCCACTAGGTGGTCCATCAACAGATGCTCCCTAAAGAGCTGCTCATTCACGTCCGCTTCAAAAAGGTCCCTGCGACCATGAAATCTCCCATGAGACATATCCGTCAGAAGAATCCTTTCGAGGGGAGCCTGGGGATCAAGCTCTCGCTTGGTCCTTATCTCCCGATCGACACTTGAACTTGTGGAACGACCCTCTGTCTCCTTGAACGAGTAGGGCGACTAAGCCCGACTTCATCCACAGGGGCCCTTTTCTTTCCCATGATAGAAAGAATGGTGAAAATCAAGAATATGGCCGTAACAAGTTCGAATAAGGCCATGGAAAAGGGAAGGAAATAGGGAAATGGAATGGTTTATTGGGTTCCCTCAGATTTGAGACACAAAGTGGGGTTCAGATGCTCAAATGAAAGGAAATGAAGAAGGTGAATGTCTATGAGAGAGAGGTTTGAAAGGGTGGCGTGAGTGGGGCACGAAAATGGAAGGAGAAGCACTTGGAGGGGCGATTTGAGTGAAGATTTTTGGGTATTCTTGAGAAAATGAGAGGTAGGAGGGGTGGGATATGATGAGGGGTAGCCATGGGAGTGTTTTAAAACATTCCAACACAAAACAGTGGGCCACACAACGACCTAGGGGCGTAGGCACCCACGGCCTGCCAAGTGGCGAGGTCTCGCAGAACCAGTGAGGTCCTCACCGACCTTTGGACTTTTTGGCGAGGGGTCGTTGGTGGGGCAAGGTCCTCCTGCCCCCTGGGTCTTAGAAACATGTGGGTCCCATTTCGGGCCCTCCTGGAGATGCCCCATTTGGACCCCGACTCCTTTTTGAGTCGTTTCGGTTTCCTTGCTGATGTATATTTGCAATTATCGATTATTAAAGGCTAGGATGGGTAAATCGTGGTCTAAACCCGTCGATTGACAGTCTAGGGGTGATCCGGGGTCGTTTCAAGGTATCGCAGAGGGGTACGAACCCGATCTTGGCGATCGATATTGGTTAATTTCGCCGATTGGCGAAACTGGGAATCGTATGCCTGTTTCTACGTTTTCTCGCACCCTCCTACGTCGAAATACGTCAGTGTACGTCGTGTGTCCATAACCCAGGTCCAGTTAAATCCAAATCATGCTTTGATACCAACTTGTAACGCCCTGAAAATCGGGGGTCGTGCTTAGGCCCAACTCCCGAGTTCTAATGCGTCACTTATGCAATAAAGATAATGATGATTGAATGTTGACAGTATTAGCACATTAAACATGAATGAGATTAAGCCAAAATAACATATCATACTCCAGTGATGATAAATTTAAGCAAGCGGAAGACTGTGATAGATATATAAAATTTATAAGTAATCGTATGTCTCCAGAGTCTGATCATGTTACCAGGTCAATATATTACATATAAAATTCTAAAATGTACAAAATGGGCAGGGTTATCTAATCAGCATCCTTGTAACCCCCGCCAATTAGGACACGGCTCACATGAACCCGCTTGACAATTGCAAGTAGGAGAATGCATCCTCATCGTCCTCAAAATCAGGCTCCACCTCAAGTAGGAGAATGACCTGCAGCTAAGACAGAGTCTGGTTGGTGTTTAAAAACACCATCCTAGAACGTGGGAGTGAGTGATTAACTCAATGGAGCTATAAAGCAAAGGTTAACATGTTAGTAATTCAATCAAGCAGTAATGATAACGCAATACAACAATCAGGTCCTAAGTACTCTTGTTAATGCAAGAATGATATGAAATAATGATGCATGCCCTCGCTTACTCTCCCTTAGCAACTTCATTTTACGATCGCGACATGCAACCCTTCCTCAGTGCTTGACCTACTACGCCAAAGGCACACGTAATGCGGTGCATGCTTGTGATTAGCTAAGTTCTTAAGTTTATTCATACAGCAAGGAAAGCTAAGGTACCTCCCTTATATCAATGCCCAAACAATGATCCATTCTAGAGTCGTCAGTCCTAGCAAATCTCATACGATATTGCAGTTCTAGATCACTACAAAGGGCTCGTCACCTGATCAGTGTAGGCCTAGTTTATACTCTAGTCACTACGGGAAGGCTCGTCACCTCAACGCAGTCTAAGAATACACTCGAGGTCACTACAAAGGGCTCGTCACCTAATCAATGTAGGCGGACAGCTTGAATACAGTGTCCCATACCACCATATTCGGCTCATGAGGTGGTGTTTCTCACTGGTTACTACGGGGAGGCTCGTCGCCCCAGCGTGGGCAGACAGCTCGACCACGGTGTCCCATACGACCTTGTCAGGTTCATGAGTCTTTGCGGATCGAGGTACCAAGGTTAACAGGGTTTTCACTGGCAAGTTGGTACCTTATATTCAAGTGTAACGTCTATACATGGTGAACAGACATCGGGTCAATCGGGTTACTTGATGAGCTCGACTAGTACAAACGCACATCGAGTTTATTGACATGAAGTGCGTAAGCACTCCGTGTTGCCTAACCACTGTCGACAACGAACGTGTGACTCGGATTCATCAAACGCGTCCTATGTGGCGAAACAACCTCATCCACCAAACCAGAACCTGTTACAATTACCTGGACTATTTCATAGTCCCAAACACACTCCAGATCAATAACATTCAAATGTAATAGCCAAGACAGCATGTAACATAATTAAATATAGATCCCATATCAGCATTTCAACGAACACATAGAATACATGTTAACATACATGAGCATTTAATTCCCTAATCACATAGTAGTAAAATAGATTACATGAAGGAAACTGTATCCCTAGATAAGGGGATTGAGAATCCTATCTCAATACCCTCATTACGCACTTTACATTAAGCATTTTTCCATTCAGGTATTTTATCAAACATTTAGACTACAAATATTGCATACACATAATAAGTTAGTTAAAAACACATATAGTAGCAAATCCTATTACGAAAGAGTTGCCACATATACAACGATCATGCATTAACAACTAATAATCATGGCAAGCAAAAATCATGGTTTTATGATTCAAACATTTTTACAAACACTTAGACTACATACTTCAACATACATGACGTATGTTGGTCCTAACATGTATTTGGGCAAATCCTTTCACCAAGGAGTTGTCGCACATACATCAATCACATATCCATGACGGATAATCATGGCGAGCGTGAATCCAAATTCCATACTCATCCAAACATTTCAACAAACACATGAAATATAATATATTTAACATAGTTCATATATCTATAAAGCGGAGGAAATATCGCATTTAACATGTGAAATGACACCCAAATCAGTTATAAATCATTAACCGACGTTGAAAGCCTTGAAAACTATAACCTAAACATCTATAGTTCGCACCTTTTGCCGATAAACGAGTAACGGATTCAGTTTGTATACTGAGTCTTTGTCTATGGCACAACGGCAACCTATATCACGAAATAGGTTAGCTATTACATCCCTTACACTATTTGGAACCCTACACTATTTGGAACCCTGAAACAGATTAGGGTTAGGATTTCTTACCCAGAACGATGTTGAAATCGCCCGTATAGCGTTATAAGCATAGTGGTTAAGCATGTGGAGCATCGGGATTGAATCCCATGAACCAACTCTAACTCTCTCTCTCTCTCTCACTTTCTCTCTTTCCTTCTCTCTTTTCTCTCTTCTCTCTCCTAGGGTTGCAAATTCGTATGACATGAGAGAGTGATGGTTTTAGGTCCTTATGTAGGCCCAGAACTGACCGAAATGGCCACAGGGCTATGGTATACTTAGGTTATAGCTTAATGGGGGTTGTTTCGATCCAACGAAGCACTTCTGGAGGCCCATTTTCTGTGTGCGGTCGGACTTAAGCTCCTTGGCATTGATCTAGGTCGAGTTAAGTTTTTAGTCCAATCAGATTTACAGATCGACTATGGCGGACCAGTTTCAGTTCAACGGTCACCAACACTCGATCAGGGCCATAAGTATACTGACATGTGTTAGAAATTTTTCCTGATCTGAGGGTGTACTTGGGTCAGATTCTGACGGTCTAAAAGCTTAAATTTGGCCCGTAAGCGAAACGACTCAATTCACTTAAGTTTCACTTCATTTCCTAAAGATATTCGCGTTTCTCACACACTTTGCTCCAAGCTCAGGTTGTGCGTTTCTGGACACTATCTGGATTTGATTCCTGAGATGGTTGTCAAGCCCAGTAAGGCAGTGATAATCGTTTAGTTTCACGGTAATCGGACTTTCGATGCGCGGTCCAGGTCCAATACGGAGTTTCAAGGTGCTCTGAGAGCAACTGGGTTTTGAGATTGATCCTAGGTTATAGGGTAATGTAGCGTTAAGGATTCTACAAGTTTCGGGTCTTGCAGTTCATATTTAAAGTAATTCAAGCGAATTTCACAGCTAATCTAGTTTATCACTTGTTACTTTCGTCTAATTTCTAAAGGATTTGGTCGTGAGTGATTTCTGCTTGAGGTGGTACTCGGGTCTTTGTACGGATTTTTTTGAGAGTTACAATCTACCCCCCTTAAAGAAAAATTTCGTCCTCAAAATTAATACATTTTCATACTCCTCGAGAATCTGAGGGTAGTTCTTATGAACCTCAACTTCAGTTTCCCAAGTAGCCTCTTCTTCCATGTGATGCGTCTGTAATACTTTCACAAGTGGAATAACCTTACTATGCAATACTTGCTCCTTCCTGTCTAGGATAGGCATCGGTCGCAGTATATATGTTGCATCCTCACTCAACAGTACCTGATCTCACTTGATAATATGGGAATGATTCAGAATGTATTTTTTCAGCATAGATATATGAAATACGTTGTGCACGCCTACGAGTGGTGTGGGCAAAGCAAGGCAGTACGCTACCACCCCCACTCGATCAAGTATATTGAATGGGCCAATGAATCTAGGCGTGAGCTTCCCCTTCTTTCCAAACCGGAGGACTCCCTTCATTGGGAAAACTTTCAAAAACACATGGTCCCCAACCTCGAACTCTAGTGGTCGCCGTCTCGTATCGGCGTAGCTCTTTTGTCTGCTCCGCACTACTAGAAGCCGACGCCTGATAATGTCGATCTTCTCTGAAGTCACCTGAACTAACTCTGGGCCAATCAGGCTCTTCTCGCCAACCTCTGCCCAGCAGTGCGGTGCCCTACACGGACGCCTATACAGTGCCTCATAAGGAGCCATGCTAATACTCGCTTGGAAGCTGTCGTTATAGGCGAACTCTGCATAAGGAAGACAGTCATCCTAACTATCCTTGAAATCCAACACACAAGCTCGCAGCATATCTTCCAATATTTGGTTTAGCTGTTCCGTCTGCCCGTCAGTCTGTGGGTGGAACGCAGTATTGAACTTCAATTTCACACCCATGACTTCCTGGATACGAGTCCAGAAGATAGATGTTAATCGCGTGTCTCGGTCCGGCATGATCTCCAGGGGAACTACATGCAGACATACAATCTCCTTAATATACAACCTGGCCAACTCGTTTCTAGAGTTCAAAACTTTGATAGGGAGGAAATGAGCCGATTTCGTCAACCGGTCTACGATCACCCAAATGGAATCATGACCCTTCCTCGTCTTCGGTAGCCCAAAGATGAAATCCATAGAGATGAAGTCCCACTTCCATTCAGCAATGGGCATGGGCTGAAGTCATCCAGGAGGTCGGCGATGTTCGGCTTTGAACTGCTGGTACGTGAGACAGCGTGATACATACTCTACTATGTGGGCCTTCATGTTGTCCCACCAGTACGACCTTTTCATGTCGCGATACATCTTTGTACTGCTAGGATGCATTGCCATCCTTGAATTATGAGCAGCCTTGAGAACTTCCTTCCTCAAGTCAGGAAAGTTCAGGACGTATAGGCGGCCACGGTAATGTAAGCCCCTATCCGTGCCAACTCTCCACTCTGAGTCCTCATCTGCACCAACCTGCTCTCTCATCTTTGCCAATAGCTCATCGTTTGCCTGAGCCACAATAATCCTGTCATCAATGAGGGGTTATACCCGAATATGTGCGATGCCCTCATACGGCTCCTCCACCTTGAGTTTCTGCTCAAAGTCTCGCATAAACTCTATCATGTCCCACTCTGCTATCATCAGCAGAGCCGTAAATGCCAATGCCTTCTTGCGGCTCAACGCGTCTGCTACAAGGTTGGCCTTGCCAGGAAGGTAAGAGATTTCAAACTTGAAGTCTTTCAGGGTCTCCATTCATCATCGATGCCTCATATTCAAGTTCCTCTGAGTGAATATGTGCCTGAGGCTCTTGTGGTCATAAAAGATCTTGAACTCCTCTCCGTGGAGGTAATGTCTCCAGAGCTTCAGTGCAAAGATGACGACTGCTAACTCTAGGTCGTGAGTAGGATAGTGAAATGCCGATAAAGACCGCACTAGTTAAAGAAGGAATATACCAATATGTCCTAGAGGGGGGTGAATAGGACTTTTTAAAGATTTACGAGTTATTAAAAATCCTATCACTCTAATCCTAATAAGTGTGCAATTTTCAGGATTGCTCAAATGTAACTCAACCGGCTTCCAAGCCTAGTTGAGGATCCAATCATAGAACTATTCAAATAATAAGCATGAGACAATTATAGTCTATGATGGATGTGACTGTGTGTGAAGTGTGAGCAGATATGAATCTAGTTAACATAATCACACAAATGATCAAGCATAAGAATCAATCACAGACATAGTCATTTTTATAGTGGTTCGACTACTTATCTACTCCACTCCCGGCTGCCGTACTCAACCCTTGAGTGTACCGGATTTCACTAAGGAGGTTTTCCAGGGTTCACCTCAAACCTAAGATTTTAAATCAGGTTCACCTTCAACCTTTACATGGAGGTTTCTAATCGGTTCACCTCTAACCCTGGAGTTTTACTGGTTCACTCCTAACTAGATGTTTATACTCTCCATAGTGCAAGGGTCCACACAATGCACTCGGGAGTTTTACTGGTTCACTCTTGACCAGATGTTTATGCTCTCCACAGAGCAAGGGTCCACACAATGCACCCACCACGTACACTCCCATCGGAGGCCTCCTTGAGGATTTCAAAGGGTGAGAACCACTTAAGACCCAATCTTAGAAAGGAATGATCACAAGTGTCCTCTTGAACTCTGGGTACTTACAAATAAGCTGATGAGTCCCATTTAGCATAATGCCGAAGATCTCATCCTCCTTGTTGACGAAGAGTCTTCTGCTCCCTTGATCCGCAACATAAGATAATATACCTATACTAGGCTTTGGGTTGGGTCAAGGTGAAGATGGAATCCTACTCTCGGAATATTTTCCTATAAGGAATGTAGAGTGATTCCAATCTTATGCATTCAAGGCATCCCAACATAATGATTTGCCATTAAGGTAGTTGCCAGAGGATCCTTGAATGTAGAAGTTCATTCCCCAATTCACTCTTTTAAATATCAATGATGAGGGTGGATTGGAGGATGAACTCCCTTGAGAGAAAGGGCTTTAGATATAAGATATAAATTGAAACACTCAAAAGCTCTCTCTGCTTTCTCTCACAGTAACAAAAGACAATCCTCTATATATAGGCAAAAAGTTCTAATGGATATAAAACGGTCATATTTATGACAGAGTTCGATATCATCGAGCAGGTTCGATATCATCGAGCGTATACTCTCGATAGCATCGATGGTCTACTCGATGACTCGGACTCAATGTCATTCGCTTTTGAAACTTCTTGCCAATTGGTCGATGAATCGAGGCTATTGTCGATGTCATAGGATTTCGAACTCCGATTCCATCGATGACAGGATCTATTAATCAACACTTGAAAAATGAGAGAGACTTAACTGTGAGATATTTCAGGTTTTCGTGAATGATTGGGGGAACTGTCGAGATCATCGGAATTTGAATGTCGATGATATCGAGATCAGAGTCGATGCATCGATAAATCCAGCTGATTTATCTTGAGCTTGCTGGACAATTTGTGTCCTTGTTCGATGCAATCGACCTGGTGCCGATATCATCGATATTTGAATATCGATTCTATCGAAGGACCCCCGATCATAGTTAAAAAACACCTGAAATATCTACTTTAGGAAATGTGTGCCCACTATCGATATCATTGATGGACCTCTGATCTTATCGATATTTGAATTCAGATCATATCGGACGGTCATCGATATATCGAAGGAATTTGAGATTTTCATTAAAAAATAGGGGCGCCGAAAATCAGTCTTTCGATCTTATCGAGACACTCTTGATGGTCTCAAAATTTGAATATTGATGATATCGGTATGTGTATCGATACATCGATAATTCGTTTAGTTATGTTGTGAAGTTGCTGGACATATTTAGTGCTTTTATCGATGATATCGATATGTGTATCGATACATCGATAAATCCGTCCAGATGAATATTTAGTTGCTGGACACTTTCGGTCATCTTATCGATAATATCGTCAAGTTATCGAGGACATCGATAATGCTGGTCGATCATAACGAGGGCGCCAATAAAATTGATAAGGCGAGAAAAACATACAGATTTTTCTATTTGCAAAAAGTTTTCTCACCCAAAAACCCTATGATTTCTAACTTGTTTTTAAGGGTTTTTCTTTACTTAGTGTTTTGGGACATGGGATGTGAAGCTATGATTTACCTATGGCGAGCTTTCACACATTCGGTTGAGGTAGATGCTTGAATTGATCTTCCTATCGAGCTCTGTAGACAGTCTGACCCAACATTCACGTAACTTGACAAACCAGGACACTTTTAGATAGTTTTTCTTGTGTTTCCTCAACTGCCTTGAGGTGTAGGCAATCACCCTATCCTTCTGCATAAGGAAACAACCCAAACCGACACGAGAAGCATTGGTGTATATAATATACTTAACCCCTTGCTCTGGTAATACTAGCACAGGGGCGGACGTCAACCTATCCTTCAGCTTCTAAAAACCTGCTTCCGCCTTCTCATTCTTGGCGAACTTTAGATCCTTTCATGTCAACTGAGACAGCGGTCTGGCAATCTTGGAGAAATTCCTAATAAATCGACAGTAGTACCCAGCTAGACCAAGGAAGCTCCTCACCTCAGTAACCGAACTTGGCTGCTCCCAGTCCTGAACTGTGGCTACCTTAGCAAGGTTTATAGATATCCCTTCCTTGGACACCACATGTCCTAGGAACTTGACTTCTTCTTTCTAGAAGTCGCACTTCTTGTATTGTACGAACAACTGGTTCTCCCTGAGAGCATTAAAGACTGCTCGTAGGTGCTCCTCATGCACATCCTGATTCTTGGAGTATATCAGCATGTCATCTATAAATACGATAATGAATCGGTATAAGTACGCTCGAAACACCCGGTTCATCAGGTCCATGAACACGGTTGTGCGTTCGTAAGGCCGAACGACATCATGAGAAACTCATAGTGTCCAAAGCTAGTCCTGAATGCTATCTTCTGCATGTTCTCATCCCTAATGTGTAACTGGTGATACCCTGACTATAAATCAATCTTCGTGAAGTGCTGTACCCCATTTAATTGATCAAACAGATCGTCTATCCTGGGCAAAGGATACTTGTTCTTCACCGTCACCTGGTTCAACCTGCGATAATCAATGCACAATTGAAGTGACCCATCCTTCTTCTTCACAAATAAACATGGGTGCTCCCTAAGGAGATACACTCAGCCGTATGAAGCCAGCATCTAACAGATCGTCGATCTGTTTCCTCAGTTCCTCCATCTCACACGGAGACATGCGATACGTCGGCAATGAAATAGGTGTCGTATCGGGCACAAGGTTGATAGTAAAATCGATCTCGCGCTGAGGAGGTAGTCCAGGTATCTTATGAACACGTCCTCAAACTCTCAAACCACTAGTATGTCCCCAAGTGTTGGACCACCGCCCCTCTTTAGTAAGGAAGCGTAACAAAGAACTCAAAAAGGGCAACTGACCTGCACGGGAAAGGTAAAAGTCGTGTTGTCAGGTCCGTGAGCTGTCATTAGTCGGGTCTTGCAGTCGATCCCGGCCCTCATTTCCATAAGCCAATTCATACCAAGGATGATGTCGAAATGGTATATCGTGGTGACAATCAAATCAATACATATCGTCCTACTCCTTAGATCTATCAGGCAACCCTCACATAACTTGGTGGCATTTGAAAAAGTTCTCGGTGCTGTGATAACTCTCACCCCAACCATCGGGGTCGTAGTCATCCTTAAGTGCTTGACTGTAGAACATGATATCATCGAAATAGTAGACCAGGTGTCCACTAACAAAAATACGGGGGTACCTTCGATGTGGGCAGTGACCTCGAAGGCTAGAGGCACTATAGCCACTAAATCAGATGCCTTGGCTGTAAGTGCATGTACCCACGCCTGCTGAGAACGGTTCGACTGCGATGTTATAGGTCGTTGAGGTGACCTAAAGCGAGGTACAAACAGTTTGAAGGATGGATGCATTGGTGTTTATCGTAGAGGTGGGGCTGATATGGCCTAAGGAAGTTGGCGGTTGATCCTCTGAGGTGGAGAAAAGCCACTGTCTCTCATCCTGGTGAAGCAATTCAGCTCAGTGTGGCCTGGGTTCTTGCAGTAGGTATACCACACGTCTGGTTGCCTCATAGGGGCTGGTGGATCTGCGATCCTGGGAGGTGAGTTTGTGTGGGGCCTCTTACCGAGGAACGGCCTTCTCGGTAACTTGTGTCATGGCCTAGGAACCATAGGCCCACGAGTGTGGGATAACCTATCCCCGTCCTACTCCGCTCACAGAGACATGCCCACTAGCTCAGCATAGGTAGATATGCTAGTGCAACACATCTTCGAGCGTATGTCAGGCAGCAGGCCCTCAGAAAACTGCCGCATCTGTGTCAGCTGGTTGGCCAATATCAATGGAGCGTACCTGCCCAGCTTTGTGAATCGTTTCTCATATTCTGTCACCGACATCCCTTCCTGATGGAGGCGAAGAAACTCACTTTCCTTCTCGTGGCGATACGTGATGGGATAGTATTTCTCGTGGAAACAGGTCTCGAACGCTTCCCACGTCCACACATAGCCGATCGAAACGGTCCACAGGATGCGATCCCACCATAGGCTGGCTTTCTTCTCGAACATATAGGTGACTAGGTGTAACAACCCGACTTTTCTGGACCCGAGTACATGACCCGTTCCCAAAAACCTGAGTGTTAAACTTAAAGGATGGTCAGATATAATATTTTTCTTTTATCTTTCATCAGAGTAAACAGATGAGCGTAAAATGGACAAGTAAGCATAAAAGGAAAATTCTAAATTTCATTTAGAATATACAAGTGTTACCCATAATGACTTTTACAAACCAATGTCCTCATTCTTACAATTACAACATGAAATAATATTACATGTGAAATAAAGTAAATTACAACAAATTTGAGATATGAAATCCTGTAGCAACTCTTAATAATCACAATCATGCATCCCTGTCAAATGTAGCTTGCTCCTCATCAATATACACATGAATTTCACTTGGGCCACCTGTGCTACCTGTACGGTTATATATTTGATGGATGAGTGGCCAACTCAGTGTGAATTCCCTCAAGATTACACACCGCCGCATTAGGTAAGAAATAGTATAAAACATTCAGACAACCAAAACATAGTGAATGCAGTCTTATTATGTGCATAGATGTATGGAATGCGTTCATGCCGCAGGGATGCTCATCCGTGCGGACAGTGGGCCGCCACCCATGCAATCATCAAACCTGGGAACATCATCCAGTCGAAAACAATCGTACCCCACGTACGCTAGTAATAAATGCTGGTCTATGTTATGTATGTATGATTAGCCAAGTCATTAATAGTCCAATTATAACCAGGCATTTTAAATAAGCTCAAAGGTCACTACGGGGAGCACATGGCCCAGGGTAGGCCGATGGCTCAAGCATAGTATCTCATGACTACCATCCCTGGCCCATGAGGCTACCACCTTAGGATGTTTAATGGAAACCCATCGACTAGTGGCCAATCATATTACAGTATGTGGGACTTACCATCGTATGGTTGTACAGTATAAAACATCGAACCCATATAGGGAAGATATTAGATAAAAAACCACGTAGGGCGAGTATTAAAATATGCCACATAGGTCGAATATCAAAACCATACGATAAAAACCATCCTTAAAAACCATTGGGCACAACAACCCTGGATGGTAGGCCCACATCAATAATCCATTTGGACCACCACTCAATAACCACCGAGTCAAAAGTCTATTACGGTCACAACTAGTCAAGTTACATCCCAAGTATGGGTGTACATTCATATGTGGGAATTTCCCACTAATGTACCAGTTTAAGTTCTGTAAGCAATCCACAAATAATGCACAAGCATGAATAATTATAAAGCATGTAAGACAGCAATTCAATTTCCACCAGCTAACACATGTGATTATAAAGGGAGATATCAGTTATGAATTTAAATAAAAACTATAACTTAAGCTAATGAGAAGATGGAAAGCTCAAGTGTAAGAATCATCACCTTATAATTTGAATAGGTAACTGACGTTGTTAGGAAGCGCGTGCACCCTCCGAGTCGAGTCCTACCATGGGTTGTGAAGTTGTACATGAGATCAAGGTTCTACCAAGCGTCTATGGTCAAGATTTATACGACCTAGGGTTCGGATTGCTTTTAGGGTTTTAATATAAAATTAGGATTTCATCCTAGAGTTTAATTATAGGATTTGAACCCTAGATTAGTATTACTATTATTATAATTATTAATTTTGTATGATGGATTGAATAATATTCATAGTAGGAGCATTAATCCATAATTAATGATGGCTCCTAGGTTCCTATTTAAACATACCAACATTACCTAACATTCTTATAATGACTGATAGCCTCGTAGATAATACAAGTAATAGTATTAGAGTCTTAGCTAACGATAGTATAGTAAGGACTAATACTGATAATTATATTACCAAGAATTATATTAATCCCGTAATGGAAATGATGATATTCCCTAATGATAATAATAATAGTTATCCTTAATACATCTAGCTATAATAGATGCTATGCTCTACCATAATTTGTGAAATTATATTAGGTCAAACCTTAACACACTATCTTGGTTTAGGTTATTTACCTAGAGTTTAAATTACTTAGGTCTAGGCTAGATTTTATGAATTAATTTTAGTGTTGATTTAGTAATTATAAAATATTTATTTTTTATTAGTGTTATGGTTGATACTAGTTAATAATTATTATGATGACACCAATAATACAATCAATGCAATTATTCAAGGATGATAAATAAAATACTATTATTTAATAATTGAAATTTGTGCATGATAACTAGCCCTAGAATAAATGATTTATTATAATATTAACTATCCCTGTAAATAAGAGTGGTAACAATTGAAATGTTACATTAAAATGGATCTAATTTGGGTTTGGAGGGGTCCCATGCATAAGGTTATTGGGCCAACATTAGGGCGACCAGGCCCAACAGATTCTTGTCCAACAAATGGCCCCAGTTTGGGCCCAAAACCCATCCACATAGAAGGCCCGAATATGAGCCTGGTTTGGCCCAGCCTGCTATATGATTAAAGCTCAGAAGTTGGGCTGGTTGGGACATGGTTTCTGGCTTGGACTGGGGCTGATTTCAGCCCATTTTTGGGATTGATTTCGGCCTAGATTCGGGGCTCATTTCGACACAGCATTTGGCCTAAAATGTGGGCCGATTTTGGCCCACAGATGTGCACAAGGTGAGGTCCATTGTGGTGTGTGGTGCGGCCTACAGAGATGGCTGAGACGTGGCCCACTAAGAGATTTCTCAGGTGCGGCATGCTGTGATGTGTGTGGTGCGGCATGGGCACCACCAGCACGCACGCACCCACACGCTCTCACTCTCTCTTTACCTCCCACTTTCTTCCCTGGCATGAATCGGACCAAACCCACATGTCCAGCAAGGTTGCTCGACGACATCTCGTCCACACAGGTTGCAGCGAGATAAGCTCGCTCAATTCGGTAACGGTCTGGTGTAGCACAACGAACGACAGCAACTCGTTCTCCACGCATCGCCCTTCTGTTCTCAGCCTTTCTTTCTCCATCTTTCCTTCCTTCCTTTCTCTCTTTTTTTTCGCTGAAATGCTTAGCAACTAGCCGATAGGCCTGACTCGAGTTCGACCGAGTCGGGCAGACGCGGACAGCCCAGTGCAATGCGGCACCGAACCAACACTTATCTCCTCTCCCTCACTCCCTCTCTCTTTCTTCTATTCTCTCTCATTTTCTTTCAATTTTTCTTCTCCCCTTCCTTTTCCTTTCTCCTTCCCTTGCTAGAAACCCAGGGAGACACGAACTGGCCCATCTCGGACTGCGGCTCATTGTAGCTTTGAATGAGGAAGATGACCGAGTTAAAATGGTGGATTCATATGTTCCTTTCAGGTGGTCCATACGGATCCTAGAGAGCTTAAGGATAGGTTTTTTCGAAGCTCAGGAGAGATTTGGGTGATGGGTTTGGAAGGAGAAGGAAAACGGTCGGTTTCGAGTTTTTGCGGCCAGAATGGAGGGCGAGCTCCTGTTTGCTTGATCTAACTCCTTTTATTCACTAACCATAGCATCCCAGGGCCGTCCGTTTAATAATGAACGAACCAGATCTCATCCGATGGAAACCGTTTTCAAAATATGGTGGGTAAAAATCGAAACCGGCCACGGTTTCATTTGGAGAGCCCTAAGTAAGATAGACGGCTGAGATTCCTTGCATCTGATGCTTACAAATGAATGAGAGCGGCGCGCTCGGATTGTCAGGTGGGTAACAACAGGATAAGGTTTCCACTTTTGGTAAAATCCACACTCACACGGTTTCGTTGAGCCCATTATTGTGTCCTCACACGCATGCACTTCCGTGTGAAAGAGCAGAGGTTTTGGTAGGTTGAGGCCTCTCCATCAGATGGACGGTTTGGATCGTCTAGATGGCCAGTGTAGGTGGGCCTTTGATCAAGGAAATGGACGGTCGTCCGTCAAAAACTAAGGAGAGAGAGAATATCCTCCTTTTTAGAGCAAGCACGGGTCAGAGCTCATCTGATGAGCCCCTCGGCTCAGTGCAGAGCGGTTGCACGTGTATGGTGTACACATGCCCCTTCAGGTGGGGTCCACGAGGCAGATCTTGATAGATCTGGGCCGTTCATCAGGTTCTATGGGCCCTATTAGGACATTAGGCCGAGGATGAGGCAGATCCTATGCTTAGGTGGGGCCACAACATGATTTGTAATCGTATGGTGGGTTCTCGTCAATCTAGTAGTCAGATTATTCCGAAGTCGGATGCCAACGATTAAAAGGTCCAAGGGGCCAAAATATGAAACTTATCTAAGTACTAGGTGGGTCGTATGTTAATCAACGTGCACTGTATTCACGTTGAACCAGGAAGTTATTTACGTGCATTGATTTCACGTGAATTCTTGACTTTCATGCACGACTGGGGAAAAATCAGGTGGGGTCCATAGTGATGTTTGAAAAGAAATCCACTCTGTTCATTGGTTTGGCGGGACCATATTAGGTCATGGGCCAAAAGATGGGATAAATCCGAGTCATTGGTGGGCCACACTTTATAACTGACTGTGGTTGATGGTTACCGCCAAATCACTTACTTAACGAGCGATAGTTGTTGCTGTTGCTATATATGGTTTAAATTTACAAATTTACCCTTTTCCTTTGTCTTGACTCTCGTCGTCTATAACTCGCAACTTTGCCGTCCAAAAGAGACAAAACTTTATCACCGATCATTACTTCTCAAGATCTCTCAATGGGTTAAATTTGGGCCCTGATTTCTCAAGGAAAATCAAGATGCTATTTTAACGGCTAACACACTCTATATTTCAAAATAATGTTTGTACATGTTTAATTGACAAGCTACTAGGTAATTTGGACTTATACCCTAAGATCATCGTGATGATCGGTTTATTCTCATATTCGGATGACTCATTTGGCGGATCCAATCAGGATGGGTGGTCAGATGACCTGTTAAAAATATGAGAACTTGATGGTATGCACTCCTGCCATGTATGTGGGTTGATGTACAGGTAGTTTCGTAAACGGATGGACATAAAATAGGTTTCTGGAGTGATTAGGGGTAGGGCTTATATAATGTTAGATTTGAGTGACTTTCTTACACATGAAAGTTTCTCAGATTCTGATTCTAATGGTGGGTTAAGTATATTCATATAGTGTGTATAAGATGGACGTCTCAGAATCTTGATCTGATAGGTGTACGAACGGATGTAGAGGTCAAGTAGCTGATTTACTATGATCTAAGGGTTGAAATTCGAAGTGTACGGTTAATTTGTGATAATTAGGCATGATATAAATTTTCATATGAAACAGACAGTGAGAATCATGTGATCTAGTGTTCAGGGGTCTAGGTTAGTGGCAATTTCGTAATTACTGTCGATTATGAGTTTTGGGAAATCTAATGGCTCCACATGGTTATAGACATGTTTCTATGCAATTCTTACAAAAGAACGTATATCTATATCATTATGGATAGGGAGTTATTCGTCACGTCATCTAAGGGAAAGTATTTATGTCAAATTACGTGATGGATGAGCTTGTCTTGAAATTCAATGGTCACATGGTTTGATTTATGAATGAAGATCATTCCCAACGGTTAGGTTTGTGTCAGGGTGAGGACGTAAGATTACAATAGTTAGATTAGTATCATACATGTGTACATACTAAGTAAATTACTCGGTAACGCTTGAGAACTTTCAATACTCGGGTATTGAAAAGTTCGGGGTGTTACAATCTACCCCCTTAAAGAGAATCTCGTCCTCGAGATTCGGTGCAATCTATCTTATGGTGTCCGTATGCATCTACTGGTTTTCTGCATTAAGGTTATTTGCATAAGTGTTCATAACTCACCACTAGAATAAGAGTCATTGCAACTACCCCCCTTAAAGATTTCAAATTTCCAACGTTCAGGCTAACACGAATACATCGATCATCTATCTGCGCAGGACAGAGGATTTTGGTATCCATTCATAATCCTGTTAAATCTCGATCCTTTACTTGATCAGAGCATTGGAGTCATTGAGATTTACTAGGACTTAGAATTTGAGTCAAACCATGTAAAATTCATTTAAGTGTGGTTCCATCAACTCATGACCTCAATTATTCTAGACCCTTGAGGAATATCATGTGATCGTTTATTTCCATAATAGATAAGACTATGTGGCCTATTATGCTTCCAATGCGCACTCTGATTAGCTAAGCGCTATATGAAAATTTTAGGATTATAGTTTCTATGTGAAAGTTGAGTCTAAAATTTGCTAAGTTTATCAAGGCTCTCAAATCTAGTCCTCATAAGCTCAACTTAGGGTCAAAATTTTTTCTAAAATTCTATAACTTCACCATCAATTAATTTTACATTGTGGAATTTTGGGAACTATTATTTCTAAGTAAAAGGATGTATTAGGAATTTAAATTATGATTCCTAATATTGCTCCTTAAGTTTAAAGAGCATTTACGATCGATCTAATGTACATTATGGTGAGTAAGGAATTTCCTACAGGCCTAAGTTTATTTCATGTACTGAATATTGTAACAATATCATTTCTAACTGGTAGAGTCTTATGAGAGTCAGTTCTTCGATTTCTAGAAATTTTTCTTTTGAAAGTCAGGTATAAAGAATGTCCTTATGTAGTCTTAAGTACATCATGATGGGTGTTTGGTACACATTTAATTTCTAAGTTCAAACAACAATCTTGGTAGTTCACAAGGGAACCAAGTTTTAGTTCTAGGTTCAAATGACTAAAATTGAAATCTTCAAGGGAAACTAGAATGATTGCTAAGTTTTGTAGTTGTCCAAACAATCTTTTAGGGAGCTTAACCTTTGAATTTTTATATTCTCATGTCCTCCCACTTATAAGGGAATTCCAGATTAATTTAAATAAACTTCCTAACAAATTTTCGGGGGAACCTAGGTTCATGTTTCTGCATTCTCAAAGAGTCCTTTGCTCAGATGGAATTTCGTTTAAGTTTGGATTACCATCCAAGTCACTTCTAAGGGAACCTAAGTTTGGTTTTCCACATTCTTAACCATTCCTCTTAATCTAAGGGAAACTCACCTAAGTTCAAATTTCTAATTTCAAGCATCCTAACTTGAGACATTTAAGGCTTGTATAAGATCATTTCTCAAGGCCAAGTTTGTCCAAACTATGCTTTGATACCAACTGTAACAACCCGACTTTTTGAGACTTGAATACATGACCTGTTTCCCAAAAACCCGAGTGTTAACCTTAAAGGATGGTCAAATATAATATTTTTCTTTTATCTTTCATCAGAGTAAACAGATGAGCATAGAATGGACAAGTAAGCATAAAAGGGAAATTCTAAATTTCATTTAGAATATACAAGTGCTGCCCATAATGACTTATACAAACCAATGTCCTCATTCTTACAATTACAACATAAAATAATATTACATATGAAATAAAGTAAATTACAACAAATTTGAGATATGAAATCCGTAGCAACTCTTAGCAATCACAATCATGCATCCCTGTCAAATGTAGCTTGCTCCTCATCAATATACACATGAATTTCACTTGGGCCACCTGTACTACCTGTACGGTTATATATTTGATGGATGAGTGACCAACTCAGTGTGAATTCTCCTCAAGATTACACACTGCCGCATTAGGTAAGAAATAGTATAAAACATTCAGACAACCAAAACACAGTGGATGTAGTCTTATTAGGTGCATGTATGTATGGAATGTATTCACGCCCTGGGGATGCTCATCCGTGCGGATAGTGGGCCACCACCCATGCAATCATCGAACCTGGGAACATCATCCAATCGGAAACAATAAGTACCCCACGTACGATAGCAATAGATGCTGGTCTGTGCTATGTATGCATGATTAGTCAAGTCATTAATAGTCCAATTACAACCAGCCATTTTAAATAAAATCAAAGGTCACTACGGGGAGCACATGGCCCAGCGTAGGCCAACGGCTTGGGCATAGTATCCCATGACTACCATCCCTGGCCCATGAGGCTACTACCTCAGGATGTTTAATGGAAACCTATCGATTAGTTGCCAATCATATTACAGTATGTGGGACTTACCATCACATGGTTACACAGTATAAAATATCAAACCTATGTAGGGAAGATATCAGATAAAAAACTACGTAGGGCGAGTATTAAAATATGCCACATAGGGCGAATATCAAAACCATACGATAAAGACCATCGTTAAAAACCATTGCGCATAACAACCCTGGATGGTAGGCCCACATTAATGATCCATCTAGACCACCACTCAATAACCACCGAATCGAAGGTCCATTACGATCACAACTAGTCAAGTTACATCCCAAGTATGGGTGTGCATTCATATGTGAGAATTTTCCACTAATGTACCAGTTTAAGTTCTGTAAGCAATCCATAAATAATCCACAAGCATGAACAATTATACAGGGTAATCATAAAACATGTAAGACAACAATTCAATTTCCACCAGCTAACACATGTGATTATAAAGGGAGATATCAGTTATGAATTTAAATAAAAACTATAACTTAAGCTAATGAGAAGATGGAAAGCTCAAGGGGAAGAATCATCACCTTATAATTTGAATAGCTAACTGACGTTGCTAGGAAGAGCGTGCACCCTTCCAGTCGAGTCCTACCATGGATTGTGAAGTTGTACATGAGATCAAGGTTCTACCAAGTGTATATGGTCATGATTTATACGACCTAGGGTTCAGATTGCTTTTAGGGTTTTAATATAGAATTAGAATTTCATCCTAGTGTTTCAATATAGGATTTGAACCTTAGATTAGTATTACCATTATTATAATTATTAATTTTGTACTATGGATTGAATAATATTCATAGTAGGAGCATTAATCCATAATTAATGATAGCTCCTAGGTTCCTATTTAAACATACCAACATTACCTAACATTCTTATAATGACTGATAGCCTCGTAGATAATACAAGTAATAGTATTAGAGTCTTTGCTAACGATAGTATAGTAAGGACTAATACTGATAATTATATTACCAAGAATTATATTAATCCCGTAATGGAAATGATGATATTCCCTAATGATAATAATAATAGTTATCCTTAATACATCTAGCTATAATAGATGCTATGCTCTACCATAATTTGTGAAATTCTATAATCAGGTCAAACCTTAACACACTATCTTGGTTTAGGTTATTTACCTAGAGTTTAAATTACTTAGGTCTAGGCTAGATTTCGTGCAATTAATTTTAGTGTTGATTTACTAATTATAAAATATTTATTTATTATTAGTGTTATGGTTGATACCAGTTAACAATTATTATGATGACACCAATAGTACAATCAATACAATTATTCAAGGATGATAAATAAAATACTATTATTTAATAATTGAAATTTGTGCATGATAACTAGTCTTAGAATAAATGATTTATTATAATATTAACAATCCCTGTAAATAAGAGTGGTAATAATGGAAATGTTACATTAAAATGGATCTAATGTGGGTTTGGAGGGGTCCCATGCATAAGGTTATTGGGCCAGCATTAGGGCGACCAGGGCCAACAGATTCTTGTCCAACAAATGGCCCCAGTTTGGGGCCAAAACCCATCCACAGACAAGGCTCAAATCTGGGCCTGGTTTGGCCAAGCCCACTATATGATTAAAGCCCAGAAGTTGGGCTGGCTGGGACATGGTTTCTGGCTTGGACTAGGGCTGATTTCAGCCCATTTTTGGGACTAATTTCAGCCCAGATCCAGGGCCCATTTCGACATGGCATTTGGTCTAGAATGTGGACTGATTTTGGCCCATGGATGTGCACATGGTGAGGCCCGTTGTGGTGTGTGGTGCGGCCCACAGGGCTGGTTGAGATGTGGCCCAGTGAGAGGTTTCTCAGGTGCGGCTTGCTGTGATGTGTGTGGTGTGGCATGGCCACCACTAGCACACACGCACCCGAACCCTCTCACTCTCTCTCTCTACCTCCCACTTTCTTCCCTAGCGTGAATTGGACCGAACCCGCACGCCCAACAAGGTTGCTCAACGACATCTCGTCCACACAGGTTGCAGCGAGACAAGTTCGCTCAATCCGGTAATGGTCTAGTGCAGCACAACGAACGACAACAACTCGTTCTCCATGCATCTCCCTTCTCCTCTCTGCCTTTCTTTCTCCATCTTCCCTTCCTTCCTTTCTCTCTGTTTTTTTTTTCACTGAAATGCCCAGCAACCAGCCGACAGGCTTGACTCGAGCTCGACCAAGTCGGGCAGACGTGGACAGCCCGGTGCAATGCGGCACCAAACCGACACTTATCTCCTCTCCCTCACTCCCTCTCTCTTTCTTCTATTCTCTCTCTTTTTCTTTCAATTTTTCTTCTCCCCTTCCTTTTCCTTTCTCCTTCCTTGCTGGAAACCCAACGAGACACGAACTGGCCCAACTCGGACCGTGGCTCGGTGTAGCTTTGAACGAGGAAGATTACCGGGTTAAAATGGTGGATTCATATGTGGAGTTTCTTCCTCCAATCTGTTCCTTTCAAGTGGTCCATACGGATCCTAAAGAGCTTAAGGATAGGTTTTTTTAAAGCTTGGGAGAGATTTGGGTGATGGGTTTGGAAGGAGAAGAAAAATGGTTGGTTTCGAGTTGTGGCGGCCAGAATGGAGGGCGAGCTCTTGTTTGCTCAATTCAGCTCCGTTTATTCACTAACCATAGCATCCCAGGGCCGTCCGTTTAATAATGAACGAACCAGATCTTGTCCGGTGGAAACCGTTTTCAAAATACGGTGGGTAAAAACTGAAACCGGCCACAGTTTCATTTGGAGAGCCCTAAGCAAGATAGATGGCTGAGATTCCTTGCATCTGACAGTTGCAAATGAATGAGAGTGGTGCGCTCAGATTGCCAGTTGGGCAACAACAGGATTAGGTTTCCACTTTTGGTAAAAATCCACACTCACACGGTTCCATTGATCCCATTATTGTGTCCTCACATGCATGCACTTCCGTGTGAAAGAGCAGAGGTTTTGGTAGGTCGAGACCTCTCCATCAGATGGACGGTTTGGATCATCCAGATGGCCAGTGTAGGTGGGCCTTTGATCAAGGAAACGGACGGTCATCCGTCCTCGATCAAAAACTAAGGAGAGAGAGAGTATCCTCCATTTTAGAGCAAGCACGGGTCAGAGCTCGTCTGACCGAGCCCCTCGGCTCAGTGCAGAGTGGGTGCACGTGTATGGTGTACACACGCCCCATCAGGTGGGGTCCACGAGGCAGATCTTGACAGATCTGGGTCGTTCATCGGGTTCTATGGGCCCTATTAGGACATTAGGTCGAAGATGAGGCAGATCCTATGCTTAGGTGGGGCCACAACATGATTTGTAATCGTATGATGGGTTCTCGTCAATCTAGTAGTCGAATTATTCTGAAGTTGGACGCCACGGTTAAAAGGTCCAAGGGGCCAAAATATGAAACTTATCTAAGTACTAGGTGGGTCATACGTTAATCAACGTGCACTGTATTCACGTTGAACCAGGAAGTCATTTACGTGCATTGATTTCAAGTGAATTCTTGACTTTCATGCACGGCTGGGGAAAAATCAGGTGGGGTCCATAGTGATGTTTGATAAGAAATCTACTCAGTTCATTGGTTTGGCAGGACCATGTTAGGTCATGGGCCAAAAGATGGGATAAATTCGAGTCATTGGTGGGCCACACTTTATAATTGACTGTGGTTGATGGTTACCACCAAATCACTTACTTAACAAGAGATAGTTGCTGCTATTGCTATATATGGTTTAAATCTATAAATTTACCCTTTTCCTTTGTCTTGGCTCTCGTCGTCTGTAACTCGCAACTTTGCTCCAAAAGAGATAAAACTTTATCACCGATCGTTACTTCTCAAGATCTCTCAATGGGTTAAATTTGGGCCCTGATTTCTCAAGGAAAATCAAGATGCTATTTTAATGACTAACACACTCTATATTTCAAAATGATGTTTGTACACATTTTATTGACAAGTTACTAGGTAATTTGGACTTATACCATAAGATCATCGTGATGATCGGTTTATTCTCATATTCGGATGGCCCATTTGGTGGATCCAATCAGGATGGGTGGTCAGACGATTTGTTAAAAAATATGGAAACTTGATGGTATGCACTCTGGCCATGTACGTGGGTTGATGTACGGGTAGTTTCGTAAACAGATGGACATAAAATAGGTTTCTGGAGTGATTAGGGGTAGGGCTTATATAACGTTAGATTTGAGTGACTTTCTTACACGTGAGAGTTTCTCAGATTCTGATTCTAATGGTGGGTTAAGCATATTCGTATGGTGTGAACAAGATGGACGGATCAGAATCTTGATTTGATAAGTGTACGAACGGATGTATAGGTCAAGTAGCTGATTTACTATGATTTAAGGGTTAAAATTCGAAGTGTATAGTTAATTTGTGATAATTAGGCATGATATAAAATTTCACATGAAACGGACCATGGGAACCATGTGATCTAATGTTCAGGGGTCTACGTTAGTGGCAATTTCGTAATTACTGTTGATCTATGAGTTTTGGGAAATGTAATGGCTCCACATGGTTATAGACATGTTTCTAGGCAATTCTTACAAAATAACGTATATCTAAATCATTATGGATATGGAGTTATTCGTCACGTCATCTAAGGAAAAGTACTTATGTCAAATTACGTGATGGATTGGCTTGTCTTGAAATTCAACGGTCAGATAGTTTGATTTATGAATGAAGATCATTCCCAACTGTTAGGTTTGTGTCAGGGCAAGGATGTACAACTAAAATAGTTGGATTAGTATCATACATGTGTACGTACTAAGTAAATTACTCGGTAATGCTTGAGAACTTTTAATACTCGGGTTTTGAAAAGTTCGGGGTGTTACACCAGCTCCACCTGCTCAGGCTCCGTGCAGTGCAGCGGCTTTCGCATCTTAGAGATGCGATCAAGCCGATACTCAGCCTCCTCGGGTCTATGAATACCCACAAATGTAGGGGGCTATAAGCATTGGAATCGCTTAAAGTGCCCGCTGGCACCTGCATTTCCTGTAGGATATACAAAAGGAGCAGGTGGTGCCACACCCATACTCTGTGCAAAGATTTCCCTAAGGGTGGCCAAGAGCTATTGCTGGTGCTACTGGTGTTACGTCTACTGCTGTTGCATCAGTAATATCATATGCTCAAGCCTATCGGTAGGTGGAGCCGTCTGAGGCACGTGCGGAGTTGAAGAAGACGCATGGGCCTGCTCAGGGGCCAGTGGCGCAATGGGTGGTGCCGCAGATGGTGCTATAGGTGGTGCAGTAGATTGTGGCACAGGTGTCGACCCATTAGTGGGGCCAGTGGCCGGCTGAGAATCTGGCATAGTGTCAGAGGGAGACGGGCCCGAACTGGGGTCCGTATGGCTATTGCTTGGGGGAGGTGCCTCGTTAAACGACTTACCAAGTGTACCACGTGCTGTATTCCGCATGGCCTTAGGTGACATTCGCTATATAACATAGGGCACAACCTGTGTCAGATGTAGCATAGCAATACTCAATTCTTTAAGCATTCAACGCACCTTATAGCAAAAGAAATGACATGCAATTCATTGAACAAAATTTGTCACAATACATGGAATTAAGTTCTACATGAATTATGACAAGAACACATGTGGCTATGCTAAGCCCAAACTACCAAACACAAACACACTTTCTACCTACTACACTACTAGGCCATCAACATTAAGACACAAACATCCTAACACAGCAATAAAATATGCTACAGGGCGATGGCATGGATGACTAGACATCCGAGTCTTGCGACGGAGGAGGGGCACCCTTATCCTGCAAGTAGCACAGGATACCTTTCAAGGTGCGAGTCACCTTCTTAAACTTGTATTTCACGAGGGCCCGGGTATCAATAATCTCCTGTCGCATGGCAGCCTGGCCCTCCTCAAGTCGATCTAAGTGGGCTTCCCTAGTAGCTCGATCAGTGTCATGCTCCAATGTCGTAGGAGGGGAGCTCTCATCCGTGTCCTGAGCTTCCTCTTCTTTTTCTTGTTCCTCCTCTATCTCTTCCATGCTTTCCTCATCTCTTTCATACTCCTCACTAGCCGTCTCGTCCTCAATCTCATCAAATCGGGCTTGCCATTGTTGTGGCCCAATTTTCAGCTGATTGAGAGTAGTTTCATTGATGTAATGGATCGGCACAGGCATTTTCGCCCTAAGTCTGTAGCTAAACTCACATGCAAGCTTATATATGAGTCGGCTGAATGGGAGCGAATCAAACATTCTAGTAGAGCGTGCGGTAAGAACTATCTGTCACAGAACATATGTAGGCACGCACAACTTCTCTCCCTGTCCCACTTGGTATAGGAAATCTACCATCAGGCTCGTGCACTCGCTGTGATTGCTCCACCTGGGGTAGACGTTGAACGTGAAAGTGTGGTGAAGCAGGCAGAAGTCATTTGTCATATTAGATGCCAGGAGATTATTGTTTGGCTACCAATGAACCAGTCAGCCATAAAGGAAATACATGTGGCGATCCCTTTCATGTGCACTCTTCAAATTCTTCTTGCTTGCATGGACCTCACCAAATAACATTTTTATAAGCCGAGCTATCAATCCAATATCAATTATGGCCTCCCGATCTCTACCCACTGGGATCTTGAACTGTAAGGGCTCCAGCGTAAGCTCTCGAATGTGGGTGTAGAAGACTCGGACAGTGCCCACATTTGCACGGTACTTGCCCTGAAATATCAGACCCCAACTGGCCTCCACCAGGCGGTCCATCAACAGATGCTCCCCAAAGAGCTGTTCATTCACATGCGCTTCAAAAAGGACCTGCGACCATAAAATCTCCCATGAGACATATCCGTCAGAAGAATCCTTTCGAGGGGAGCTTGGGGATCAAGCTCCCCCTTGGTCCTTATCTCCCGATCGACAGTTAAACTTGAGGCGGCGACCCTCTGTCTCCTTGAATGAGTAGGGCGACTAGGCCCGGCTTCATCCACAGGAGCCCTTTTCTTTCCCATGATAGAAAGAATGGTGGGAATCGAGAATATGGTCGTAACAAGCTGGAATAAGGTCATGGAAAAGGGAAGGGAATAGGGAAATGGAATGGTTTATTGGGTTCCCTCGGATTTGAGACACAAAGTGGGGTTTGAATACTCAATTGAAAGGAAATGAAGAAGGTGAATGGCTATGGAGAGAGGTTTGAAGGGGTGGTGTGAGTGGTGCACGAAAATGGAAGGAGAAGCACTTGGAGGGGTGATTTGAGTGAAGATTTTTAGGTTTTCTTGAGAAAAGGAGATCTAGGAGGGGTGGGACATGAAGAGGGGCAACCATGGGGGTGTTTTAAAACATCCCAACACAAAACAGTGGGCCACACAATGACTTAGGAGCGTCGGCCCACACGGGCAGCAAGGCCTCGCAGAACCGGTGAGGTCCTCGCAGACCTTTGGACTTTCTGGCGAGGGGTTGCCTTTAGGATGAGGTCCTCCTACCCTCTGGGTCATAAAAACATGTGAGTCCCATTCTGGGCCCATTTGGAGATGCCCCGTTTGGCCCCCGACTCCCTTTTGAGTTGTTTCGGGTCATTTCAGGTTCCTTGCTGATGTATATTTGCATTTATCGATTATTAAAGGCTCGGATGGGTAAATCGTGGTCTAAACTCATTGATTGACAATCTAGGGGTGACCCGGGGTCGTTTCAAGCAATCACGGAGGGGTATGGACCCGATCTCGGTGATCGATATCGGTTCATTTCGCCGATTGGCGAAATTGGGAATCCTATGCCTATTTCTACATTTTCTCGCACCCTCCTACGTCAAAATACATTAGCGTACTTCGTGTGTCCATAACCCAGGTCTAGTTTAATGCAAATCATGCTTTAATACCAACTTATAACGCCTTAAAAATCGGGGGTCGAGCTTAAGCCCAACTCCCGAGTTCCAATGCATCACTTATGCAACAAAGATAATGATGATTGAATGTTGACAGTATTAGCACATTAAACATGAATGAGATTAAGCTAAAACAACATATCATACTCTAGAGACGATAAATTTAAGCAAGTGGAAGACTATGATAGATATATAAAACATATAAGTAATCGTATATCTTAAGAGTCTGATCATATTACCAAGTCAATATATTAAGGATACAACCTAAACTGACACGAGACGCGTCGGTGTATATAATATACTTGACCCCTTGCTCTGGTAATACTAGCACAGGGGCAGATGTCAACCTATCCTTCAGCTTCTGAAAACCTACTTCTGCCTTCTCATTCCAGGCGAACTTCAGATCATTTCGTGTCAACTGAGACAGCAGTCTGACAATCTTGGAGAAATCTCTAATCAATTGACGGTAGTACCCAGCCAGACCAAGGAAGGTCCTCACCTCAGTAACCGAACCAGGCTGCTCCTATTCCTGAACTGCGACTACCTTAGCAAGGTCCATAGCTAACCCTTCCTTGGACACCACATGTCCTAGGAACTTGACTTCTTCTTTTGAGAAGTCACACTTCTTGTATTGTACTAACAACTGGTTCTCCCTGAGAGCATTAAAGACTGCTTGCAGGTGCTCCTCGTGCCCATCCCGACTCTTGGAGTATATCAGGATGTCATCTATAAATACGATGACGAATCGATATAAGTACGATCGAAACACCCGGTTCATCAGGTCCATGAATACAGCCGGTGCGTTTGTAAGGCTGAACGACATCACAAGAAACCCATAGTATCCAAAGCTAGTCCTGAATGTTGTCTTCTACACGTCCTCATCTCTGATGTGCAACTGGTGATACCCTAACTGTAAATCGATCTTTGTGAAGTACTGTGCCTCCTTCAACTGATCAAACAGAACGTCTATCTTGGGTAAAGGATACTTGTTCTTCACCGTCACCTGGTTTAACCTGTGATAATCAATGCACAATCGCAGTGACCCATCCTTCTTCTTCACAAACAACACGGGTGCTTCCCAATGAGATACACTCGGCCGTATGAAGCCAGCATCTAACAGATCGTCGATCTGTTTCCTCAGTTCCTCCATCTCACACGGAGGCATGCGATAAGTTGGCAATGAAATAGGAGTCACACCGGGCACAAGGTCGATAGTAAAATCAATCTCGTGCCGAGGAGGTAGTCCAGGTATCTTACTGAACATGTCCTCAAACTCTCGAACCACTGGTGTGTCCCCAAGTGTTGGACCACCGCCCTTCTTCAGTAAGGAAGCATAACAAAGAACTCGAAAAGGGCAACTGATCTCCATGGGAAAGGTAAAAATCATGCCGTCAGGTCCGTGAGCTGTCACTAGTCAGGTCTCGCAGTCGATCTTGTACATGTTTTGGTCTCATATTCTTTTGATTGTCAAATTTTGTGGTGCCAAAACCTCTTGTGTGCCAAAACTTCTATCTGTATGTCTTGTGCTTGTATGTTGATATATATGTGATTCAAGACGATATCACAATGGTTCAAGACATGTACGGTGCTCGACTTCAAGAAATGCAAGGTTATGTACTGTGTTCTCTTCTGTATGCATCAATGTTCGGAGCTACATCGATAAGAAGAGTGTTTGTTCAAGACTCAAGTACATTTTAAGACTCAAGTGCAACTCAAGTCGAAGTTTAAATTCAAGTTGTAGAAGATCTCAAGATCAAGCTACATCAAGTAGAGATCTTAAGCTCCAAAGGTTAACCATCATCTGAAAGAATGAAGTTCAATGTTCATACTTCATGTCCCAGGTATGATAGACCTTAGTTTGACCTTAGGGTAGGTCATTTTGAATACATAAGTCAAGATAAATCTTTATACATGATGTTGGTCTGTTCTAAGATTAGTCCTGGACCTTGTTCGACTAGTCCTAGACCTGGTTCGACCAGTCCAAGAAATTCCACGACTAGTCCTAAGTTGTTATAGACTTTTGAAATTTTTTGGTTATTCATCGACTAGTCGTGGAGACTGTTCGACTGGTTGTAGGGGTGTCATGACTCGTCCTTCAACCAGTCCGAGAACTACGACTCAAACTCCAGCAACTTTTCTACAACCAGTCCTGGGTCTGCTTCGACTAGTCGTAGGTGGTCTACGACCAGTCATAGAATCCTAAGACCAGTCATAGAACTGATTTTTCAAATCGTACTTAAATTTTCAAAATGCCGTTGGAGCTACGACCAGTCGAAGGGTGCCTAAGACCAATCGTAGACGCGATCTTTGCATCTATAAATTGAGCATGATTTTCAGAGTTTTTTCATCGATTAATTTGAGAAATTCAAGCCTCCACTCTGAGATAAGTTGTGTTCATTTTTTTAAGTTACGTTGTGCATATTTAATATTCTTTTGTCAGCTTTTCTTATTTGATTTTATTCCTATATTCCAATCCTATTTGAAAAAGAGGAATTACTGTATTCCTTCTTCATTGGAATCAAAATCAAATAGAGCTATGCCCAATTCAGTTTAATTTAAAATCAATTAGAACCTAGAACCATTTCTTAAGTGAGTATTGGACATTAAACGTTGACTCGAACTTTTACTCTAATTGGTTCTACCGGGCTGCTATAAAAGGAGAAATCCAGGTATTTTACATTTATTGTAAATTCTGTTATTTTGGTTTTATTTGAGATTTGCCAGAAAAATCTCATTGTGTTGGTTATCTGAGGAGAGCCAGAAAACTCAAAAAATGTGGGTTTTTGGATTGTATAAGCCTAAGTTAAAAAGACACAATTATGAAGATTTTAGGTGAACTTGTAAAACCTATTTAATAGTGAACGTTAATATCCCCTGTGTGAGGATATTAGGAGTGGAGTAGCAAGTTGTGTGGCTGTTGTTTAACAGTTGGTGAACACACAGGCGAACCACTATATATCGGTGTGTTTTGTGATTTGAATGCTCTTTTAATTTCCATATCTTTAATCATTCAGATTTGTGGAATGTATATGTGGATGTGAATGTTGTAAACTTTACATTTCAAGCAAAGTGGTAATGTTGTAATAGTTTCGAATTTATTTCTTGCTATTTCCTTTCTGTTAGAGTTTTTGATATTCAATTTGTTCTAGTAAGGTTGTCCTGCCATAAACCCTTGGTTTTTATGGTGCAAAGGTTGTCCTTAGAACAACGTTAGTATCAAGCTCTTTATTTAAGCTTGCTTTTCATTTCTGTCTTTGATTTATTTAAAGTTTTGTTCTTTATTTTTATAAGGCTATTATATTTCAATTCCACTGTTAAATTTTAATTTGGCACAGTCCTATTCACCCCCCCCCCCCCCCCCCCCCCCCCACCCCCACCCCCCCACTCTAGGACACATAGCTTGGCCTTTTCAACTAGTATCAGAGCCTAATAGCTCATTTTTTAATTCTTTATTATTGGATTCATTTCCTGAGCTAACGATCTAAGCTATATATAAGATGTCAAATTTTGATAGCCTTTCACTCACTAGGCCTCCACCCTTTGATGGCTCCAACTATGCCTATTGGAAAGCCAGGATGAGGATTTTCCTCAAATCAATGGATGAGAACGTGTGGCTTGCCACAGTGACTGAATGGAACCCACCTACCAATGAAGTGACTGGTATCGATGGTTCAAAAACAATGAGAGTTACACCATTTTTCTCATGGACCACTATTCAGAAAAGTGAGAGTAGTGCTAATGCAAAAGCACTAAATGTAATCACTTGCATACTATCACCGAATGAGTTCAAAAGAATCATATCCTGTGATACTGCAAAACAAGCTTGGGATATATTAGAAATGACACACGAGGGTACTTCAATTGTCAATAAATCTAAAGTCTAACTCCTCATAACCAAATTTGAAGAAATTCATATGGAGGAAAATGAAATGTTTATGGACTTCTATATTAGATTAAAGGACATTGTAAACTCTATGTGGGGTCTTGGTGATAAAATCCCAGAAAGTAAAGTGTGTGTAAAGATATTACGCTCAGTACCTGAACGGTTCAACTCTAAAGTAACAGCGATCCAGGAACTTCGTGATACGGACAATATGAGGGTAGAAGAACTAGTTGGTTCTTTACAAACTTATGAGTTCTTTTTTAAAGCTCTTAAAGGTAAATCTATTGCGCTTAAATCTTTCAAATGTATTTCTCAAGATTCTGATTTAAAAAGTTCTGAAGATGATATGGCCCTTCTTGCTAAAAAGTTTTACAAAATTTTTAAAAGTAAAAAGAGGGTTGATTTTCAAAAATTAAATGATAAAAAACGTTCTAAACCTAAATCTAAAACTTAAAAATCTTTGAAAAATAGTCAATGTTACAACTGCCAAGAATATGGGCATTTAGCAAACAAATGTCCTAAAAAGGACAAACCTAAAAAGAAAGGAATGTTGGCTACTTGGGATGAATCTTCTAGCATTGAAGCCTCTTCTGAATCAGAAGATTCTAAAAACGAGTCGGGCAATGAAGTTAAGGCCCTTATGACTCTAGCCAAGTTCACTTTTACAGTTCATGATGATTCAACCAGTGAAGAAAATCTGAATAGTGATTATGAAAATGAAGAAGATCTTTAAGATGCTTACAATGCCCTATACAAGGAAAGTTGTAAAATTACTGTAAAACTAAAACTTCAAAAAGAAAAGTTTTTAAAACTTAAAGAAAATTTTGAGTCACTTGTTTTAGAAAAATCCCATATTTCAGATTGTTTTGAAAAGACTAAATGTGATTTAGAATTCAAAACCTCCCTGATTGAAAATCTTAAATTTGAAAATGACAAACTTAAGCTTAAAAACTCTTCACTTTTGAGTTCAAAGGATACATGGAGGTATGCCCAAGGAGATCTGAAATTTGAGAAACTTTTATCCAGATCTAAAAAATGTGGCGAGAAATCCGGATTGGTCTATGAAAAAAATGTACTTTCCAAACAAAAGAATACTCCTCCTAAGTTCGTGAAAGGGGAAGCCTTTAACTCAAAAGGGAAAAGTATTAATCAGAGTTTTTCTAAAAATGCTAAAACTTTTCAAAAACCTAAAAGCAATTATGTCAACTATAAAACTCAAAACCAAAACCCTTTAGCTGAAAAAAATAGTTGATTTGCTTAAGGAGCTCTTAAAATCTAACTCAGTGGGTCACTCATACAAAAATTACAAATACAAGAAGACCAACTATTCACCTAAACCCAAAACTGTAATAAAATGGGTTCCTAAAGTTACTTGCTTGGTTACCCACACTTCTTTCAAAGCTACAAGTCATTCAAAGTGGTACTCAGACAGTGGATGCTCAAGGCATATGACAGGCGACAAAGCTTTATTCACCGATCTTAAAGATATGACTGATGGGTCAGTCACATTTGGTGATGGAAGCAACTGCAAGATTATTGGCCAAGGTATGGTTCAACTCTATAACGTTCCCTTATTTAAGAATGCTTTATATGTTAAGGGGCTAAAACACAACCTGTTAAGCATATCTCAAATATACGATAATAATTACAACGTGAAATTTTCTAATAAAGGTTGTGAAATCTTGAACAAAAAGGGTTCTATAATATTAACTGGTTGCAGGACTTCTGAAAACTGCTATATTGTAAGCGATGGTAGCTCATCTAATCAATCGTGCTATATTGTCCATACCGATGAAACTGAATTATGGCATAAATGCCTTGGACATGTACACTATCATAATTTATACAGATTGAGCAAAGGAGAACTAATAAGAGGTTTACCTAAACTATAAAATATAGACAAGATATGTGGTGAATGCCAGTATGGTAAGCAAATAAGGAGCTCTCACAAAAAGGTGAACTCCAATGCCACATCAAGACCACTCGAGCTTCTCCATATGAATCTTATAGGACCTACCAAGACAGAGAGTCGAGGTGAAAAAAATATATCTTGGTAATCGTGGATGATTTTTCTAGATTTACTTGGGTAGCATTCTTAAGGGATAAATCAGAAATCCTTGATAAACTTAAAAGGATTCTCAAACGGATCCAAACTGAAAAAGGTTCTCGAGTTTGTAAGATTCATAGTGATCATGGATCTGAGTTTGAGAATAGCAGTTTTGAGAAATTCTGTAGCGATCAGGGAATATCGCATGAATTCTCTGCACCCAAAACTCCTCAATAGAATGGAATTGTGGAAAGGAAAAGTAGAGTGCTTCAAGAAATGAGAACTGTAACGTTAAATAGTATGAAGCTCCCTAAAAATCTTTAGGCTGAAGTAGTGAATACTGCCTGCTATGTTATTAATCGTGTTTATATATGTAAATCTAATAATAAAATCGCTTATAAAATGTGGTCTGATAAAAAGCCTACTGTCAAATACTTTCGAATTTTTGGTAGCAAGTGCTATATTTTGCGTGACCGTGAAAATCTGGGGAAGTTTGACACAAAAAGTGACAAAGGAATCTTTTTAGGATACTCTTTAAACAATCGCGCATATCGTGTACTGAACAAAAGGACCGGTGTTATTCAAGAATCAATTAATGTGGTTATAGACGATCATTTGAATACACCTGCCCCAAGTTCAGATAATGATGAAGTTCTTCTAATTGACAAACCTAATACTTCATCAAGTCAAAACAATTCTGAATTAAGGATTGTTAAAGATCATCCAACCGCTCAAATTTTTAGAAATCCTCTCACTGGTGTGCGCACTCGTAGACAACTAGAAGACATATGTCATTACGTGTGCTTTACATCTCAGATTGAACCGGTAAACGTAAAAGAAGCTCTTTCTGATGAAAACTAGATAGTAGCTATGCAGGAAGAACTTAATCAGTTTGTTCGAAATGATGTCTAGTATCTTGTTCCTAGACCTAAAGATAAACACATTATAGGAACTAAGTGGATTTTCAAAAATAAATATGATGAACTTGGGAATATAATTCGAAACAAGGTAAGACTGGTTGTACAAGGGTACACTCAAATAGAAGACATTGATTACGATGAAACCTTTGCCCCAGTTGCTCGCCTTGAATCAATCAGACTTTTTATATCCATTCCATGCTTTAGAAAGTTTAAAATTTATCAAATGGATGTAAAGAGTGCCTTTTTGAATGATGATCTACATGAAGAAGTATATGTTGAACAACCTATAGGGTTTGAAGACCCTAAGTTTACTGATCATGTATATCGTCTTAAAAAAGCTCTATATGGTTTCAAACAAGCTCCTAGAGCATGGTACGAAAAATTGATTAAGTTTTTACTAAGTCATAATTTTCAAATGGGTAGTGTCGATAAGACGCTTTTTGTTAAGAAACATAACGATGATATCTTAATGGTTCAGATCTATGTTGATGATATTATTTATGGATCAACTTGTACTAACATGACTGTTGAGTTTGCAGATTTGATGAAATCCAAGTTCGAAATGAGCATGGTTGGGGAATTAAATTATTTCCTTGGATTGCAAGTAAAACAACAACCAGATGGCATTTTCATTTCTCAAACAAAATATTCTCTGAACTTAATCAAAAAGTTTAGATTTGAGAATGGTAAGAATTTTGATACTCATATGAGTATAACTTTAAGACTCTCAAAGGACTCTACGGGTAAAAATATAGATCCTAAATTATATCGTAGTATAATTGGTAGTCTACTTTACTTAACTGCTAATAGACCTGATATTGCTTTAAGTGTTGGAATTTGTGCTAGATATCAGTCTGATCCTAAAGAGTAACATCTATCTGCTATTAAGCGGATTATGTGATATGTCGCAAGTTCTATTAAAATGGGTCTTTGGTATCCATTTGATACTAGTGTTCAATTGGTTGGGTATTCAGATGCTGATTAGGCTGGAAATATTGATGACAGAAAATCAACCAGTGGTGGTTGTTTCTATAGTGGAAACTGTCTGGTGTCTTGGTTTAGCAAGAAGCAAAGTTCTATATCGCTCTTAACTGCTGAGGCTGAATACATCGCAGTAGGAAATGCTTGTACTCAGCGTGTTTGGATGAAACGTATGTTAAGCGATTATGGAATTGCACAGGAATCAATGATATTATATTGTGATAATTCCAGTGCTATAAATATATCAAAAAAATCCAATCCAGTATTCACGTACCAAGCACATTGACATTAGGTATCACTATATTCGTGAATTAGTGGAAGATAAAATAATATCCTTGGAATATAAACCGACCGAGACTCAACTTGCCGACATTTTCACTAAACCGCTCGACAAAAGCAGGTTTTATAATTGAAATTTGATCTCGGAATGTGTATTCCAAATTGATTATTCATGCATATTTGTATTATAGTGTATATATATTTGATAATTTATTTATTTAAATTTCAGATTTTATGGAAAATGCATGTTTTTTTTTTATTTTTACGACCAGTCGAGGAAGTGCTCGACTAGTCGTGGTACGACCGGTCGAGAACGGTCCTCGACCAGTCATATAACGCATTAGAATCTTTTAAAATTGGGAAAAATTTTCATTTTCTTCATTTCCATTTCACTCTCTAACGAGCCGAGGCACGATTAGTAGTACCCACCTTCCTAGATCCTCAAGGTTAGTGCATCATTTGTGTTTCTCTTGTAAATTCGAGTTCTTATTACTTTATTTTCACTCTTGGAGTAATCTATTTTGAGATTTCTTGACATTTTGGGGCATTTTTTTGAAAAATCTGATCTAGCAAAACCCATTTTTACATCTTTTGTATCTACTAGATCTTTTGATTTTCATTCTGATAATGGATGCTAGGGGGAAAAAGAAAACTTTCTGTGGTCCATCTTCTTCTAAATCAGCTCCTCTTGCTAGGCGCCATCTTCGTTCACCTAAGGATGATCCCTCCGATGTACGGGATTTGCGTATGTGCAATATCATTGTTGAACAGTCTTTTGTATTGAACATATTGCTCCTTTTGGTATTCTACATATAGTCCAAGCTGTAGGATGGGATAATATTTTACATTGGGGTGGGCCTGCATACTAATCTATTGCATAGGCCATGTTTGCCTGTATCTTAGCTTTCTCTTTTGAGGATTTAACTTTTAAAATTGATACTAGAGAATGTCTATTTGAAATTGACCGTCATCTGATTGCAGGGTTAATGGATATTCCTATTAATGAGGAGGGTATTCCTATTCATACTTTAGCTGAGAAACCCTCAGAATCTGAAAAACGCATGCTAACTAGAGATTTGTGTAATATGAATGTGTAATGGACTCATAAAGGAAATGCGCTCCTTGCAAAGTACTTGTTACCCAAATACAGGGTACTTCACAGAATTTTTACTTCTAACCTATATCCTCGTTCTGGTAATAAGACTAAATTAACTGCCTTTATGGTTCGTGTTTTGTACTATGTCATTTCTGGTACTAAAATTTGCCTTCCTTCCTTAATCTGTCATTCCATTATTTATTCTTGTCTCCATTCAGGTCATAGTGATATTCCTTTTGCCTATCTCTTGACTGTTTTAGCTACTCACATGCTCGTGGATATGCCTGTTGGAGAAGCTCCCATCCATCATCTTATTTTTAACAATTCGAATATTAACAAAATGAAATTGGGATTGGCCCGTGGCCAAGTGGATGTTGGTAGAGCTGAAGCTGGGGATGATGAAGCTGGTGATCTTCCTCCTGACAATGTGGATATGGATGATATTTTCAAAGAACTTGAATCTGATTCTAGAAATGATCCTGATTTTGATACTCGTCTTCATGCTTTAGAAGAGAAGATAGAGAATATGAATATTGCTCATGATCTTCAATTTAAATATATGCGCAAGTATCTTAGGTGCTTGAACAAAGGAATGCATAATCTTGATCCTACCATTCCCGCTCCTTCTTTAGGATCTGATTAAATATTTTAATTCTTGGTCTGTAATAACTCTCTTACTTATGTTGAATTGTGCACTATATTTGGTTTGATGACTTTTTAGTTAATCAAGTACCTGAGTTGTGACTGTTTACTTATATATTGTCTCATTCCTTCCTCCAATGGTTTTCCTTTCCTTTGTCATATTGTGACAAAAAGGGGGAGAAGGTTTGATTTGATGGCTTGCTTATGGATATATTGCTTATAGATGTATGTAAGATGTGCTGCTACTCAGGGGGAGTAGTATATAATGAGTTTGTGCTAGTTAATGACAACTGGTGCATGATTCGTTAATATGCATGGTGTGCTTTTTATTATACTTGTTGTACTTCTCTTATGGAAGTATGTTTTGTCACAAATTTGACAAAGGGGGAGATTGTAAGTATTTTGGTCTCATTCTCTTTTGATTGTCAAATTTTGTGGTGTCAAAGCCTTTTGTGTGCCAAAACTTCTATCTGTATATCTTGTGCTTGTATGTTGATATATATATATATATATATATATATATATATGTATATATGTATATATATATATGTGTATGTGTGTGTGTGTGTGGTGTGTGTGTGTGTGTGTGTTTGTGTTGTGTGTGTGATTTAAGACGACATCACAATGGTTCAAGACATGTACGGTGCTCGACTTCAAGAAATGTAAGGTTATGTATTGTGTTCTCTTCCATATGCATAAATGTTCAGAGCTACATCGATAAGAAGAGTGTTTGTTCAAGTCTCATGTGCATTTCAAGACTCAAGTACAACTCAAGTCGAAGTTTAAATTTAAGCTGTAGAAGATCTCAAGATCAAGCTACATTAAGTGGAGATCTCAAGCTCTAAAGGTTAACCATCATCTGAAAGAATGAAGTTCAATGTTCATACTTCATGTCCCAGGTATGATAGACCTTAGTTTGACCTTAGGGTAGGTCATTTTGGATACATAAGTCAAGATAAATCTTTATACATGATGTTGGTCTATTCTAAGACTAGTCCTGGACCTTGTTCGACCAATCCTAGACCTAGTTTGACCAGTCCATGAAATTCCACGACCAGTCCTAAGTTATTGTAGACTTTCAGAATTTTTTGGTTATTCATCGACCAGTCGTGGAGACTGTTTGACTGGTCGTAAGGGTGTCACGACTCATCTTTCGACCAGTCATAGAAATACGACTCAAACCTCCAGCAACCAAATCTGGTTTTTTATGACCAGTCCTGGGTCTGCTTCGACCAGTCGCAGGTAGTCTACGACTAGTCGTAGGTGGTCTACGACCAGGAAACGCGTATGGCGATCCCTTTCACGTGCACTCTTCAGATTCTTCTAGCTTGCATGGACCTCACCAAGTGGCATTTTTATAAGCCAAGCTATCAACCCAACATCAATTGTGGCCTCCTTATCTCTACCCACTGGGATTTTGAACTGCAAAGGCTCCAGCGTAGGCTCTCGAATGTGGGCGTAGAAAGCTCGGACAGTGCCCACATTTGCGCGGTACTTGTCCTCAAATATCGGACCTTACCTGGCCTCCACCAGGCGGTCCATCAACAGATGCTCCCCAAAGAGCCGCTCATCCACGTGCGCTTCAAAAAGGACCTTGCGACCATGAAATCTCCCATGAGACATATCCGTCAGAAGAATCCTTTCAAGGGGAGCCTGGGGATCAAGCTCCTGCTTAGTCCCTATCTCCCGATCAACACTTAAACTTGCGGCGGCGGCCATCTATCTCCTTGAACGAGTAGGGCGACTAGGCCCAGCTTCATCCACAGGAACCCTTTTCTTTCCCATGATAGAAAGAATGGTGGGAATCGAGAATATGGCCGCAACAAGCTCGAATAAGGCCATGGAAAAGGGAAGGAAATAGGGAAATGAAAGGAAATGAAAAAGGTGAATGGCTATGAGAGAGAGGTTTGAAAGGGTGGCGTGAGTGGTACACAAAAATGGAAGGAGAAGTACTTGGAGGGGCGATTTGAGTGAAGATTTTTGGGTTTGCTTGAGAAAAGGAGAGCTAGGAGGGGTGGGATATGAAGAGGGGCAGCCATGGGGGTATTTTAAAACATCCCAACATAAAACAGTGGGCCACACAATGCCCTAGGAGCGTCGGCCCGCACCGGCTAGGCCCGCCAGGTGGTGAGGCCTCTCGGAACCGACGAGGTCCTCGCCGACCTCTGGACTTTCCGACGAGGGGTAACCGGTGGGGTGAGGTCCTCCTACCCCCTGGGTCTAAAAAAAATGTGGGTCCCATTTTGGGCCCCCCTGGTGATGCCCCGTTTGGCCACCGACTCCCTTTTGAGTCATTTCAGGTTCCTTGCTGATGTATATTTGCATTTATCGATTATTAAAGGCTGGGATGGGTAAATCGTAGTCTAAACCCGTGATTAACGGTCTAGGGGTGATCCGGGGTCGTCTCAAGCGATCACTGAGGGGTATGGACCCGATCTCGGCGATCGATATTGGTTAATTTCACCTATTGGAGAAATTAGGAATCCTATGTTTGTTTCTACGTTTTCTCACACCCTCCTACGTCGAAATGCGTCAGCGTACGTCGTGTGTCCATAACCCAGGTCCAGTTTAATCCAA
This sequence comes from Magnolia officinalis, assembly GCA_021015155.1. Taxonomy (NCBI): domain Eukaryota; kingdom Viridiplantae; phylum Streptophyta; class Magnoliopsida; order Magnoliales; family Magnoliaceae; genus Magnolia; species Magnolia officinalis. The sequence goes on from JAJHSJ010000003.1 coordinate 20,850,197, forward strand.
ATCATGCCTTGATACCAACATGTATTACCCTGAAATCGGGGGTCGAGCTTAAGCCCAACTCCCGAGTTCCAACGCATCACTTATGCAACAAAGATAATGATGATTGAATGTTGAACGTATTAGCACATTAAACATGAATGAGATTAATCCAAAACAGCATATCATACTCTAGAGATGATAAATTTAAGCTAGCGGGAGATTGTGATAGATATATAAAATGTGTAAGTAATCGTATGTCTCCAGAGTCTGATCATGTTATTGAAAGTGCCCTGGTTTGTCAAGTTACATGAGTGTTGAGTCAGATTGCTACAGAGCCTGATAGGAAGATCAATTCAAGCGTCTGCCTCAACCGGATGTGTGCAAGCTCGCCACAGGTAAACCTAAAGCCTCACATCCCATAACCCAAAACACCAGGTGAATAAAATCCTTAAAAACAAGTTAGAAATCATAGGGTTTTAAGGTGAGAAAACTTTTTTCAAAATAGGAAAACCTCTAAGTTTTTCTCGCCTTGTCGATTTTATTGGAACACCCTCGATATGTCAACCTATTCTGTCGATGTCCTCGATACCTTAACGATATTATCGATGTGGGGACCAAAAGTGTCTAGCAACTAAATATTCATCTGGACAGATTTATCGATGTATCAATACACCTATCGATATCATTGATACACAAATCTCGAGTCCATCAAAAATGGCTCGATAAGATAGACAGGTAGATTTCCGGTGCCCCTTTTTTTCAATAAAAATCTCAAATTCCTTCGATATATCGATGCTCTTCCGATATGATCTGAAATCAAATATCGATAACATCGGAAGTCCATCGATGATATCGATCATGGGCGCGCATTTCTTACAGCAGATATTTCAGGTTATTTTTAATTATGATCGGGGGTCCTTCGATAGAATCGATATTCAAATATCGATGATATCGACACCAGGTCGATTGCATCGAACAGGGTCATAAACTGTCCAGCAAGCTTAAAGACAAATCCACTGGATTATCGATGCCTCGACTATGATCTCGATATCATTGACATTCAAATTCCGATGATCTCGATGGTTCCCCGATCATTCATGAAATCCTAAAATATTTCAAAGTCAAGTCTCTCTCATTTTTCAAGTGTCAATAGATCGAATTTGTCATCGATGAAATTGGAGTTCGAAATCCGATGACATCGACAATAGTTTCGATTCATCGACCAATTGGCAAAAGTTTCAAAAGCGTATAACATTGAGTTCGAGTCATCGAGCAGACCATCGATGTTATGAGAGTATACGCTCGATGATCTCGAACATGCTCGATGATATCGAACTCTGTCATAAATGTGACCGTTTTATTTTCGTTGGAACTTTTTGCCTATATATAGAGGACTTGTCTTTTGTTGCTGTGAGAGAAAGAAGAGAGAGCTTTTGTGTATTTCAACTTATATCTTATTTTCAAAGCCCTTTCTCTCAAGGGAGTTCATCCTCCAATCCACCCTCATCATTGACATCCAATAAAGTGGATTGGGGAATGAACTTTCGCATTTAAGGATCCTCCAGCTACTACCTTAATGGTAAATCACTAAGTTGGGATGCCTTGAATGCATAAGATTGGAATCGCTCTATCTTCTTGATAGAAAAATATTTTGAGAGTAGGATTCCATCTTTGCCTTGACCCAACCTGAAGCTGAGTATTGGTACATAATTTTGTGTTGCAGATCAAGGGAATAAAAGACTCTTCGTCAACAAGGAGGAGGAGATCTTCAGCATTGTGCTAAACGGGACTCATCAGCTTATTTGTAAGTATCCAGAGTCCAAGAGGACACTTGTGATCATTCCTTTCTAGGATTGGGTCTTAAGTGGTTCTCACCCTTTGAAGTCCTCAAGGAGGCCTCCGGCGGGAGTGTACGTAGTGGGTGCGTTGTGTGGACCCTTGCTCTGTGGAAAGCATAAACATCTGGTTAGGAGTGAACCAGTAAAACTCTAGGTTTGAGGTGAACCGCGTAAAACCTTGGGTTTAAGGTGAATCGTGTAAAACCTTAGGGTTTGTGGTCAACCGTATAGAAACCTCCAGTAGGGTCTTATGGAAGATCCTTGGCAAGTGTGCCTAAAAGTGGGTGCGTTGTGTTGACCTTTGCTCATGAGAGCATAAACATTAAGCCTCAGTATAGGTTTTAAAGGTTGAAGGTGAACCTGATTTAAAACCTTAGGTTAGAGGTGAACTATTGTGAAACCTCCTTAGTGAAATCCAATACACTCAAGGGTTAAGTGCGGTTACCGAGAGTGGAGTAGACTCATCGTCGAACCACTATAAAAATGACTGTTTTTGAGATTGTTATTCTTATGATTGTGTGATTTGCTTTAATACTTCCATATTTGAACATTCGATCACACCACACACACCTACACAGTCATATCCATCATAAGCTAGCTTGCATACTGCTTATCTCTAAAATAGTTTGTGATTGGATCCTCTACCAGGCTTGGAAGCCAGTAGAATTACATTTGAGTAATCCTGATAACTCCATGATCACGGGATTAGTGAAGTAGGATTTTTAAATAAATCATAAAAACTTTAAAAAGTCCTATTCACCCCTCTCTAGGACATATTGGTATATTCCTTCTTCAACCAGTGCGTTCTTTACCGCTATTTCAATTACCAGGACAATATATTACATATAAATTTCCAAAATGTACAAAATGGGCAAGGTTATCTAATTAGCATCCCTGCAACCCCCGCCAATCAGGACACGGCTCACATGAACCCACCTGACAACTGCATGTAGGAGAACGCATCCTCATCATCCTCGAAATCGGGCTCCACCTCATAGGCATTCCCATGACCTGCAGTTAAGACAGAGTTTGGTTGGTGTTTAAAAACATCGTCCCAAAACGTGGGAGTGAGTGATCAACTCAATGGATTTATAAAGCAAAGGTTAACATGTTATCAATTCAGTCAAGCAATAATGATAAAGCAATACAACAATCAGGTCCTAAGTACTCTTGTTAATGCAAGATTGATATGCAATAATGATGTATGCCCATGCTTACGCTCCCTCAGCGGCTTCATCTCACGATCGTGGCATACAATCTTTCCTCAGTGCTTGACCTGCTATGCCAAAGGCACACGTAATGTGGTGCATGCTCGTGATTAGCCAGGTTCTTACTTAGGTTTATTCATACAACAAGATTGGGAGCTAAGGTACCTTCCTTTTATCAATGCCCAAACAATGATCCATTCTAGGGTCGTCAGTCCTAGCAAATCTCATACGATATTGTGGTTCTAGGTCACTACAAAGGACTCGTCACCTGATCAGTGTAGGCCTAGTTTATACTCTAATCGCTACGGGAAGGCTCATCGCCTCAACGCAGTCTCAGAGTACGCTCGAGGTCACTACAAAGGGCTCGTCACCTGATCGATGTAGGTCGACATCTCGAATACAATGTCACATACCACCGTATTCGGCTCCCGAGGCGGTGTCACTTACTGGTCACTACGGGGAGGCTCGTCGCCCCAGCGTAGGCCGACAACTCGACCACGGTGTCCCATACCACCATGTCTGGCTCATGAGTCTTAGCAGATCGAGGTACCAAGGTTAATGGGGTTTCCACTGGTAAGTTGGTACCTTAAATTCAAGCAGTAGCGTCCATACATAGTGAACATACATCAGGTCAATCAAGTTACTTGAGGAGCTCGACTAGTACAAGCGTACATCGAGCTGATTGACATGAAGTGTGTAAGCACTCCGTGTGGACTAACCACTGTCGACAACTAACGTACGGCTCGGATTCATCGAACGCATCCTGTGTGGCAAAACAACCTCAGCCACCAAACCAAAACCTGTTACCGATTGCCTGGACTATTTCATAGTCTTAAACACACTCCAGATTAATAGCATTCAAATGTAATAGCTAAGACAACATGTAACACATAATTAAATATAGATCCCATATCAGCATTTCAACGAACATATAGAATACATGTTAACATACATGAGCATTTAATTCACAAATCACATAGTAGTAAAATAGATTACATGAAGGAAACTATATCCCTAGATAAGGGGATTGAGAATCCTATCTTAACACCTTCATTATGCACATTACATTAAGCATTTTCCCACTCAGGCATTTTATCAAACACTTAGACTACAAATATTGCATACACGTAATAAGTTAGTTAAAAACACATATAGTAGCAAATCCTATTACGAAGGAGTTTCTACATATACAACAATCATGCATTAGCAACCAATAATCATGGCAAGCATAAATCATAGTTCTATGTTCATTCGAACATTTTTACAAATACTTAGACTACATACTTCAACATACATGTCGTATGTTGGTCCTAACATGTATTTGGGCAAATCCTTTCACCAAGGAGTTGTCGCACATACATCAATCACATATCCATGATGGATAATCATGGCGAGAGCGAATCCAAATTCCATACTCATCTAAACATTTCACCAAACACATGAAATACAATATATTCAACATAATTCATATATATCTGTAAAGCGAAGGAAACATCGCATTTAGCATGCGAAATGATACCCAAATCAGTTATAAATCATTAACCGACATTGAAAGCCTTGAAAACTATAACCTAAACATCTATAGTCTGCACCTTTCACCAATAAATGAGTAACGGACTCAGTTTGTATACCGAGCCTTTGTCTACGGCACAATGGCAACCTTTATCACGAAATGGGTTAGTTATTCCAAACCTAACACTATTTGGAACCCTAAAATAGATTAGGGTTAGGATTTCTCACCCAAGAAAGATGTCAAAATCGCCCGTATAGCGATATAAGAATAGTAGTTAAGCACGTGGAGCGTCAGGATTGAATCCCATGAACCAACTCCAACTCTATCTCTCACTTTCTCTCTTTCCTTCTCTCTTTTCTCTCTTCTCTCTCCTAGGGTTGCAAATTCGTATGACATAAGAGAGTGAGGGTTTTAGGTCCTTATATAGGCCAAGAACTGACTGGAATGGCCCCAGGGCCATAGTATACTTAGGTTATAGCTAAATGAGGGCTATTTCGATCCAACAGAGCACTTCTGGAGGCCGCTTTTCTACGTGCAGTCGGACTAAAGCTCCCTAACATTAGATCTAGGTAGAGTTAAGTTTTTGGTCTGATCGAATTTACAAATCGACCGTGGCGAACCAGTTTTAGTTCAACGGTCACTGACACTCGATCAGGGCCACAAGTATACTGACATGTGTTGAAATTTTTTCCTGATCTGAGGGTGTACTTGGGTCAGATTCTGACAGTCTGAAAGCTTAAATTTGGCCCGCAACTGAACCGACTCAATTCACTTAAGTTTCAGTTCATTTCCTAAAGATATTCACGTTTCTCACACACTTTACTCCGGGCTCAAGTTGTGCGTTTCTGGACACTATCTCAATTTGATTCCTGAGATGGTTGTTAAACCCAGTAAGGCGGTCATAATCGTTTAGTTTCGTGGTAATCAGACTTTCGACGCGCGGTCCAGGTCCGATACAGAGTTTCAAGGTGCTTCCGAGAGCAACTGAGTTTTGAGATTGATCCTAGGTTATAGAGTAATGTAGCGTTAAGGATTCTACAAGTTTTGAGTCTTGCAGTTCATATTTAAAGTAGTTCAAGTGAATTTCACAGCTAATCTAGTTTAGCACTTAGTTACTTTCGTCTAATTTCTAAAGGATTTGGTCCTGAGTGATTTCTGCCTGAGGTGGTACTCGGGTCTTTGTACGGATTTTTTCGAGACGTTACACAAACGCACTAAGTACTTTTATGTGTTTGATGAATTAAGTTCTAAAACTGTTCACTGGCCGATTTATGATAGTATATTTTGATGACATACTGATATATCACAAGGATGAGACGGAGCACAGGAAACATCACAGGCAGGTGTTGCAGGTCCTACAAATTAACAAGTTGTACCTCAACTTGAAGAAGTATAGTTTTTTAACGGACAGGCTGTTGTTCTTATGATTTGTTATAACATTCACAGGCATCCGTGTGGACAATGAAAAAGTGCGAGCCATTAGGGAATGACCGATCCTGACGAATATTCATGAAGTGAGGAGTTTTCATAAGTTGACGACCTTCTATCGTTGATTCGTGCAAAATTTTAGCATGATAGTTGCGCCTATTACAGATTGCATGAAAAATGGACTGTTTTAGTGGACCGATGAGGCTGATAAGAGTTTTCATGAGATCAAGCATTGTTTGTCCACAACACCAGTATTGGTGCTTCCTAATTTCAACAAGTTATTTAAAGTTGATTACGACGCTTCATATGTCGAAATTGAATGACTATTATCACAAGAAGGAAGGCAGGTCGGTAGCCTTCTATAGCAAGAAGCTCAGTGAAGCCCGAAAGAAGTGGTTAATGTATGAGCTTGAGTTGTACGTAATTGTTCAGGCGCTACAGCATTGGCAGAATTATCTGAGTCGAAGAGAGTTTATTTTATATACTGACCATCAAGTATTAAAGTTTATTAATAGTCAAACTAATGTGAATCGTGTGCATGCTAGATAGGTTATGTTTTTTATAGGAATTCACGTTCGTTCTGAAGCACAAGTTAGGGCAGCAGAATAAGGTGGCTGATGCACTTAACCGTCGTACATCACTACTTGTTGCAATGAGAAACGAGGTGGTCGTCTTCGACTGTCTCAAGGAGCTGTATACCGAGGACGAGGACTTCAAAGATTATTGGGTGAACTGCCAAGAAGGTCACTCCAGTGACTTTCATATACAAGACAATTTTCTCTTCAAAGGGAATCGATTGTTCATCTCCTAAAGTTCTCTGAGAGTGCAGATTATTCAGGAGCTAAAGGAGATAGCCTTAGTGGACACCTTGGTTGAGACAAGAACCGAGATCTTGTGGAAGAGCGGTATTACTTTCTGCAATTGGTACGTGATGTGGAAAAAGTCATACAACGTTGTCATGTTTATTAGACCTCTAAGGAACAATCTCAGAATACAGGCCTCTACACTCCGTTACCTGTGCTTGACGGTCCTTCGGAGGATTTATCTGTGTATTTCGTGTTTGGTCTCCCACAAACACAACACTGCATGGATTCAGTGTTCATTGCGGTAGATTGTTTCTCCAAGATGGCGCACTTTATCTCATGTAAGAAGACCCTCGATGCAACACACGTGGCGAATCTATTCTTCAGGGAGGTCGTATGGTTACACGGGGTCCCCAAGACCATTACTTTTGATCATGACACGAAGTTCATTAGCCACTTTTGGCAGACTTTATAGACTTAATTCAGTACACAACTTCAATTCAGCAGCACCTATCATTCACAGATTGATGGGAAGACCGAGGTTGTGAATCGTACATTGGGAAACCTTCTTCGCTGTATTTTAGGAGAAAAACTGAAGTAGTGGGATTTAGCCTTGTCTCAAGAAGAGTTTGCATTCCACAACATGGTGAACCGTTCAACAGAAAAATCACCGTTCTAAATTATCTACAGACGAGTGCCTCGGCATACACTTGACTTACTCCTTCTGCCCAAGATCTCAGGCATGAGCATTGCAGCAGAACATATGGCGGACAGGATCGTGGGCATCCATGCGGAAGTGCAGACCAATCTACATGCCTTAAACGAGAAGTACAAGGAACAAGCGAACAAACATCGGCAACAAAAAGTGTTCAAGGTAGGCGACCACGTATAGTCCATCTGCGCAAAGAGATATTTCCGACCAGGACATACAATAAGTTGAATAATAAGAAGATTGGACCCGTCCCAATCATTCGAAAGATCAATGATAATGCTTATTTTGTTGATCTTTCAGAGGACATGGCGATTTCACAGACTTTCAACGTCGTGGACCTGACCGAGTATCATGAACCAAAGCAGGACGAGAACTTGAGGAAGAGTTCTTTTGAAGTGTAGGGGACTGATGTAGAGCGGGTCACGGGCAGTTTCATGGCCAAGATGGATCAGAAAAGGTCCGGTCGACGATAAAAGTGATTCGGACCGTCGAACCTTAGATCGGGTGTATCTCGCAATCCGGAATGAGTTATTAGGCGTAAAATATATGATTTTGGGGTAGAATGAGATACTTTAACTACCCAACCCTGCTATGTTGGGTTATGTAAGCCAGATTTGCAAAATACCCCCAGATCGACATTTGTTTCCCTATTTTAATTCCATTTTTACTATAAATAGTAAGTTTTAGTTTGATTATAACTCTTCATCCGCTGGGCTTTATGAATTATGCCCAACATGAAAAGAGCTTAGAATAATTAGGAGAATGGTTTGGTGAAGCCAAATAGGACACATACTATTTTTAACCGAAAACCTTGTGCACTAGTAGACATCACGACTGTCTATAAATCGTAAGTTTACTATTTATAGTAAGTTGTGAATTTTAGGAGCTTTAGTTATAGTTTTCTTTTGATTTCTCTCTCATTGCTTGGTATCCCTATTTAAAGGGTTGTGAACTCGTTTATTTCATTCATTAATCAATTTTGAATTTTATAGAATTTATTTTCTATTTTGCTTGCTTTCTTTCTCATGGATTCGAGAAGCCTCTGTGAGGAGTCCAGAGAAGTTTCGTGGATTTAGAACATTTATCCTCTTAAGGAAGACGGTGTTCAACCTCATCACGTTCATCCCTACGTTAGAATATTTCCCCAATATCCCTCTTCTTATAGCATTAACCTCATTTGGAGCATTTTTACCAATACTTTCATGTTTGGTAGCTGGTCGATGAGTGTCTCCATCAAAGACATCTGTCATCTCACCAAACTTACCCCTTTTGGTATGCCCTTTAATGTGAAGACCAAGGCTGGACAATGCAGGAATTTCTCTAATAAGAATGTTAAAGGCTATACCAATTTTTCGCATACTTACTGTAAACTCACAGGACCAGTTGAAGAACTTGAACACCTTGCTTTTCTCCTTTTTTAGATTTGTCGTCATCTTCTGTGTGTTAACGCTCAACAAGTCATGACCGAATACATTGCTCTAGCTGAACACTTGGTTTAAGGTCAATGAATAGCTCTAGCCCCATTAGTTCTCATCCATTTATATAGAGGACTCTATGAAGTTAATTCAAGAGGGTTGTATTCAGTTAGAGGTCCCATGTAGCTTGTACAGATGTGGTTCATTGCATATTTTCGACCACAACTATTAAGTCACGAGCAAATTGATCGATCGTTCACCTCTTTTGGTGATTGAATCTCACACATTCTGGCAGAAGTTGCTACTATTGCTGAGTATCTACGAGAATCTCTTGCCCTCAACTTCTCTAATAATGGTCAATCCTTCATGCCCTTTTTAGAGAGAGAAACTTATGGACCATCATGGCTTTCCGAACAATTTGACCCTGCTGATGAACATGCGGTCAGTTAGCTTCATCATACCTAGAATTACTTTGTTGTCAGCACGAAATTTAAATTTTGGAGGCGTGATAGAAAATGGAAAGAATGTGAAAGCGGGTGTCGAACAATATCACCCTTCTCTGTTTGCTCGGCAGTTGGGCTTCGTCCAACACATTCCCTGTCCTCTTACTCACGTAACTAATAACCAACCTCCCTTTGACTGCGTGATAGTCGCCGACTTGGAATTTTATGAATCCCTCAAATTAGCCACCATAAAGAAGAGGTCACTCTTCAGATGCCAATGTATCCAGAACACTCGGCTATTTTAGACAACTTCATATTCTGCTGGAACCGTCAGTATGCTAAACTTTTGGGCGGTTAAAGCACTAAAGAACTCTTGCATCATCTCTGTCTTTGTCTAGGCTTAAGAGAGAATAAGAAGAGAGATCTTTCTGTTGTCCCTGCTACCACGGTTAAAAGAACAACGAGAGTGAAGACAAGGCAGATGAGTACAATTTCTTCCTTAGTGGCCGAACCCCCTCGCCCGGATATCTTGCAAAATTTCCAAGAGCATCTCGACATCTTGGCAGCTGCTCGGCCACAACGGATGGCTCCGGGGAAAATTTCTGATTTGAGAGGTATTAGTCCTCCTTCAAAACCAGGAACCTTTCCTTTTCAATAAACGGATTCTTTTAGACCTCCTCCAGTGATAAGATCCTGATCACTGCCAAGATACAAGAAATCTTTGGACACTTTTTCGGCCGACGCTGTACCGGCCTTTGAAAAATATTTTAGAGTGAAATACTGACCTAGCTTCAATGCGGCTGATTATTCCTATGAGATGGCTGAGGGCATAAAGTGACATGAGGAAGCTTATTTTAATAAATGCTAGAATAGTTGGAATCGAGATAAGGATAGATTGAATGATCCTAACCTTCCGTTCGAAAAATACCTTAAGCCCTATCATCCTCAGCCTTTGCCATTTCCTACTATTGTTCAGCCGTTAGCAACTGTAATAAGAAATTCTGAAGCCATCAGAGGTCTACTGGTTAGACAAGCAATCTGTTCTGACCTAGGTGGAAATTGTTGGCTTATATTTCTTTTAAGCCAGCATTCTTACTCATGAACTCACCTCCTTTACTTGATTCTTTTCAATACCTCGAGAGGTGCCCAAGAGATTGACGATGTCAGCCCAAGAACATGGCACGCCGCTAATATCGGCACTCCCACTAACTATAATTGTACTGCTTAACCCAAAAATGACAGTTCTAGCAGTTACGATTACACCAGTGATACTCAAAGATCCTGTCCAGGTGATTGCAACATCAACACCACTGGACTTGGAGACAACAACTAGCACAGAGAGTACTTCACATGGGATGGACGCCGTTCTTGCTGATCCACTATTGATTCCTTCTCCTTTTACATCGGACATGCAACCAAAAGCTTCTAATTCTCCTATCCGATGATGTAACATCGCAGATTTTTGCCAACTTGGAGTTAGATATCCTTGGGAAATGGATCTATCATAACACTTTATCGACTTCTCAAAGACCTAATCCCAAAGTCTCAAATCCCTTTTCAACCCATTTCCTTCAAAATCTCACCTTTCACCACCTTATTCTTTAAGTTTTTCTAAGTACTTTCATATTAGACACTAAACCTAAAGTTTAAATGATGAAGAACAAGACTTAAACTAAAATTTTTTACAAATAGAAAATAAATAAATAAAATGGGATTTTGACCATTAAACTTATGAAATATGACAAAATAAGTAGGTTATTTGGATAGAGTAACTTCTCCTACCCCAAAATCATATATTGCATGTTGAATAATTCATCTCAGTTTGTAAAATATACCTATTTCAATATCGGGTGACAAAATACCACCAGACACCACAATGAGCAGGTGACGCCACTGCCCGGTCGGCGGAGCGCCGCTGGAGCACCAAGTTTGGTGGACCCTTGCTACAGATTTTCTGTACTTTTCATCCGACTTCAAAAAGTCATATCTCCCTAACTCCAATTTAGGTGATTCAAAAACCAGATTGAAGCTTGATAAGTCTAGTTTCATATAAAAATAAGTAAAAAATATAATAAAATTTTTAATATAGTTAAATATGGGTCATTGTGACAACTGTCTGAAAATTATTAGTTCGGACAGCTGCTACTTCTAGAATTTTTAGAATTTTTATAGAATAGAAAATCTAATGAAATTTGGTGAAAATAAAGTAGACTTGATGACAAACTACTAAAAAAATAATTAAAATAATATACTGACTAAAAGTACCAAAAATGGACATAGAACTACCCTATGACATTATTCTATCGTAATTAGGGCGAATTTAGTTAAGTACTAAACTAAACAATTGATGGATTTGGCTTGGACCACTTTCTATACAAACTACAAGACCCAAAACTATTAAAATACCTAACCCAACATTACCTAGAAACATAGGATCAATCTCAAAACCTAGTTGCTCTCAAGAGCACATTGGAAATCCGTATCGGGCTTGGACCACGCGTCAAAGGTTCGATTACTGTGAAAATATACTTTTATGACCGCCTTACTGGGCTTGACAACCATCTCAAAAATCAAGCCTAATAGTATCCAGAAACGTACAACTTGAGCCCGAAACAATGTGTGTGAGAAACGCGAATATCTTTAGGAAATGAACTTAAACTTAAGTGATTTGAGCCGTTCACTTGCAGGCCAAATTTAAGGTTTCAAACTATCAAATTCTTACCCAACTACACCCTCTGATCAGGGAAAATTTTCAACACATGTCAGTGTACTTGTGGCCCTGATCGAGTGTCGATAGCCGTTGAACCGAAACAGGTCCTCCGTGGTCGATTCACTGATCCGACCGGACCGAAACTTTAACCTACTATAGATCCAATGTCAGAAAATTTTTCCAAGACCGTATGCAGGAAATGGGCCTCTAGATGAGTTCCGTTGGCCCGAAATAGACACCTTTTGACTGTGACCCAAGTATACCATGGCCCTGGGGCCATTTGCGTCATTTCTGGGCCTATACAAGGACCTTAACCCACCCCTCTCTCATTCCATACGAATTTCCTAACCCTAGGAGAGAGAAGAGTGAAAAGAGAAGGAGAAAGTGAGGAGAAGTGATAGAGATCTGGAGTTAGTAGCCGAGATTTGTTCTCACCGCTCCACGTATCGAATCGTCTCTTCCGTGTCACTACACCATCGTTTTCAATTCCATTTTTGAGTAAGAAATCCTAACCCTAATATATTTTAGGTATCCAAATAGGTAGATCGGCGAAATAGCTAACCTATTTCGTGATTCAGGTAGCCGTTGTGCCGTAGACAAAGACGTAGTATTCAAACTGAGCTCGGTACGGATTTATCGGTGAAAGGTGCGGACTAAAAATGCTTAGGTTATAGTTTTCAAGGTTTTCAATGTCAGTTAATGATTTATGACTGACTTGATTGCTATTACATATGCTTAGATACGATGTTTTCCGTATATTATACATATATGTAAACTACGTTGATTTTAATGCATTCTATGTGTTTGTTGAAATAATTGAATGAATATGAAATTATGATTTGTGCTTGTTATGATTGATGTTTGAGAATACATGATTGTTGTACGTATGGTAACTCCCTTGTGAAAGGATTTACTATAATATACGTTATAACCACTTTATTACATGTATGCGATATGTGTATTCTAAGTATTTGATAAAATGCTTGAATGAGAAAATGCTTATTGGAATGTATTTAATGAGGGTGTTGAGATAGGATTCTCAATTCCCTTATCTATAGTTGTAGTTTCCTTTATGTAACCTATCTTATTACTATGTGATTTATGGATGAAATACTTATGTATGATAACATGTGTACTATTTATTTGTTGAAATGCTCGAATGAGATTTACATTTAGATTTAGTTGTCACATGCTGTCTTTGACTATCACATGTGAATGTTATTGTTTGGAGTGTGATTGGGACTACAATGTAGTTCAGGCAATCGGTAATGGTTTACGATCGGCGGCCGAACGGTTTAGCCACAACGGATACGTTCGATGAATCCTAGTCATATGGTGATTATCGACAATGGTTAGGCCACGAGGAGTGCATATGCGCTCCATGTTGATTAATTCAACATACGCTCGTACCAGTCGAGCTTATCAAGTAACCCGATTGGCTCAATGTATGTTCACCATGTATGGACGCTACTGCTTGAATCTAAGGTACTAAACTTACCAGTGAAAAGATCGTTTAACCTTGGTACCTCAATTCGCTAAGACTCATGAGCCAGGCATGGTGGTATGGGATATTGTGGTCGAGCTGTCGGCCTATGCTGGGGTGACGAGCCTCCCCGTAGTAACCAGTGAGCAAACCAAACTCGTGAGCTGAATACAGTGGTATGTGACACTGTATTCGAGCTGTCGGCCTGCGCTAAGGTGACGAGTCTTTCCCGTAGTGACCTCGAGTATACACTAGGACTACGCTAAGGTAACGAGCCTTACTGTAGTGACCTTGAGTATAAAATAGGCTTATGATAAGGTGACGAGCCTCTTATAGTGACCTCGAGTATGAATTAAGCCTACGCTGAGGTGACGAGCCTCCCGTAGCAACCTATAGTATAAACTCACGAACTTGCCTATCGTATGTGATTAACTAAGATTGATGACCCTAGATGGATCATCGTTTGGGTAAATGATATAAAGAGAGGTACCTTTGCTTCCCAAACCTGCTGTATGAATAAGTCTAATTAAGAACTCGGCTAATCACGTACATGCACTGTATTTGCATGTGCCTTTGGCGTTGGAGTTGAGCACAGAGGAAGGGGTGCATGCCGCGATCGTGAGATGATGTCGTAGAGGGAGTGCAGGCGAGGGCATGCATCATTAACATATATCATCATTACATTAAATAGAGTACTTAAGAATGCTTGTTGTATTGCTTTATCATTATTGCTTGACTGAATTGATAACACGTTAACCTTTGCTTTATAGTTCCACTGAATTAGCTACTCATTCCCACCTAGGACGGTGTTTTAAAACACCACCCACACTCTGATTTATATGCAGGTGATGGTGAGGTCTATACAGCAGAGTTGGACTTTATAGGCGAGGAGGAAGGATTCTTTTACGTTCAACTATCGGGCGAATCTATGTAAATCTCATACTGATGCACAGGGACTACTGGGATACTTGTTTAGTTGAACACATTTACTTCCTGCATTTATATGGTTACAAAATAACACGTGTATATATTTAGCCCAGTTTCATACTCATACTCCGAAATTTGTGAAACATTTTCATAATTAAATGTATATATTTCAGTCTTCCGCTTGCCAAATTACATTAACTCTGGAGTATAATATGTTATTTTAGTATAATCCCACTCATGTTTAAATGCACTAATATGGCAACATTTAATCATCATTATCTATGTTGCATAAGTGATGTGTTAGAACTCGAGAGTAGAGCTTTGCTCGACCCTCGATTTTCAGGGCGTTACAGATGACCCTTCAAGTTGATAGTAGCTCCATCATTTTCACCCCTTACGATGATAGGAGTGACCCTGGGTCCCATTGAGCCTATTGCGATTGAGATAATAAAAATCTGATCAATCGAATAGGACTGAGAGGATTACTACTTAAGAGGAAGCAACGACCAATTCTTCTGTAGTGACTATTGACCAAGTTCCTATTAAAGTTTCAGAACAACCAATGGTCGCTGATCAACAACCTAAGCTTGTTTTGGCTGGTACACTCGATAGACCATCCGAAAAGGAAACAACTGGTATAGTTTCTCCCTCACCTCCTCCATTGGTTGTTCATGAGGTCAATACTTTAACTTTTGTCCTCCCCACTTCAGTTGACGATGTTATCTCTTTCCTCAAGAAGACCATTACTGGAGAAACACCTACATCAACTCTCCCCCTCAATATGATAGTCTTTAAAGCATTCAAATCGAGTTGCATGACCTTCTTCGAAAAGGACTAGCCGAAACTTTTGATGTCGAACTGATAACCAAGGTTGGTTGGTTAGTTGACTTAGCATGTGCTTTATCTCATTCGGATTCATCTCAAATGATTAGATTGTCACCTCTTCTAGAACTTTAATAGAAGTTGGACAGGTATTGTCGAGCTAAGACGACTGTTGCCAATCTAGAAGTAAGAAGACGAGTAGCCGACGTTGAGAAGGCTTGGGTATAAGAAATCACTCAGGAGCTTGTGACCAAGAATGCCATTGCAAAGGCCACTGAGATGGAGATTGAAAGCTTTGAAGCTAGAATTGTGAAGTTAGAATCCTAGTTG
Source organism: Magnolia officinalis (assembly GCA_021015155.1). Classification (NCBI taxonomy): domain Eukaryota; kingdom Viridiplantae; phylum Streptophyta; class Magnoliopsida; order Magnoliales; family Magnoliaceae; genus Magnolia; species Magnolia officinalis. Next base: position 20,865,808 of record JAJHSJ010000003.1, read on the forward strand.
ATCGCGTTGTGGGAGCATGTGGCCGATAAGCGAGCAAAGTATGACTGGATGCTCGAAGAGATTTCTAGATTAGTCTCCACAGCTTGCCTTCGAGAGAAGATATTGGTTGATTATCTCGAACATAACCCAAAGAGGGGATATCACTACAGGCAGCCAACAGAAAATTAGAAATGGCCGAAACATTCTTGCAAAATTTTCTATCCCATGACTTGTAATTTTCTTCTTCAGATGAATGAATATAAGATTTTGGTGAGACCCTAGACTCACTTATCGATGCAACTCTTACCATGGGGCCACCTTGGTGTATTTATTATGTATGGATGGTGTCCATCAATTTTTCTAAATCATTTTAAGGCATTATTCAAAAAATGAAGCATAGCCAATTATAAAGTGGACCATACCATAGAAAATAATGGTGATTGACCATTAACGACCACAAAAGTTTTGATTAAAGCTATATATAATATATATATATAATATATATTATATATTATATATATATATATTATATATATATATGAGAATGCTCACACCACAACTAGTTGGACCATTTAAATTGGTCCAACTAGCTGTACATTAAATGTTAACATTTCTATTTTTATCCACATGTAATGCACCACATGTGAGGATATGTGACACTTAGTTTTACATAAATATGTTGGGAATTATGTGTCATAGATCCAACTCGTTTATTAAATAGAGTATACTAATAAAATTGTATGTACTAAAATTTAGTAAATTTTCATCACCACTAGAGCCACACATGTAACTTGAATATGGACTATTGGAGTAGATTTCTAACTGTTCACTTTTCTTGTAGATGATATCGTACTATTTATATATTTCTTTCCCTTCATATGCTTACAATGGACCCTACCCAATTAACGGACTGGATTTGCAAGATATGTGATGCATCACCCAAATATATCGTATATACAGCTTCTTTAGTGTTCCCATTATTTTCTTTGTAAACACCCGGCCTCCTCTTTTCTCTCTCCTTATTTAACATCTTTTACCTTATTTAATGCTCTCTCATTTAGCAAAGGGTCGGTGCTCTATGGGCCCATCATTATGTATGTGTTTCATCCATTCCATTCATCCGTTTTTACCGATCATTTTAGGGCTTTAAACAAAAAATGAGAGGGATATAAATCTCGGGTGGACCACACCACATGAAAACAATAGTCATTGGATATCCACCATTTAAATCCTACTAAGGTCCACTGTACTGTTTATTTGACATCCAATCTGTCAATTAGCTCATAGAGACCCAGATGAACGGAAAAAACAAATATCATCTTGATCCAAAACTTTTATGGCCCCTAAAATATTTTATTGGTTAACGTTAATTCATCACTGTTTCTTGTAATGTGGTCCACTTGAGATTGGGATATACCTAATTTTCTGTATTATACCATAAAATAATCTAGAAAAATAGACGTACCGCATGGATGAAACACATACATCATGATGTGACCCACACAGCACCGACCACGGGCTAGCAGGGGAGTAATCGTTCTGTTTCCCTTCTCCGCCAACAATGTTGCTAGTTGATTAGCTACGGAACTTAGTGAGTCTCGATTCTCGCTACTGAAGTGATGTCACATTCTGTAGGCCCCACCAAGATGAATGTATTGCATCCACACCGTCCATTCATTTGAAAAGATCACTTTATGACTTGAGACAAAGAACTAGGCAGATCCAGAGCTCAAATGGATCCCACCACAGAAAACAATGGGGATTGAATGCCAACCCTTAAAACATCTTGAGGCCACATAAGTTTTCGATCAAGCTGATATTTGTGTTTTCCCTTATTCCACGTCCCTGTTAACTTTTAAACATGTTAGATATCAAATAGACACCATAGTGGGCCCTATGAAGGTGTCAACGGTGAGTATCATTCTCCCCACTATTTTCTGTGGTGGGGTTTACTTGAGCTTTGGATCTACATCATTCTTTGACTCATGCCTTAAAATGATCTCTCCAAATGTATGAACGGTGTGGATACAAGACATACATCATGATGGCCCCACAGAACGTGTGACATCACTTCAGGACTTCCGACCTTAAAATACGTGTACTATTGGTGTTTTGGAAACACACATCTCTTGGACTTCCACTCCTTTTTTTTCTTTTTTTTTTTTTTTTTTTTTTTTTTTTTTTTTTTTTTTTTTTTTTTTTATGGATATACTTAATATGAATGGAAGATCCACTCGGACCATTAGATGTATAATCAAGTAATAGGTCTAGAATCAATAAATCAGGCTAACCAACGATTCAAAAGAGCCACACCAATGAGAATAATTAGGAGATAGACATTCACCCTTAATTTTTACATGGCCAATCACAACGACACTTTGAAATATATTTCAACTATTAGATGTCATACTGAAAGTAAGCCTAGGTCCCAAAAATCAGATTTATATATCATTCATGTGAGCCACACTAAGGGAAATTGTTTGGAGGGTGAACCTTTCCATGTACAGTGATTCCAATAGTGTGGTCCTCTTGAACTAGGGATGGAGATAAATTTTGAGAACTTACTCTAAAATGGGGTGACATACGTGATGGTCGGGGTTGATTTTACATTAACACCATGATGGGCCACCCAAGCTGTGGCCACTTTTCTATGCTAAAATGAAATTAGTAGGCAATGAGCATTTACATTAATTAAGAAGAGAGTTTTCATTAAATGCACAACTAGTTGGACGAAAATGTAATGTCCAACTAGTTGTGTGTGAGCATTGCTATATATATATATATATTTCATTTAGGCTTACATCACCTTATCAATAGATTGGATGGTAAATAAACACTACGAAAATAATAACGGGTGATCCTAGTAAGGCTTTAAATGGTAAGGATCCTAGGGTATGGTATACATGACATTTAGATTTTATTTTTTTATTTTTTTATTTATTGGATGTTGCCCTAAAATAATACGATAAAAAGGATGGAAGGTGTAAATATAGAATAAACGCATCAACGTGGGTCGCGCCATCTTAGGTGAGGATAGGGTCTCACTAATCCGCCCTCGTCTTGAGAAGCAACCGGGCGGGAAATCTTACAATCCCCACTCATAGGTGTAAGGCCCACCGTTTGTTTTCTTGACGAGCCATGCTGTCCCTTCAATTTTACAGATTATGTTGTAACATCCATCAGAAGATGAGATCGATCGAATGATCAAATGGACCACATCGAGCAGATTCTATTTAATGGTCTAGAGATTACCCACCGTTGAGACTTCCTAAGGCCCACCTAGCACTCGAATCCACCACATTTTTTGTGCCCATGACCCTAAGGAGATGGGAAAATGGATGGACGGTGTTGCTCACCCAACTTAATGAAGGTTGGTCCCATTCACCCTTCTAAAGGCCCACCCAATTTCAGGGGTGTATCTATAATACCGAAACTGAAAAGGGGCAATCCAGCGTTTCAAATGAGTCTCTCTCGAAGGAGAGTTTCCGCGTGTGCAAAGACTAAAATAGCCTCTTTGTATGTTAAGGTTGACCTACAAATTATAAAGCGTGGCCTCGAGAATCAAACCAATACCCCAAATTCGCAGGACGGATGGAAGACATCAGGCAAGTTTTTTGAGTGCACATCTTCTGTTTCCAGTGCACATAGATTTCTTATTTCTGGAATTTAATTGGGCCTCGCCATCTCACAGCAATTTTATAAGATAAAAAATATATTTACAAAATCTACCTCATCAACAAGGAATATTGCATTCAATTGCCATTTTCAACAAGACGTCTTAGCTGTGACTCAGGATCAGTGATATCCGTGGGATCCTCACTTTCTGCTCACCTTGATGTACGCATTCTATATCTTCCTGATCCATCCTTTTTCTCAGATTATTCAGAGCATTGTTTAAAAAATGAAGCAGATACAACTCTAAGGTGGACCACACCACAAGAAACAATGGTCATTGAATGCCAACTATTGAAAACTTTACAGCATATGCTATAATGTTTATTTGCCATCCAACTTGTTATTGATAGGGTCACACAAACCCGGAAAAGGAAAAACACAAATATCAGTTTGATCCAAAATCTTCGTGGCCCACAAAAAGTTTTTAATGATCAATAATTACTGTTTATTATAGTGTGTTCAACCTGAGATTTGGATATGCTTCATCTTTTGGCATATCTGTCAAATAGGCAGGCAAAATGGATAGGTGGCATAGATCTTTAATGTGTACAATTAGATAGGTCCCAATCACACTGGGGTATCCAGAGTTGCACTAAAGTTGGTTTGTTTTTTTTTGTTTTTTTTTTTTTTTTGGTTACACTCGGATTGCATGGCTTAGTACACGGTACACATGTCGGTTCACCGTGTGCTACTAAGAAAAAACTTTTTTTTTTTTTTTTTTATACACACGCACACACACTCATGCCAGTGGGATTTCACCGCCTCTGGATACTTGAACCCTTAACCGGGTGTTGAAACACATACGAGTCTACCACCCTTGCAAGAGTAAGGATGGACTAAAAAAAAAAACTTATGTGGGCTTCACGGTGATGGGAAACGGATTGGCTACTCACCCTGCCACTAGCCAACGGCTAGCAGCCGGTGCTCTCTGGCTATGTTTCTCATCCATTTTTCTAGATAATTTTACGGTATAAACTCAAAACTTAGGTAAATCAAAATCTCAAGTGGGCTACACAGTATTGATTCAACTCTCACCATTAAAAACCTTTTAGGGCTACAAAAGTTTTGGATCAAGCTGATATTTGTTCTTTGCCTTCATCCAGGTCTGTATGACCTAATCTACAGGTTGGATGTCAAATAAACATGACAGAAATAGGAGGGTTTTAATGGTTGATATTCAATCACTACTGTTTTCCCATGGTGTGGTCCACTTGAGATTTTGTTCTACCTTATTTATGTAATAAAGTATTAAAATGGTGTGTAAAAATGGATGGACGGTGTTCATGATAAAACACATAGATCAAGGTGGAGACCATAGAGCACCGACCATTAGCCACTTGGCTAGTGCAGTGTCACTAGCCAAACCGTGTCCACTATGATGGTTTTTTTTTTTTTTTTTTTTTTTTTTTTTTAATTTTTTATTTAATCCACGCTGTTTATCTATTTTGCCAGCTTACATCAGGGCATGTGCGTAAACATATATAGATGGAAATCTCAAGTGGACCACACTACATATAAAGTGGTGATTGAACACACCATTATAAACTTCACAAAGCCCACTGTAATGTTTATTTGCCATCCAACCAGTTGATAGCATCATAGAAACATGATGAAGAGAAAATACAACCATCAGCTTGATACAAAACCTTGTAGCCCCCAAATTTTTTTAATGGTGGGCTTTCAATCACCCATGTTTTGTGTGGTGTGGTCCACCCAAGATTTGGATTCGCCTCAATTTTGTGCTCATGAACTATAATTATCTGTAAAAAATGGATGGACAACTTGGATAAAATACATACATCATGGTGGAGCTAACAGAGCTTTTCCAATAATGCAGAGTATTGTAGTTGGTGTATGTTACCCGAGTCCCCTCTATCAAAGCCACTGGTATGAGCAAATAGTCAGTAACTTGAGTGAGCCCTATTATGATGTTTTTGGAAAATCAACTTGGACCACTAGGTGTGTCACCCCATTTTAGGCCACTGGTTGAAGAAAATCAGTTCCATCTATAATTTACGTCAACCGCATGACTTGAAAACAATGTATCGACAATGCTCACCTTCCAAATTGTTTTCATCAGTATGGCCCAAGTGATTCATGTATCGGTATAATTTTTGGCCAGATACTTTTTTTTTCCCAATAATCTAGTGGATGGAGTGGATTTTCATGTAAGTATAATATTTGACCCTTTAAAATTAAGGGTGGACGTCTCTCTCCCATCTATTTCCTTTAGTGTATATATCTAGGCCTAATATGAGATTTCATAGCCAATGGTTATAGTGGATCTTACATAAACATCACAATGGGCCCCAACAAAATCAAGAGTCACACGTGTGTGTGCGTGTGTGTGTGTGTGTGTGTGTGTGTGTGTGTGTAAACTCATTTTATAGTTGGAGAAGTGTGGGCAATTAGATATTTGGCGAGGGCCAACCATAATGTGTATGCAAAATTCACTCTGACTATTAGATGCGTAATCATTTAGGTTCAAATTTAAAAAGTTAGGTTAACACGATATTCATGTGAGCTATACCAAAGAAAATATTTGGAAGAAAGACATCCACCCTTCAAATTTATAGGACCCACCATGATGATTATATAAAATAGACAAGTTACTTTGTCTATTGCAACCCTGTCATTTTTTCTAATGGAAACCCGTCACTTTGTCAAGTGAACCCTATCACTTTGTCAATTGAAACATTGTCACTTTATCCGATAAGCCGTCACTTTGCCCAGTAACACCATCACTTTGTTTAGAGGAACCAGGACATTTTGTCCCACAACCCTATCACTTTGTCTAGTGAAAGCTCGTCACCTAGTCCAGTAATCCCATCACTTTCTCTAATGGAACCTTGTCACTTTGTCTAAGCACCCCTTTCACTTTATCTAGTGTAAATATCGTCACTTTGTTCAACAACCTTGTTACTTTGTCTAGTAGAACCCCATCACTTGGTACAGTAGAACTCTGTCACTTCGCCTTACAACACTGTCTCTTTGTCTAGTAGAACCCCATCACTATGACCAGCAACCCGATCACTTTGTCTAATGAACCCTGTCACTTTGTCCAACAACCTCGTCACTTTGTCTGGTGGAACCCAGTCATTTTGTCTTGCAGCCTCATCACTTCGTTTAGTGGTATCAAGTCACTTCGTCTGGCAACCTGTCACTTTTTCTAACAATCACGTCACTTTGTCTAATGAAACCTTATCGCTTTGTCACGTTTAACCTCATTACTTTGTTTAATGGAACCAAGTTACTTTGTACGACAATTTCATCACTTAATTTAGTAGAACTTTTTCTTTGTCTGATAACATCGTCACTTTGTCTAAGGGAACCTTGTTACATTGTGTAATACTAATAAAAAAAATTATCGATAATAAATGGTCTATATTATCGATGCTCACACGTAATTTAAGGCCCATGTTGAATTGTGCCCTACATAATCTAGGGTTCACATCAAAGGTTTCCCTCACATAAATATAGGTTGGGGCTCCAAATTATGGATGTTGTATTGCTAACTAGTATAATGTGCTGTGTAAACTCTACAAGGAAGTAGATTAGGTCTTGCCCCCACTTATATTATATTCCCTCTAGGCAGGGGCTCTGTAGGGCCCACTGTGATGTATGGGTTTTGTCCATGCCATCCATCCAATTTTTTCATATCATTTTAGGGTTTTAGCCCAAAAATAGGTAGATTTGAAGCTTAAGTGGGCTAGACTAGAAGAAGCAATGGTGATAATGACACCCGCCGTTGAAACATTCCCACACGCAACCATCATTTTTATTTGCCATCCAACTATTCATAAGGTCATGTAGACCTGGATTAAGGGGGAAAAATATTAGATTGATCTGAAACTTGTGTGACTCCTAAGAAGCTTTCAATGGTGGGTGTTTAATCCCCACTATGTGGTCCACTTGAGTCTTGGATCTGTTGTATGTTTATGTGCGTACCCTAAAATGATTTGAAAAAAATGGATGAATGTAGTGGATAAAACCCACACCATAATGGGCTCCATATATAGAGCTCTGTTTGGATTGATTACAGCTAGGCAGGGATAGGATGTAATCTGCTTCCACTCTGTTGGGTCGTATATTATCCATCATGTCCATTGGTTTTATCATCCCATTTTAGGTAAGGAGCCCAAAATGTCACCCTTTAATAAGGTCACACATGCATGGATTAATGGAAAACATAAATATTAACGTCACATCGACATGGATAAAGGGAAAACATAAATATCATTGTTGCTCAAATCTGGTCGATCTTGTCTCACATCCTGTAAGCCACTAGGTACCTTCAATTTAATGGAGAACAAGGGGAAACTGGGAGCGCCGGTTGTGGCCGGGGACCCTCCGATGCCTAAGTTAGGCGTACGAACTCATAGTATGAGTAGTAGAATCGGGATAGTTGTGTACCTTTTTCTTGAAGAGGCGGGTGTATTTATAGGTGTTCTTAGGAAATTCCTATATTTAGGTATATCGGTAAGATACGCTAGAGAGACACATCTTGGAATCAGAATCTATTATCGAACATTTCTCTGATTATGCCTCAATTGACATGATCTTCAATTGAGACTTCACAAGGGAACCCCACCCATACATGGTGTAAGATTCTCTTTGGATATTTCTATTATTAGCTCAAGGTTGAGGTCAGCATTCGACCTTGAGGTCATATTGAAGGTCGTGGTCGGGGTATATAGTTGAGGTTGGCATCTATGGTCGAGGTCAACATTTGACCTTAAGGTCGTTATATAGGGTCGAGGTTGGTAAGTCTGCTAACAATATCTTGTAAACAAGATCTGTAGGTTTGTTGACAAATCTTATTTTCAAATTGGTCCAAGTGTTTCAGCTCGGTTATTGAATCTCTTTGCTCGGCTCATCTTCCCTAACCCATAAGTATTTTAGAGAGTTTGCTCGGATGCTCTTGTTGCCATGTATCTCATACTGTAGGTTAGCTCAATTTTACCCATAAAAAATATCTTCTTAATCCAAAACTTCTATGATCCAAAGAAAGAATCGTTTTTTTTTTTTTTTCTTTTCTTTCTTATGGTGTGGTCTACTTAGCTCTGGGTATATTTCAATTTTGCGCTCAGGTGAAGGAAGCAGATGAAACACACATAATGGGTGAGATAATAGAGTTTACACGGTAAGCAATTTGTGCTCAGCATTACAAGCACGATTTTAACGGGGGTGTGAGGGTACTACACCTATCCTGAGCTCAGAGCAGGCTGAGGCTTTGAGGGGCCACCGTGATGTATGGTTTTATCCATACTGTCCATCAATTTTTCTATATCCTTTTAGGATATGAGCCAAAATATGAGGCATATCCAAGGTTCAAGTGGACCACACCAGAGGAAGCAGTGGTGCTAATGACTCCCATTGTTGAAACCTTCTTAGGGTCTACAGTGATATTTTTGATCAAGATGATATTTGCGTTTTTCCTTAGTTGAGGTCTATGTGACCTTAACAATAGATTGGATAACATTGGGAAGTTTCAATGGTCACTGTTTACTGCGGTGTGGTCCACCTGAGAGTTGTATCTACTTTACTTTTGGGACAATGCTTTAAATTAATCTGAAAGAAAGGAAAAAAAAAACGGATGGATGGTGTAGATATACAGTAGATAAATCAAGGTGGGCCATGGTCAGGATCCCACGGACATCACTGGATCATCCTGAGTCGCAGCTAAGACGCGTAATTGAAAAAGCAGTGGAATGTAATATTCCTGGTTAAATATCCAGTATTTTGTAAATATTTTTTATCCTATTAAATTGTTGCGTTGATTTATGATGTGGATTGCGCCCTACTCCTGCCCGTATCTAGCTGGGAACGGGCAGGAGCTTTGAGTGGCCACCGTGATGTATGGGTCTTATCCACACTGTCCATCCATTTTTTCATATCATTTTAGAGTATAAGCGCAAAAATGAGACAGATCCAAGGCTCAAGTGGACTAAACAATGGGGATTAAACTCTTACCGTTGAAAAATTCTGGGGGCCACAGAAGTTTTGGATGGAGCTGATATTTGTGTTTATCTTCATCCCGGTCTATGTAACTTTACGAATAGCTTGGATGGAAAATAAAAATCACGGTGGGCCGTAGAAAACTTTCAACGGTGAATATTATCATCACCGCTGCTTCCTGTGGTGTGGTCTACTTGAACTTTGGATATGCCATATTTTTGGGCTTGTATCCTAAAATGATGCGAAGAAAAAATGGGTGAACTGGTGTGGATAAGATCCATATATCACGGTGGCCACTCAAAGCTACTGCCTGTTCCCAGCTGAGACGGGTGGGGGTGGAAACGGATTGGCTACTCCCCCGACATCAGCCAATGGCTAATGGTCGGTGCTCTGTGGGCCCCACCATGATGTATGTGTTTCATCCACGCCGTCCATATATTTTTACAGATCATTTTATAGTGTGAGGCCAAAAATGAGTCATATCCCGATCTCAAGTGGACCACATTAAAAGAAACAGTGTCAAATGAGCGTTGACCATTAAAACCATTTTGGGGGCCATAAAAGTTTTGGATCAAGCTGATTTTTGTTTTTTCCCTTCATCTGGGCCTGTATGACCTAATCAACAGATTAGATTTCAAATAAACAGTACATTGAGCCTTAGAGGATTTTAATGGTGGATATCCAATCACTATTATTTCCATGCGGTGTGATTCACCCGAGATTCGATATCCCTCTCATTTTTAGTATGAAGCCCCAAAATTATCTTTAAAAATTTAAGAACGGAATGGATGAAACAAATACATCATGGTGGGGCCCACAGAGCACCGACCATCAGCCACGGGGCTGGTGTCAGGGGAGTAGCCAATCCATTTCCAGTGGGGGTAGGACGCAATCCGCGTCCGTTCATATCAGCACTGATTACGTGGCCCAATTAAATTCCAGGGCACGGTAACTCTCCTTGCGCTGAAAACAGATGATCTGCACTCCTTCCTACCTTGACTGTGCGGTGGCTTTTACTTTTTTTTTTTTTTTTTAAACACGCGCGCACTCACACCCCACACTGACGCCGTAGTGGGATTTCATCACCTATGGATCCTTACTCTTGATCGGGTGCCTCTTGTCCAGGTAGCCCATTCCACCCTGATATGGTATGTTGGCATAATGGCTTTCACCTGTGCTCTGATTGAAGTTTTTACTTTCCACAGGTTGCCCCACCAGAATTTGAACAAGGATATACTGTTTGGCTCTTATACTACCGGTTAAGAACCGAACCAATATGCCAAAAGCCACAAGACCGAAGGAGCGCATCAAGGTAGGTTCATAAACCACTAAGAACACTAACAAAGAGATAACACTTAGGTAGAAGCATATATTTCATATATTATAAACCTTAAAACCAAAGGTCATATTTCAATACGTACATAGCCCAATCAATCAAAGTATATATGAGTAGAACACAGTCTATCCTTCCAAGCTCAAGAGAAGGAAACGATCATGAGATTGAGAGAGAGATCCTAGAGAGAAGTCATCTCGTATGTGCGTTTAGGTGTGTGTGTAAAGGTAGACTTACAGAGATCGAAGTAGAGCGGAAATTGTATAAAAGCAAATATTGTAATGGGAAAGCAGGCAACCACATATACTGGAAGGGCAGCAAGCTTCAGCTCCTTCTTGAGCACAAAGAAATGACCAGCGCAGAAGGAAACCAACATGGTAGCAAGTGAGAGGAAGAGAGTGGTGAGGCCAAAAATCAATCTCCAGGGCAAGACACTCTCGAAATCCGACTCTCGGTATCGCGAAGTGAGAATTGTCAGGAAGATAGTCAGGGAGGTAATGGAGAAGCACAGCGCAACCAAAGAAGTGATGGCAAAGACATCAAATATAGGCTGCCCTTCCAACACTGGTTCGCCTTTATCTTGCCTCAAGCCACCTGGCACGGTGGCAGATGTGGCAAAAGCCACTGTAGCGATGAGCGCGGCAATGATGGAGCACGACTGAGATGTATTAATTAGCCATGTGCTGCCTTCCTTGACCAAATCTTCATGCGTCTCTGTGAAGACTTCCTTCGGTATCTGGTCCTCTTTATTTTTCCGCGTATAAAAATGGTGGTTCACTTTGTCTCCGACAGCCTGGGAGGTCATGATTGTATAAAAGTACAAAGTATTTAAATTACCAGTTTGATTTGCTGAAATTACGTTCGTAAATTAAAAGAAACTCTGTAACGATTACAAAATACATTACCTTTCTGCTAATACAGCTTCATTTAACCGCAGATTCTCAAAATATTTTAATGTTGTTTGATTTTAAATTTTCAAAATAATTCTATAAAAATTAGATTGATTATAAATTCTTCTACTTGTTTTCTGGATGCACAACCATGTAAAAGGATTCAATCAATTCACGTGTAAGCTTAAAGCACTTATCACCTAAAGTGAGCGTTACCACAACTTCTGGTATGGCCCATACTTCCCTGCCAGCTGGCGACCCATGTTGGGCATCTGTACCATGAAAAAGGTAAGACCCCTGCGTGAAAATCAACCTTCTCAAAAATCAATCTGATACTTTCACTAGGTGGGCCACCCTTGTATGTTGAGTCAGACTGCCCGCTTTCCGTTGATTCTGAAGGTGTGGCCCACCTTTAAAAAAATTAAATTAAATTAAATTTACACACGCACGCACACCCCCACACACTCACGCTAGTGGAATTTCACCACTTATGGATACTCGAACCCTTGACTGGGTGTTGAAACTACGGAGAGTCTACCACCCGAGCAAGAGTAAGGATCCAGGTGTGGCCCACCTGATGAGTGGACCCAATTGATTTTTGTACAGGCAATTTTTGTTGTTTGCCTAACACTTTCACGGTACTGATTCCCAACACACATGGATATTGACGTGAAGGATGGCATGGTTGCATAAGTTCTGGCTCCTTTCTAGCAGATGATCACTTCTTTTAACCTAAATGAGCAAAAGCTGAAGGCAACTAGCTGAAAGTGGGGGCGCATCGCGGCGTGTTTAAGGCATCAAGCCAATGTGTGTAAGGCATCAGGTCAATGTTTTTGCCCTAATAGAGGTGCAAACGACCTCTGTGGGCCTACTGTGATGCATTGAAAACATCCACTTGATTATCATTCACTTCTCATGTTTAGCCATGGCTGAAAGGTCAGGCCAATCAGTGACTTGGGTAGGCAACACTGTAAGAAATGCACTCTAGATAGGATTTTCTATGCTTGTGTGTATGTGTGCGTGTGTGTGCGCGCACGTGTATTTAAGTATATAAGAAATTTAAGAAAGTTCTTCTCCCCCCATTCTGAAGAATAATAATAATTTTTTAAAAAAAAAAAAGAAAAAAAAAAGTAGTATACAGAGAGCTTTCAAGAAAATTCCAAGAAAATTCCCAAATACCTGGACTTGTCAAAAGGCATCAGATATTTTGAAGTTTCAGAACGATCCTTTGACCGCTTTTTGGGTAGCAAAATGACCACAACCTCATTATTTTCCTGTGTGGCTGGCATGGTTTCCGTGTGATGATCAAGCGCCCCATAAAAGGTACATCCAGACGTGATGATTAAGTGCCCCATAAATTCTATTGATCTAATTATCAGATGCGTCACACTTAGAATTGGAGATCTTTGAGAGGTGTACGTTTACAATGTAGCTTACCAGATGATTGGATGGGCCTACTTTCTGTAATTGTGGTGCGATCCACCTTTGGAAGGGTTTAATGAGCCGGAATGCCTAACTCTGGCAATTTTCTCTTAGTAGAAATTATTATTATTATTATTTAATCAAAGTTTTGAATATATTCATAGGAACTGAAAGTTACAGCTACGAAGGCACGGGAGATGTACACGAGTTTTGGTTATTGTGCCGTTTTATACGTTTGGAGTAGAGATATACACGAGTCGGACCGAGTGGAGCTTGACATAGCTAGGCTTGGTTCAGCCTGCAGCCAACCCAACTCAAATTCAGCTCAGCTCGGTCCTCAAGCCTAATTGACCAACTCGGCTGGGTTCGGTCAGCTCATTTCTCAAACAAATGCATTTTCAATCTCTCACACTTTGAATGCAAAACAATAACAATACTTTACATGCATTGTATCAAATACTTGACGAGCAACATCAAGATTAAGATATGAGGACAATTTTACAATGTAAATTTTTCTTTTTTGTAGAGATTTTTTTTCTTAATCTTCCCTCAAATGCCCATTTAGAGAATACCCTGAGCCGATTGAAAGAACTCTCAGGATCCCAAGAGCAGCAGCAGGCTTCATATACCTTAGAGTTCTGGTGGCCTTAGGCAGGATGAATTGCGATGCCTTTCAGCCTCTGCTAGACAGAGTTGGTGGTCGCATTCGAGGGTGGCAGGCTAGATGCCTTTCACAGGCTGGTCATGCTATTCTAGTGCAACATGTCCTAGGCAGTATTCCAGTGCACTCTCTGGCGGCTACTCATACCCCGAAGGCGGTCGTTGCATCATTAGAGTCCATTTTTACTAATTTCTTCTTGGGGTGGGCAGAAGGTAAGAGGAGCTCCATTGGAGGAGCTGGAAGGAGATTGCTTTGCCCAAATGTGAAGGGGGGCTTGGCATAAGGAAGCTTTCGGAAGTCATGAAGGCCATCCGTCTTAAAATGGCATGGGCTGTTCAGTACAGGGGGGAAGGCAGTCTATGAGTTTCTTATATGAGGGCGAAGTATTCCCAAGATCTCTCCTCCAAAGGCTCAGGTCGCCTGACATCGTCAGCCTCTCCACTGTGGAAAAGAATTCGATCAAGTTGTTTTCCCTGTTGGATTCACGTGTGCAGTGGCATCTCGGCAAGGGCGATTGTAGCCACTGGAGGGATAACTGGTCAGGCCTTGGCCAGCTTGCTCATTGGTCTATTAGGCTAATTCAAGCAGAGTTGCAATTGCTAAAAGTGAGTCAGTTCCTGGACTTAGAAGGTCCCCTCCCTCCATCAGCCATCTTTGATTTCCCGCCCTAACAGGTTGTGGACTACATATTCCATGAAAGTTTTTTCATTTCAGAGGGCTGAGACAGTTGCTTCTGGCCTCTTGATCCTTCGGGAGCTTTCTCGGTCAAATTTTCTTAGAGGGTGAGTAGAGCTAGCAAGCCTCGCAGAGAGTGGACTCATTGGGTGTGTGTAACACCTTGAGCATTTTAATACCTGAGTATTAAAAGTTGTCGAGTGTTACCGTGAAATTTAATGTAATATGTACCTGTGTACAATCCCGGTCTAACTATCCTAACCTCACATATATTCCCTAACACGAATCTAGCCCTTGAGAACAATCTCCATCCATAAATTAAGTCATTCGACCATTGATCACGTGGTTTAATACACGTACATTCCTCTAACTAAATCAACAAATAACCTTTCATCCATAATGGTTTAGACATAAGTTCTTTTATAAGAACTATTTAGAAACGTACCTACAACCATATAGGACCATTAGATTTCACAAAACTCTTAGATTAGCAATAATAATGAAAATGCCATTAACCTATATCCCTAAATTCTAGATCACATGATTCCCACAATTCATTTAAAGTGAAAATTTACACCATGCCTATGTATCATAAATTACATGTACATGTTGAATTTCAGCCCTTAAATCAAAGTAAAAGTGACCCAATTGACATATCGATCGTTAACTACTGATTTTCGTGTCCACAGAAGTCATGGGTAATTGTAATAGGATGCTTCCGTTCATTTATATCTGTGTGATCTTATGAACAGGTTGGATGATAAACAAACATCACTGTAGGGCCTAGAAAGATTTCAACGGTGGAAATTACTACACTCACTATTTCAAGTGGTATGACTCACTTGATCTTAGGATGTGCTTCAACTTTGGGCTCAACGCCTTAAATTAGATGGAAAAATGAATGGACGGTGTAGATTACTCAAGAACATCACCGTGGACTCCACCTGTGATGCATGCGCACAACCTGCGCATGTACTCGCTGTGCACTGGTCCGGGAGTCACGGTCAAACACCGCTGACCCGTGAATTCCCGAAACGGAATGGATTCCCACCGCGCAACGAGAACGGACGATGTTCCGTTTGGGAGCCACTGTGGCCCACCATCGAAATCAACTGGACGATCCGAACCGTCCATTTAAATACTACGATAAAACCGATCGAACTCTAAATATTTCGTTCCAACACAAATCAAGAAGACAGACAAATCCACAAAGAAAGGAGACCTTATCCCTGTCTTTTTCCGCTACTAACGGACAGTGTCCGTTTGAAGATCTGATGGCCCACCTTTATGATGATTAATGGATGATCTGACCCGTCCATCGTTTCCGGGAGATGAATTATACCAAAATATTTCTGGCCATGTGTATCCATACACATACACGTGGCCACAGTGATGG
The DNA here is from genome assembly GCA_021015155.1 of Magnolia officinalis. Taxonomy (NCBI): domain Eukaryota; kingdom Viridiplantae; phylum Streptophyta; class Magnoliopsida; order Magnoliales; family Magnoliaceae; genus Magnolia; species Magnolia officinalis. Next base: position 20,881,797 of record JAJHSJ010000003.1, read on the forward strand.
TTGCAGGTGGTGGTGACGCTGTTCGCAACATAACCGTACTGCGTCGATTTACGGGAGTTGTAGCCCATCACCACGCAACAAGGATTCGATCTAGACCGTCCATCTGGGAACCACGCCAAAACCGACCCTATCCACGAAAGCAGATCAGAGAGATCCAACGTGACGACGCTGGCCACTCCCCCCCTTTCAATACGCAAGCCGTTTTCCCCTGCTGCGAAAACGAGTTGCGCAAGGTATTGCGCCGTTATTCTTGCTGCGTAAACCAGGACTTCTGGGTTCGGACCTCTATAAAAGAGTGTCGATCTGCGAGAAAGAAAACAAGAAAAGAAAGGAAAAGGAAGTGGGAGAGAAAGAGACCTCCAGCCAACCAACGGCAGCAGGAGGACTTCTCAGCGAAAAAGAGAAAGAAGAAGAGAGAAAAGAAACGTGAGAGAGAGCTCCAACTGTTGCGAGATGTCTAAAATCTGAGTCCTTTCGCAACTGGGATGCGGAAGGGGAAAGGAGTTTCGCGGATTTTGTGTCGCAAGTCCTTTCGCAACTGGGATGCGAAAGGAGTTTCGCAGATTTGTGTCGCAAGTCCTTTCGCAACTGGGATGCGAAAGGAGTTTCGCGGATTTTGTGACGCAAGTCCTTTCGCAACTGGGATACGAAAGGGAAGTTGCCAAAACTATAAATTGGGGTGCCTAGGGCTATTCTAATAGATTTTTAAGACTTCCTAAAGGTATTCTAAAGGGTTCTAGGGTTATCAAAGGGTGTAGCAAGGGTGAGATTCGAGGTTGTTCGAATCGGGTAAGTCCTTTCTCTTGTAATTGATGCTTTCATAGTGGTGATTTGTCGCTTTGTGCGTGTGGTTTTTCCTGCAAGGGTTTTCCACGTTAAATCTGTGTGTTCTCTTTTCTTGTGTATGTGATTGGTGCCATTGGATTACCATCCTAGATCTAGATCTGTGTGATTCCGCAGGCCAAAAATCCCAACAAGTGGTATCAGAGCAATCGGTTGGGACACAGATCTGAATCTGAGGGATTAGTAATAATGGCGAGCGCCAGGTATGAGATTGAGAAGTACTCAGGAAAAAATAATTTTGAGTTATGGAAGATCAAGATGATGAGTTCCTTAATTAAGCAAGGCGAAGATGGTGCTCTTGAGGAGCGGAAGTCCACCATGAAAGATGATGATTGGAATACTCTTGATAAGAAAGCCTTATCATCGATCCGTTTATGTCTCACGGATGAGGTTCTCTACAACGTCATGAGGGAGAAAACTGCGGCTAATTTATGGGCGAAGTTGGAGGATGTTTATGCGAAGAAATCCTCTGAAAATCGTCTGCACTTGAAGCGCGGCAGTGGTATAACTTCAAGATGGCAGAGGGTGGAGATCTGGAGGCTCACATCAGCAATTTTAATAAATTGGTTTGCAAATTGCTCGATATGGATGAAGTGATGAAAGATGAAGAAAGCATGTATGTTGCTGAATTCTCTCCCGGCGTCCTATGAGTCATTCAAGGATACTATGTGCAGCATGAACAAAACCCTGAGTGTCGACACTGTTATCTCAGCCCTTCAAGGGAAGGCTATGAGACAGCTAGACAGCAACATAGGGACATCTTCTGATGCACTGTTTACAGTGGGTAGGAATTCTGAACACAGTACAGGTTCTTCAGGTTCTAGATCCAAATCCAAGGGCAAGGGCAAAGGAAAGGTAAAGTGCTGGAATTGTGGGAAGGAAGGACATGTGAAAAGGGATTGTGAAAATCCTAAATCTAAGAGGGAAGATTCTGAGGCTTCATGCAGGGAGGCTAACACTGCCACGTCAGATGAATCGAGTGGATGTGATGGTGATGTTTTGTCTGTGTCTTCGCTCAGACGGTCATACGATGATCGTAAGGACGAGTGGATGCTAGACACAGGGGCATCTTTTCACATGACTCCTCATCGGAGTGGTTCACCAGCTATAGGGAGTGCGATGGTGGACAGGTATTTATGGGCAATGACATTGCCTGTCTGTAATGTTGTGGCTATTGGTACGGTACGCATCAGGATGTTTGATGGGGTGGAGCGTACTTTGACTGATGTCAGGCACGTTCCTGATTTGAAACAAAATCTGATTTCTCTTGGTGTGCTTGAGGCAAAGGGATGCAAGTACACAGGTATTGATGGTGCTCTTAAGGTATCCAAGGGGGCACGGGTAGTCATGAAAGCGCAACGACTCGATCATGTTTACAGGTTGATCGGGAGCACTTCAAAAGGTGGAGCTACAGTGGATGTAGCGAATTCCACCTCTGCACGTGTGTGGCATGATGGGCATGGCCACATGAGCGGGCAGGGCAGGAAGGCTGAGACGTGCGGACAGGGATATAGAGCAGGTGGAGCAGCCACCTGTGAGAAGAACCACATGGCATGATTGCAGGATATCGGCAAGGTACATGGACGACTCCAATATTGCAGGGGATTCATCTTCTATTCTGATGGCTCTAGGTGAGCCTGGTGCTGAGAAGTGGAAGGTGACTATGGGCGATGTGATGGATTCGTTGTACCAGACCGACATATGGGAGCTGGTGGAGCTTCCAGTGGGCCGGTGAACGGTTGGATGTAGGTGGACCTTCAAGAGGATACAGTATAGATACAAGGCGAGGTTGGTAGCGAGGAGTTATTCTCAGAGAGAAGAGATCGGCTTCTCAGAGATATTCGCGCCGACGGTATAGCAGGTATCTATCAGATCCGTGATTGGCGCTGGTTGGCCAATGTGATCTTGAGCTATGATGTGATGCAGAAATAAGAGAAGAGGTCAAGAAGCTACACGGTTGAAGATTGAAGACATGGTGGAGATTGTTGCGAGATGTCTTAAATCTGAGTCCTTTCGCAACTGGGATGCGGAAAGGAGTTTCGCGGATTTTTGTCGCAAGTCCTTTCGCAACTGGGATGCGAAAGGAGTTTCGCGGATTTTGTGTCGCAAGTCCTTTCGCAACTGGGATGCGAAAGGAGTTTCGCGGATTTTGTGACGCAAGTCCTTTCGCAACTGGGATACGAAAGGGAAGTTGCCAAAACTATAAATTGGGGTGCCTAGGGCTATTCTAATAGATTTTTAAGACTTCCTAAAGGTATTCTAAAGGGTTCTAGGGTTATCAAAGGGTGTAGCAAGGGTGAGATTCGAGGTTGTTCGAATCGGGTAAGTCCTTTCTCTTTGTAATTGATGCTTTCATAGTGGTGATTTGTCGCTTTGTGCCGTGGTTTTTTCCTGCAAGGGTTTTCCACGTTAAATCTGTGTGTTCTCTTTTCTTGTGTATGTGATTGGTGCCATTGGATTACCATCCTAGATCTAGATCTGTGTGATTCCGCAGGCCAAAAATCCCAACACCAAATCCGCAACGCCAGCCCCCTGCTGGACGTATCAGCAAGAAAGGAAGAAAGAAAGAAAAGAATAGAAAGAAAAGAAAAAGAAAGAAGAAAAGAAAAAGAAAGAAAGGAAAGAGAACAAAAGGATAAGAGAGAGAGAGAGAGTAGAGAGTAGAGATAGAGACGAGAGAGAGAGAGAGAGAGAGAGAGAAGAGGAAGAAAGATAGGAAGGAGAGAGAATTCGAGTGGTAGGTCGAGTCAAATCAAGTTAACTCGGTTGAGACTTGCTGTAGTGCTGCCCGAGTTCGGTGCATGTCCGAATTTATTATTCCATCATCTTCCTTTTTCCTTTCCTTAATCTTTCCTTCTCCTTTGACAGAAATATTATATATATATATATATATAATATATATATAATATATATTATATATATATATATATATATATATATATATAATATATATATATATATATATATATTCTAAGTCAAAACATATAAAATCAGAATTTTAATTTAGGTTCCTTTAAAATTCACCAAACTAAATTGAATCCAACATTACTATGAATCAAGCTTTAATCTTAATCGTTCAGCCTTATAAATTAGAACAAGATTTAATCCTAAAGTGCTCTCTTGAACATCTAACCTTGGTAGCAGGCAGATAAACAGTCAAAGATGAAAGTTTTATCCTTTAAGCTTACAGTAATTTAAGTTGATATGAATTATCTTACCTTTTACCTGTTCTTATGTTACTATGATTTTCTCTCTATTTTTGTTTAATTTATCATCAACAATCATTGGCCCTTTTAGGATTTTGGCATGATGTTAATTACAGGTGATCTTTATGAATTTATGTGAGGCCATGGATACAAGCCTTATCTTGCCTTTATCAATTTATTGAGTTGACCCTTGCTACTCTTCTCTTTATTGAGCTGGTCATTACCAATCTCTTTATTATTGAGTTGGCCATTGCTACTCTTCTATTTGTTGAGTTAACCATTTCTACTCTTCTTTTATCGAGTCGACCATTGTCACTCTCCTCTTTATTAAGTTGGTCATTGCTACGATTTCTCTTTGTTGAGTTGACCATTGTCACTCTTCTCTTTATATTATTGGCCTTGTGCTATTTATCTTTAAGGCTTGGGCATGTGTCTTGATATTCTAAAACTCCCATTATTCAATTTATCTCTCTATAAGTGCAAGTGAGGTGTTAAGAGGTATTACAACTAGTGATTCGAATATCTTATCATGGACATAATGCGCTCTGGATAGAAACCCTCTTGGTCGACGTGTAATTCTATGGGTTTTGGGTAGTGGTGCATAAATCGATGTGTATAATTCACAAATTCAGTGACACATATAATCGCTCCATGAACAAGTCGTATCACGTAATTCATTCAGCTCATGTGTCGTGTGCCTTGAGGTGTTCACGTAAATCCATGGTAGCATTGGCCATGTCGGCGAATATCCGTAGTTATGGGATGTGAGTTGAGCCAGGTTTTCTCTAAATCGTATTCCACATTATGATGATCACTAAGTATGATGAGCCGCACACACTTTACTAGGCATGCATATCATGTAGGTTGTTTACGTATGTTGATACTCCTTGCAGTAGTGGAATCCGAGAGGTATCAGAACATTTATATTACTTTTATGAATCTCTTGAATCATTATTAATCTTAAAGGATAACCTCCACTATGAGTAAGGCGTTGACCCTCTCTAACCGTACAAATGAAGCAAGTGACATACAGATTGAAGACTTAGAGGACAATCTCCATATGGAAGATTATGCTGAAAGAATAAGAAGATAACTTCATGATTTAGATTCATACTTCCTCTACGAACTCGATAAATGTAATACGCTCCCATTGAGAGGGCATTTGATTATTCTTTTACTTTGATGAAATAATCAATACAGTTGATTTTATTCTCGTGAATGTTACCTTCACGAATGTATCTTGATGTGATCCAAATGAAAAAAAAAGGTGAGATTTTTAAATAATCTAATTTATATATTATTAATAGCTGGTTTTCTTGGGAACAAGTACAAACTCTAGCTGTCAAAATTCGGGATGTTTGAAGGCTTATTAAGAAAGTTACCCCGATGGACGTAGCTGTCCAAGAGCGAGGGGTCCTCCTGGTGTCGCGTTATGTCTGCTGTGATGGGAGTCTAGTCTAGAGGCCTTCCGAAGAAACTGCTGCTCACTTGTTTCTTAGAAGCACATGGGCTGAAACAGTCTGGGGTTATTTCGGTGGCCTGTTTGGCATCTCTATTATGGGGGCCCAGTCAGTGGAGGTTAGGCTTCGCTAGTGGTGGCTCACCCTCTCGCTTGGTGGCAATTTGGAGACCCTACAGAAGCTAGTCCTGAGCATTATTCTCTGGGAAATCTAGAAATTCTAGAATTCAGCAAGGTGTGAAGGGAAGTTTTCCTCTCCCTCCGACACGATCGGGCGAGTGAGATGGCGGCTTCAGTCCATCTCTTTCGGTATGCCCGATTTCTTTTCCATTTCTTTGGCAAACATGCCGGCTCTTAATGCATTGGGTATCGCCCCTCATCCTCCTCCTGGGAGGAAAGTGCAGGTGGTGAAGTGGACAAAGCCTAGCTGTGGCTAGGCCAAGATGAATGTAGATGGGTCCTCCTTGGGAAACCCAAGAATGTGTGCAGTGGTGGTATTTGTAAGGGATATAAGGGAGAGTTCATCTTCGCATTCTCAGAGCATTATGGTGTGGGTTCCAATACTAGAGCGCAGATTCGAGCAGTTCATGATGGTCTTGCTAACTATTTCAAATTGGGTCACTCCAAGGTGGTAGTGGAATTTGACTCCCAGCTGGTGGTATTATTCTGAATGGTTCTTGCAAATTGAGTTGGAAGTAAAAGTATTGGCTATCAAGGATTGAGAGGTTTAGGATCAAAGGCCAGCTCCAATTCGTGCATGTTATGAGGGAAGGGAATGCGCCAGCTGATGGGATGGCCCGATTGGGAAGTGACCGGCAGGGCTCCTCTCTAGTTCTGCTGCTTTCAGATCTCTCCATTCAAGTGAGGGGTCTCCTCTTCCCGGACAAAGTGGGCTTGGGAGCCATCCAGTTTTCCTCAAAATAATAGGCTAGAGATCTTTACTGAAGAGGTTCCTTGGACTATCTCTTTGCATTTTTAGTTTGTTTCTATTTTATTCTCTATGTAGTTATGATAAGCTTTCGCTCAGGCAGTTTTATCCTGGGAAAGCCCGAATGTATACGGCACTGTACAGTTTTTGTCCCTTGAAATGAAATAGATGACAAATTTTATTTTTTTAAAGAATACCCTGAAATGAGGGCAGTCTAAGAAAAAAAAACTTCGTTGAGTTATATTATCAAACACTCGGTGAGCAACATCTAGATTAAAATAACTGAGTCACTGAGTTGATTCGATCTGAGTCGATTCAAGTTAGGGTTCAAGCTGAGTTGAGTCAAACACAGGCAAGCTCGAACTCGGCTCAAAATTTTTTCAAGCTCTAAAAACCAGCTCGACTCAGTCTGAATCCAGTTTCAAGCTGATGCAAGTTGAGCTTTTCCGAGTCGAGTTGAGTGACCTGATCAATGTTACTCAACTCATGTACAACTCTAGTTCAGAGGATCCTTTTAAATATTTAAAATAGGAAGGCTATTTTTCTTAAATTCAAGTTTTCTGAGGACATTTTCTAAAAACCCCTTATGTGTGTGTGTGTGTGTGTGTGTGTGTGTGTGTGTGTGTGGGGGTTGGGGGGGGGGGGGATTGGTACTATGAGGTTGAACTCATGGGAAGTTTCCCATGAGTTTAGATCTGTGGGCCCCACCATGATCTATGTCAGACATCCACCTGATCAATCAAATGCACCATTCCATAGTATGTCACGGGACTAAAAATCAAGCCAATTAAGGCCATAGGTGGGTCACACCATAAGCAATAAGTGAGTGTAGATATCCACACCTTACCCATTTAGATGTGGTTTAGACATCTAGCCATCTAAGTGTGTGTTGCACTTGAATGAGGGGTCACACTAAATTTCAGCCATATCAAAAACTCATGTGGACCCCATAAAGTGGTTTTTGATGTTTTAGGCACAATTTCACATTGTTTCAAATGGTGTGGCCCACTTGAGTTCTAGATATGGCTGATTTTTTAGTTATCTCATAACTTAGGAGGACCCACCAAATGCATAACATTGATATTTGGCATAGATCACGGTGGGGAAGCTCTCATGAGGTTGTTGCACCCTATTTTTTTTAATCGTTCTTAGAAGAACCAATTAGAATGGGACATGTGTTATTGCATGAACATTATATAATTTGCATAAGACTTGTTAGGATACGTGGAGCGTATTTTGTGAAATCGACATTCGATGTTGATTGGGTGTTACATGTCATCCATAGACGTAACACGGATGACTGAGAAGCTTGAAAGCAGGACATGGTCGAGAGAAAAGCAATGCTAAAGTGGTTATTGATGGGGTTTTCCTCCTCAGTTCAGAGGACATGTAGTGCATCCAGTTGTAAAATGAACGTCTTTCACCGCGCTGGTTGACTGGTCGAAGGAAGTTGCTCGACCAATCGAGGCTCGCTCGACTCAAAGTCCAGCAAGCAGTATTTTTTAGGCTCGACTAGTCGAGGGTCAGGCTTGACCGATCGAAGGGGTCCTTCAACCAGTCGAGGACTTGACTCTACTAGTCGAGGGTTACACAGATTCTGTGCGAATTTTGTGCGGACTGCATAAATTTGAGGCGGTTTCGCAGAGGTGCGGAAGGTAAGTTGCCTAAACTATAAATAGGGGTCCCTAGGGCTATTCTAGGGAAGGCTAAGGCTTTCTAAAGCAATTATGCTAAGGTGTTTTTACGACCAAGGTGAGAGAGAAGAGAGAGAGAGAGAGAGAGAGAGAGAGAGAGAGAGAGAGAGAGAGAGAGAGAGGAAGCTTGTGGAAGGGAGGATTCTGCTCGTAGAAGTGATCTACTGCATAGTCGACATCTCAACGGTTCTACGTCCTCGTGATTGGTGAGATCTCTCCATTTTTCATTATTCTCTTATTGTTCATCCACTCCTACGTAAGCGAAGAAGCTTTAATCCAAGTGGTGTGTGCTTGTAATGTTCTACTTCATAGTGAATTGTTGCTCTGGACTAGGTCCCATGGTTTTTACCTTTTCGAGGGTTTTCTACGTAAAATCTCTTGTGTCGTGAGGTTTGTACTTTGATTTATTTCATTTCTTTATTATATTTTATAATTCTGGTATTTTTAGGAGGTGAGATCTTAAGGTTTTTTGCAACCCTCCCAACAGTTATTGGGACAAGTGTCTAAGAAGAGTCTGGAAAGCCGAAATGGTGCTAAAGTGATTGCTATCGACTTAATGTTGGAAAGAAGCATATAAATAGGTACTGTAAGGAGATCTATAAATAGCAAAGGAATTCAATGAAGCAAAGGATCTCAGACCAACCAAAACAAACAAACACACCAATTATCTTATTAATCAATTATCCTTTATGTTCCTTAGTATAATTATTCATTTGCATTCCTTAGCATAAACTAGTAGCCTAATCATACACTATGAGTAGCGGTAATCCTTTAGCTATAATCATTAGCTATAATGCAAGTCTATACTCACTTGCTGGACTAGTTCTATTTCAATATAAGAAGTCCTTATTTCAGAAAGGTGTTTTCATAGTTACTCCTTACAGTTGATCGTAAGTGCTCCCTTTTTGTTTGCTATTATATTTGAAAGTCCTTTCGTACGAAAGACAAGGTGCAACCCATTCTCGGAGGACGAAACCTACCCTTTGATAATTTCCTAATTATTTTAAACATCTTATGAGTGGTTGAATAGTCGACTGATATTCCCAAGTCTCGGTCATATACAGTCAGCTCTAACATATCTACCTATCTTGGCACTTGGGGTCGAAGTTGTTCATTTGGAAGCGAGCCACACAGTTAGTTCTGGCACGCCCACAAATACTACACGTGACTGAATTTTGCATTCAAGAAGCAATAGTTTTTGACATTCCTGGTGGGACATTAAAACTACTTAGTTACCATAAATATCCACTGTGCACCGATGGGACACCTTATTTGGTATACATACCAATATGATATAAGCATGTTTAGTTATCCAACTCTAGAAAAATGAGAAAGGTTTACCCGGAGCTCTTCGGGGCTAATGATCTTGTGGCATGTTTTACATTGCCTCCATCTTAGGAGATGCATGTGTAGCTAGCGCCTGAATGCCTAGGCTCACCATCAAACCCAATCCCAGTCCTTCAAATCAAGATCGTGTATCATTATCTCAGAGTGACCCACTTAAGACAATATTAATTGGGCTACACGATATGCAATTGGGAATTTAACATATCATAGAACAAGGGAGGGCTCAATCTGAGCAAGCACAAGCTTAAGAAGAGCAATTGCGAATTCAGGCGGAATCATCAATAGACGGATGGCTCGCTGGACTGAGAACTTAAATCGGATGGTGGCCATTCTTGCCAAAAGGGCACCTACAATACCTTGGCAAAACATTAAGTGATGTTCTGTAGGGAATTTTGCCAGTACCGCCAGTAACATTGGTACCTCTCCTACCACGGAATGCACATCCAGCCCCAACATATGACATATGGATTGTGTCTCCACCCGTTGAATGTAGGCAACCTGAGTAGGAAGCCGGAAACTTCATCCCCAAAGTTTGAAGTCAAGAAATGCATGAGGAGCACCCTCTCCTTAAGAATATGTCATACCACGGGGCACAATATCCAACATGTCTAGATCCTCCACTAATGATTGAACCTCAATGTATGGATCGTGACTGTGTTATACAACTACTCCAGGCCGTAGGCCGGGTTTTGGCCACACTACTACCCCTATATATCGCAAACCTTATCTAAAATGGATCAACCAACAATATCCATTCCCTAGGAATTATCAACCAAAATTTATGCTTTTCATAGGTGATACTGGTCGATCAACCATAAAATACATATGTCGATTTACTATGCAATATCATGAATTGGCCAATAATTCCTACCATAAGATATAACTGTTTGACTATTCCTTAATTGCAATAGGCT